>PVIU01000510.1:0-309539 GCA_004026605.1 Ondatra zibethicus
CTATGGGCTCTACAATTTGTAAGTTATTGTGTTATAAAGAAGCAACTAATAAATATCCAGTAGGAAAAAATGATTAATATCGAGTAGTATTGGAATAATTCTTCTTTCAGATTCAGAACCATTGTGTATAGTGCCTGTTAGTGAGAGACATGCCCTTCTATCTTCCATAGTGTAGGTACACCTGCATTCAATTCTAGATGCCTTCATCATTTATTCTGTAGTCTGATAAGCAGAGATGGCATGATCCATCCATTGACAAGTGAACCAGAAGTTTGTCTTACTGTCTACTAAGGAATATGTCTGTTCTGTGGCTAATGTTCTAAGATGTTTGTCTCCAGATATGTGTCTGAAGAAACATCCTTAAAGTTAACAAACAGCAAAGTGGTGAGGAGTAAGTCCACCATGTTTGAGGATTTGGGAAATGATGCTTCTGCCTTCTTCATGCAGGAAACATTGCCTGAGGGCTTCAGGGAAGGCCAATGGGAAAATGGGAAGGAGAAAATAATCATCTTTGAGATTTAGTCAGCTAATGAAACTTAAAAATCTTTTGTTTGTGTTTGGCTACACTGAGTTCAAGACTGACTGTGTCTACCTTAACATCTGTTTTGACAGTTTAAGTGAGTGTCTGGAATGCACACTACCTGGCTAAGTTTTAAGAATCTTTCAGGCCAAATATTTTTATTTAAAACTGTTCTTTATTCTTGAGAAGTTAAAACACATAAACAAAAAAGTACAGTACCCCTTCCCATTTCTTTCTTCCTGTTTTCTCTGCTAGTCAACAAATTTCATTTCCAAACTAAGAGTTTTAATATTCTTGCCTTCTCCTATTCACTTTTATTTCTTCAACTACATCTGTCTAAATACACTGCTAATGTTGGTCAGCTTGGCCTGCTATGACTTAGTACCATAAACTGCATGACTGGGACAATGAATGTTTATTTCTCACAGTTCTGGATACTAAATCAATTTCAATTTCTGTAAGAGGCCTATTTCCTAATTAGCAGATGTTTGCCTCCTTGCCGTGTCCTTACTACATACTGGAAAGAAAATCACCTCTCCAGTATTTCTTTTACAAGTTACCACTCATGTTACCTAATTACCTATTAACATCCCCTACTCCAAGTTCCACCATAGCGTTTAGGGATTTAGCATATAACTTGAAGAGGAAAGCATAAGTGTATAGTTTTTTTTAAAAAAAACAAAACAAAAACAAAAAAAACCATTTTTCCCTTTTTTTTCTATCTTTGGCCAAGCCTCTGCAAATAGGAGAGAATTTTCAGTCCTAAAAGGTAAATGATGAGTATTTACCTCCTGTAATAATGATAAATATTTATTGCCAATGGATATAATGCACACACACCTACATTCACACCAATTGTTTGTTTTCTGCTCATCACTTTGTGATGATTTATTTTGCTTAATAAAAGCTTATATTCAAACACTGTTTTCTTTTTTTTCATCTTCTTCACCTTTCAATTTGCCTGAGGATGTATAGTTAATAAGCAATTACAATTTATCAAAGTCATCTTGTTCCAAATAATTGCCACTAAGCCAACCTCTAGTTTATAGCCTGGAAGGATGAATGATTCATGCATGTAGTGTCTGTCAAGGTGTCCCAGGCAGTGTTTAGTCACTACACACTTGCTAGCAAATTTTTTATGACCCCAGTTTGAATCTAGTACAAATAAAGAATCAGAGCCATTTAAAGGTCTTAATAATGGGTTTTAATCCCCTTATTTCTAAGTCCATGGAGCAAGTCCTTAAGAAGCATAAGCCTGCTGGTGATGAAGATGCTGAAGACTTATCAGCAGGCTACGAGAAATAACTTTGCACCCACAGTCCCCTGAGAGGCACAGTGCACATCTCATATTCAAAAGTTCTCTCCCAAAACAGACCACTGCAAAAATTGAAGCCTGGTTGCAGACAGTCATCCAACTGAGGAGCTTCTCTACTACACTGTTGCTGTAGGTGAAGACAAAGGAGCCTTCACCATCCAGAACTTTCAGATGAATATTTACTGAGCATTGTATGGATATATACAGGAGAAGACCTAGAAAATAAATTTCATATTCTTCACTTACAATTCCGATGGTAAGACGAGAGCAAAAACAGTTCCATTACAAAGCATTGTTGAGGGGATAGTAAGAGGTCTGAATGATGAGAAGCACTGGTTGTTCAAATACAAGGACAAGGATTTGCATCCCAGCACATTAAAGTGAGGTGCAGTCCAACCCATGCCCCCAAAATAAGAGCTTAGGTTTAACATGAGATCCTGCATCAAAAGAACAAGGCAAAGAGTGACATAGTAGGATACTGAATGCCTTTTTTTAGCCTCTGTGCATGTATGTCTCTACGCTTCCCCCAACATACCCATGCTGTGCACTTCACACATATATATTTACAGTGCTTAAATAAACCTATACAAATATATAATTTCACTGTTCATTGAATAGATAATCCTGGGCAATCAAAGATGTCTCTGTGAGGGCATCCCTGTGGGGCTGCTTTCATCTCTACCTGGGCTGAGAGAAATTAATTCTCTGCAAAGAAATATCTCTTTTACTGTTGCAAGAGGGTATTCCATTCAGCTTTGAGTTACATAAAGCTAAGAAAATCCATGCTTTCTTCAGTTTGGTGATATATTCCCTAAACCCCAGCTACCTTCAGCAGAGCTTACGTTGACTCTAGATCACCCTCCTCCCCATTTTGGGTTACCCTAAAGCCTAATAATTTGTTCTGAGTTCAGGACTATGATGTATTCACATTTCAGAGAGGACTTATATAGTCATGAAAGCTCAGGATTCTATTTTGGGACTGTTTAAGGGCTAAATTATTACTGCTCTGTCCTCTAACAGAAAAAGATGGACCTATTTTCTCTTAAGTCACTATGTGTTTACTTAAAAGGGGTCAGAGAAAGCAACATTTGGATGTATGAGGTCTTCCTCAAATGCAAACTCACACACACACATACACACACACACACATTGGCACCCACAAATACACATGCACAGGCACAAGCAAGTTTTTAATTCCTCTGGAAATGTTTCTTGACCTTTTGGATGAAATTTTTCACATCCTTATATTAATGAATAGAATTGTAAGGCACTCATAAAGAAGAGGGAAAAGAAAGACTATGCTGATTAATTGCCATTGCAGAATGATTGCTATATTGTGTACAGTTTCACCATATACTCTTTGGATAAGTGTGTATCTGATGCTGGAGTTTGCTCTCTGGGGACTCATGGCACATACCAAGTCAGGGGAAGGGTGGTGTTCTGCTCTACCAGGGACATATCTCCATGTGAAGGAAATTGAAAATAGGAAACTACGTTCAAGTAATTTGAAATGAGAAGCCTTGGTCCTTGATGTTTTTTTTTTTTTTTCAAAAGACCACATAGCATGCGGGGTGGAGAAATAGTTCTCAGTTAAGAGTATTTGTTCTTGCAAAGGACTCAGGTTCATTTCCAAGTACCAAGATGGCAGCTGCAGTTCCAGGGACTCTGGAACCATCTTCTGCACCAGGCATGCGCATGGTACACAGACATGCATACAGGCAAAACTCTCATACACGTAAAAATTTTTAAAATGCTAAAAGAAGGAACACATAGCTGTAAAGTGGTTTCTAATAATGTCATAATAGACTCCTCAAATCACACAAGTTGGCTTCCAAAATATGCTTTGAAATCCTGGGTGTGTGTCACCTTCATCACCTTCACTCCTCCTACCCTGGCAGAGGGGGAACTCCTTCCCTTTAATACTTCTGTCTGGGGTTCACACCACTCTCACCTGCAGAGGCTTTGATGCTGTCTTGGAGGTCTGTTGTCCTGTCTCCTTCTGATGTTCTTCAGATGTTTAAATTTCACCCTTTTCTTCTCTCTCTGTCTTTTTAAAGGGTGATTGGGAGTCATTCCTAATCAAACTTTTGAATTAGAAATGCTCGTCTAACCCAAGAGGGAATGTTATAGTCATGATATTTGACAAAGAAGATGACCATAAAATACCACCTGGATGAAATTCTCAGTTGTAACACTATCTGCAGGACCCATGCCCCACAGTCCCTGTGTGCAGACAAGCAGTACTGATATATGAGTGTCTCCTGGCCATTTTGTTTACAATAACAAGGAAAGAAAAAATGAGCCCTTATTTTAGTGTGTTCATTCCAAGATGATGGCGCAGTAGATTCCCCTTGCAGGTAGATTGAAAGTGCTCCATTATTCGCCATTTGTCATGTGTCCTGCAGATGCACTAGGGGGCCTCAAGACTGAGATATTCATTGTGCCACAATGCTCTTCTCCTCTCTCATTTTATCTAATACAATGAAGTGAAATTCCAACATCTGACTGATGTGTGCTGTCTTTTAGAGGCTCAGGCCTTGAACACATACATGACTCATTCACATAGAACTAGATATAATTTCTTGAAGTAATGTCATACCATTACAATTTTAATAATGTACAACTTTGCTCCAGCTCTTCTATTACGAGGCTATTACCATCTACTCTCATCTTTCGCCAGAAACCTCTGATTTATTTCTCTGCATCCACAGCTGACCGCCTTCAAACAGTGTTAGGTTGAATTGCTTTCAGTGCCTAGACCACCCTCAGTGGGATCCGAGACAGATTAGTTTCATGCTTAATTGGTGGATTCTTTATATATCTTGTCTCCCCTTATTAGAAGTGTACTCTATCTGCCAGATAATAGTTATGAAGGGGATTTGTAATGCACTGGTTATCAACATGCTTGATCACAGTGAGACAGAAATTCCCCCAACACATGCCAAGTTCCATGAAGGGGCTTTATGACTTATGAGAGGCATAAGGTGATAAGGAAAACCTAGGATTCATTAGGAACCCGTCCCTTAAGGCCCAGGTTAAGCTGACTGTGTTGGATGGAATCCCATCTCTATACGCTGCAAGCACCTGGGTTTATTTTCTGGGGGAAATGGAACCAGCCTGAAATGTGGAAGGTCTGTAATAGAGCCTGTGTTGCTCTAGCCAGTAACTTCTTACTTCCTTGTATCACATTCCCAGAATGTTCTCCAGTTGTCTTGGTGAAAAGTAAATAAGCAAAAGGAATGAAGTGGGTCAGTCCAGAGCAACTGGGCCAGTCTGGAGTATCTGCAATATGAAAATGAGTGGGTAGGGTACATCTTCCCCATTTGAGCCTCCACACTCATCTGAGTCCTTTGGATACGTAAACATAAGCTATTGGCCAAAATAAGAATAAAGATCAGGAAGCTATCTCCGTAGAGGATCAGAGAGTGAATTAAAAAAACAAAAACAACAACAACAACAAAAAAAAAAAAACCAAACTCCTCAGCTCTGCTGCTGTGGTACAAAGGCATCCAGGAACAATACAGCAAAAAGGGGACATTGATGAGTATAGCCACATCCAACAGAACTTTATTTATGAAACCAAAAAAAAAAAAAAAGCAATTAGATTCACAGTTGAGTCTGTTAATCCTTGGTCCAGGTTTATGTGTTTCCTCTAAATTCGTATATTTCTTCTCAAACAAATCAGTTAAAAACTGCTACAACCTATGCTCTATATCCTGGTGGCTTTTCCTACTGAATCTCGATTTTGAATGTATCTAGCAGGATTTTTTTCCTCGGCCAGAAAATTCTCTAGAGTATTTACTGGGGATTTCTCTGTGGGAGTGGCTGAGAGTGTCTTACCTATCAGAGAAAGCATGCTTGGATTGTGTTTATATTCACTAAGATCCATTCACCCTGAGACCATAACAACTGTCACTTATAAGTGATATAAATAGTAAAGCCCTTTGGAGAGCCACTAAAGGTTTCTCTGCAGCCACAGAGCAAGGCTCAAGGGTTACTAAGTGTCTGCTGAGTTACTTAAATAAGAAACCTTATACTCATCCTCACTTGGCCCAGAACACCTATTTCCAAGGACAACGCATGCGTCTTTGTAGAAAATGACTGAAAGTACCCACTTGGAAGTGAAGGGTCAAGAGTTAGCAGGACTCGGGAGAGCAGATGATATTATTATGCCAGTGTAAATGTACTGAGAAATTTTTCTGGGCAGTCACAGCAGTGAGTTAGTAGGTAAGAGGGTTAGAAAGATCAGGTAGAAGAATTAGTACAAATCATATAGAGCCCGCACAGAATTGAGACACAAATGTAAGGAAGTTTCCAAACTTAAACAAACATCTGTATCACTGCATTGGCTTTCTCAGACATCACCAAGTCCCAGTCCAAATTTTCTGATTCAGAAGGTCTTCATTAGGCCTAACATTTAAAATTCTAATGTTTCCGTAGATGGTGCTGATTTTTGATTCTGAGACTTCACTTTGTTGACATGTAGATATTATGCAAAGTACTCTAGGAGAATTCTAGATGATTTGAAATGTGCATTTTAATTTTGATACCTATAATTCTGTAACTATGAGAACAGAGTTTGAGGTTTCTCCTGAGGTCATTGGTGGTCCTTGATAATCTATTAGAGATTTGGGGCAGAAGTGGGGTAAAGCATTTTTAGAAGATGTTAGTCTGTGTTGGGTTTCTTGGAGCGCTGTCTTTTCACCTGTCACCTGCTTACTGCCAGGAGATTGCCACAGATCTTGGCAAAACACTGGTCCTCCTCCAGAAATGAACATCTTCTTTTATCTTATATTTAAACTTCACCAAATGAGCCAGTGACTGAGAAGCAGACATTCAGGGTCATCTGAAGGACCCAGTGACTTAGGTTGCCATTTGTTACTGGTGACGAGCAAAGCTGTGGTTGTGGTTTGCATTTTTTTTTTTTAATTTGGATGAGTTGCTGTGTCCTTTCTTGATTCTTTGCTCTTCAGGTCAGAGTTCCTTCTGTCCTAAAGTGTCATCCTCTTTAAAATTTGCTTAATGTTGGAGATAGAGCTGTCTTGAGTTATTTATCAGTCTTATCTCCCTTGGCCCTCTGTTAGCGGTTCAGATTGTACATCTAATCCGCTTTAATTGATTGACCTCCTGTAAGCAGACATCAGCAGAACACTAGGGAAAGTGCATCTCTAGTCAGGAGGAGAGGTCATTGTAACTTTGTGGGATGGGTAAGAGGTCACTGCAGCTTGCACAGATCTAGGAAAACAGAATTAGTTTCTCTACCGTTTAGAATGAATTTTCTGAGGACAGCTGGTAAAGATTCTGGAGTCAATTTCCAATGAGATATAGTCATTCCAAATAGAGCAGTATCCACAGTGAAGGGCTCATGCATGCCTACAGTTCACGTGTTACCTCTAAGACTGGCTCTCACCCAGTTATCTTCAAAGACACCATCATTCGTTACCCCCTATGCCCCACCATTAACATCATCATTCTATCACTCTTTGAGGATCCTGTTTTAGATTGCCCATGTTTTTATTCATCACAGTCAGTCTGCATCTGATGTTACAGTGTCTATGTAATACGCTTCTCACTTTTATAAAGGGAGCTTGAGAATCAAGGAATCGAGAGATCTGCTCCACAGGACATGGTTGAAATAATGTGGAGTCTCAATGGTCTCTATTTTTTGAACCTAATTCACAACATGTTTTAGAACCCAGAATACATATTTTCTTCTTCTCTGACCTTCTGTTATGGCCACATTCCAGCTTCTCAGGTAAACGAGTAGAGGATATTGTCAGCAGATGGCAATGAAAGTCCACATTATCATGGCTGAAATCTTGTGAGTTGAATGGCTCCAGGCTGCTCCTCGCAGTAAGATTTCTTGAAGATGACCTGTTTCTTCCATTCTGCCAAACATTTAATAGCATGCAGCTCCACACACAGAAAATTCATCTTTCGTCTTTATCAACGATTAGTTGTCTTACACTTTGGAAAAAGGTGGTCATCTCATTTAAAAATTAAGGTCTTCCTCGAAAGACAAATGATAGGCCCCAAAATGTTCAAACTGTATTCTACTGACTGCAGAATATTTTATTCCTAATAAAGTTAATAAATGCCCCCTTAATTGAAATTATCTAGTGAACAAGGTAAGTTATGCCATATAATCTTATGTGTTTCCCCCATTACATTTATAAAACAAAATGAAAATATATGTTTTGCTTTTATTCTATGAAATCTGAGCATATTTATAATGATCTATTTTTGCTAATACTATAAAAATTCTGTTTAGACTCAGGTGGCAAATACGTGCTTTTTTCAAATTCACAACCACACAGGTCAATTCTTCACTCATCTAATAATCATTTACTGAGCTCTGGAAAAATTTTTATATTTAAAGAACCTTAATTACTAGGTTCTTTGAATACAAATTTAGATGACATGGTTGGAACTGAAGTGGACATGAAGTGTATACTTATACAGTGAGAATAATTTTTGATATAGATATGGTCACACATTATAGAGTGGCATTTTAGTCAACAGAGATAATGTGTAGAAATGTAGTCCCGTGACATTGTGTCACGTACTGAACATCAATTCTGTATCAGACAGTGTAAGCCCACTGTGTGATGCTTGTGCATTGACTATATCACCCAGATATATTCCCCTCAGAACACACTGCTGTCATGAAGAGGCATGATTAACATTGGACTGCAACACATAATACACGGCACAGAACTGTGCCTCAGTAGAGAACCCTTAAGTTCAAGTCAGACATACTTAGAGTCTGGCCTTAAACACTCTTCTTGTCCCATATATTCAATAGTGGGTAATTATGAGAAATTGGAAGACAATCCTATTTTAAAATATATACTGAGTACGCAGGTTGTGACTGTCATGCAGCAGTGATAGACTAGAACACTCTGTACTCAAAGCACGCAAGCAATGTTCCTCAGCCATGTCCATTGTAAGTTAATTTGCTACCACCCTCACTCAGTGACCCAAAATGACAAAGCAACCACTACTAAGAATCTTCTGGGGACAGTGATTCACAGCACTGGGAGGGCACTGGCAAGTCTCGTACCAGAAATAATATGTGTGATTGAACAATGACAATTACTTGACCCCGAACTCCTGGGCCTTTCCATAACAGAGGAATGCAAAAGGTTGCTCTTTCTGTGAGCCTCTAATTAGGAGAACTAGAAGAATGTAGTGAATAGTACCATTAACTATTTTTTAGTAGAAAGCGGACTGGAATATTGCCAAGGTCTTGTTGTGCATAGGCACAGAAGCGTCGTTTACACATTGCTTCATTGTGTTATTGTCTATTACTGAACAGACAATTTTGTGAGAAGTCTAACTGTGGCACCATCGAGAACTGTTTCCAGTGAACATCTCCTGGGCATACATCTGAGAATCACTGTTTTGTTTCTGTCAGCTGCAATGTTCTGAAGTAGGGGATGGTGCATGTCACCTTCCCCAGAGGCATTGTGGAAGAAATGAAGAGATGGTCATTGGGGAGCTCCTCCTTCATTCCTGAAAATTGTCTTTTGCCCCTGTATATTTCTGCTCCTAAGTCCTCACCCTACAGCTTATAACATTCCTGGGGTTATGTAGGCCATGTTAATCATAATGTGACTGATTGGGGATCAGGTAGCTGAATCTAGGCTCATTTGAAGAACCAGGTGGGCTCATAAATACTCATAAATAGTCATTATTGATAAGGAATGACTTACTAGCTGTGGAAAGCAGATGTTTCTGTACCATTCAGGTTTCCTCTTGAATGCACTTGAAGATGATTGGTAGTGTCTTTTGATTTACCACTTGTCTTTGTTTTTAATATCAAGAAAGAACACAGATTGAAGCGATTGCCTTGGTACCAGCTTTAGTGGTAAAGGGTATGGAGTTATTAAAATTTATAGCCACATTGTTTCTGCAACTACATTTTCTTATGTTCAAAAGGCTTATAAAAGGCGACAAAAAAGTGGCAAGAAAGCAACTACAAAATTGTGACAGGAAATCAACCCTGAAAAAAGTTCTATTTGCAAAAATTCACATTTTTTTTTCACAATAGATCTTGATGGCAATGCCTGCCAAACCAACCAGGCCTTAGCGCACACTACTTTCAATTACACTAATGAAAAGAGAAAGGAGTGACATATTGCAACCTGGAAGTATGCATAGCCCTGTGGCAGTTGCTTACACGTAATCCACACAACAGGCTTTGGGGATAACAATTTGCCTCTCCCCCTCATTACATGCCCTTTTATAAGTAAATTGCAAAGGTCATGCAGTTTTATTATTATTAATAAATTAGAGGTGGTATTTTATTATACTGTGCTAAAACCCATGAACTACTGAACTAATTAAATTAACTAATAATGACAGGTCATTTTTAATGGAAAAATGACTGCACAGTCCCCCCATTTTCATCTATCTCCTATTTTATTTTTTAACTTAGAAAATGCTATCATGTAGGGATGATAGGATGGCTCACTTGTAGAACAGTTGCCTTAATCAGTAGCACCCACATTTAAAAAAGTAACAGCAGGCATGATGGCATGTATTTGTAACCACAGTGCGTGGGAGTAAGATTTCTAGAGCACTCTGTCCAGCCAGGCTAGCCTAATAGGTAAGCTTCAGGCCAATGAGAGGCTCTGTGTCAAAGACAATAGCTGAGGATGTCTTCCAGCTTCTACACCGTGTATACACACCTGCAAACACACATATGCACACATACATATTAGTAAAAGAGAAAGCCAACTACTGCAGCGTTCATCACATAATCCGTATTATTTCATTATAATAGTCCTTTGAAGAATGTAAAAGTGGTATCTTGTCCCACAGTGTATTTTTTTTTTTTAAAAAAAATAATGGGTTCAGATTAGTTAAGTAAGTCGCAACAAGGTCAGGGTGTGGGGTGTGTGGGAGATGATGTGATGCTAATGTGTATTTCCTTCACTTCTTTCGTCTTGTAGACGCGTGAACCACAGGAGTTTATTTTCATGGCAGCTGCTATGATCGATTCAAGCCTGGGCAGCTATATGGGTATTTGCCACAAGGCTTCCGTGACTTCTAATGAACTGAAACAAAGCAGTTAGCCATGGATTATAATGCTACTGTGGTCCCATGACAAATGACAAGGAAATGATGATAATGAAATCTTATTACTGCGAATAAAGAGACCACATCTGAGGTCTAGCACAGCCACATCTACCGCTGTGAGAAGCAAACAGAACAATCTGGGATAGGGTCTACATTGGATTTGGCAATGTGCTGACAGGATTAAGATCCTTTGAATGTCCTGATTCTAATGGCAAATGTGTGGCACCTAAGATAAGGACCAAATATTTATTCTGGCAGAGATTAAATCTTTTCTAGTCCTGAATCTATTATGGATCTTGCAGAAAATCTGCCCAAGAATGTATCTTGCTGATCAACGAACTCCCTGAACCAGAACTGTCCTTTGCCCCCACTGTCACTGAACGCCGCAGAACACTGAGGTCTCCATTCACTTAGAACGCAAACACTGTTCTCTATCCATGATTAATTAGTGACTCAAAGCTAAACTGAATCACCAGCAGGCTTTTCCACGCATGCAGGATTGATGTAGTAGTTTCTCAAAGGAAGAACCACAACTCAATAAACAACCTATACATGTAGGGTGGGCAGAGGAGCAATGGCATCTGAAGTTGTGGCTTTTTAACTCTTCCAGTTCTGTCATCCTGTAAATATGTGGTGATTCAGGCTTTTATACCCTTGCTTGTTTCCTATGAGGGCATGAACACCCACCTACCCATTCTTTCCCACATCCTTAAAGAAATGAATAATGAACCCCACCTCTCCAAGACAGAACAAATGCGTTATGTTATTGCCAAATTCCCTGAGGATCAAAGAAAAACGTTTAACTATATCATAATATTATTCATTATGACCATGAACACTGTAATAAAGACACTATCATATTGACCATTACATCCATAATTCCCAGGGCTAGGTACATTCTTTAAGTAGAGAGATGAAACAAACCAAAACAAATCCAAGATCACACTGATTAGTCGTCATGTGAGAAGGCACTGGAACATTTTTTACAAGGTTTACAAAATAGAAATGCAGGCAATCGTTTGTGTCCCACAACAAACTCCGTGGGCACAAAAGAAGCAATAAAGTCTACCCTGGGTCTGCTTTTCTGAGTTCTGACAACATGATTCATCAGTCCATCTATATTATCCCCTTCTAAAATCAAGACTCTTGGGTGCTGGTCATTTTCTTAATCAGGTATGAGATGTATCATCATAAGAAGGGACAAAAAAGAAAAATGGCAAATTGAAGAAAGCATACCTCATTGGAAACTAAATTAACTTCACCAAAATATATGGAAACCAGTATAAATTCTACAAGAAATCTTAATTTATAAGTATACTAAGTGCTTAAGTATTGAGTGAATGAATTAAAGAGTGAATGAATGATTACTAAATCTGAGCATCTATAAAAATTTCTTAGCACTTAAGTAGTGTGAATTCTGCTCTTTAACTGTGCCATTTTTCATTTCTCCCTTTTCCTTTCCTTGTTCTTCCCCCCTTCCGCTCCTCAAACAAATGAATAGTGGATAAGAAAGGCTGATGAAGAAATACTGTGCCTCAGATTTGTAAATATCAGAATGACAACTAAATTTTATTACTACCAAGTGCCCAGCCTAGTGCCAATAAGCCAGACAACTAGAGAGATGGAGAAAAAAATATTCGCCCTTCTCTCTTGCTCCATCCATGCTGATACTCTGCCAAACTGTCTTGTTCTTCTGGGAGGTTGAAAGAAGCTGATTGTATCTGACCAGGAAGGCCACTTTCATTTTGTTTCATTGTAAATACCAATTCCAACTCTTAGTCATAACCAATTATTAGGCTGTAAGAGAAAGAGTTATAATTGCATTGTGACATGTAGTTCAGCATTTCTCGGCATTTTTTCTGGAGGTGAATGATCTCATCTCCACCCCATCATCTCCATCATCTTCCTATTCATTGCCATAATGTCTGTCTTCTAGAATCCAATTCAATTTCTCTGCCTCCAAAGTCATTTTGAGCTATCAATGGTACCTTCTGCTATGTAGCAAAAGTTCCAGAATATATTTGATCTCTAGATTAACTAAACAATAGGGCTACAAATCTGGGAAGATTGATAGTCACCAGTTCTGAAAACCCCTGCACAATTTCATTGCCCATTGTGCAAAGTATTTTTTGAGTGTGACTTGGAGCCACAGAAAACATCAAGGAACTGGTCTATGATGTCAATTTCTCAGCCATTGTCTTCTACCATTTTGGTACCCCTCCCCTTTACCTTGAATATCCCAAAATGGGAAGGTGGGCTCATAGTTTCTCTTTAATACTGAGTCTGAATTGTGAAATAGTTCTTACTAACTTCTTTTAAAAGACAGACCCAATCCCTCTCTCAGAAATGATGTTCTCAGTAGAGTGCGTCACTGTTGAGATTTCTGCCACACTGACATCAATATTCACCGATGGCCTTTGAATGCTGTAACTTGTACTGTTCAGCCAGTGAGAACAATTTGGGTGGCTTTATACTTTTTTTTATGTTCAGGATGAAAGCCCATGGAGAAATATAGGATACTATTATTAGCTTCAAACTGACAGCTCCCTCCGGGCACCTACAAGTTTATTGCTAGTTGGAGGATCAACTTTAAAGGGAGTAAACCCTGCAGTCAGTGACAATCATGCCCTTTGTATTTCTTTATTACAGGAACAAGGGAAAATTGGAGTTGTCTTCAATATCGGGACCGTCGACATCTCCATCAAAGAAGAGAGAACACCTGTCAATGACGGCAAATATCATGTGGTGCGCTTTACCAGAAATGGTGGCAATGCCACACTTCAGGTGGACAACTGGCCAGTGAATGAACATTATCCTACAGGTAACATCTTCTCTTTTGGCCTCCCCAAATCCCCTCTGATACCGATGACAGCCATGACATCTTTTCTCATGACTGTTGCCAGTTTATAGGCAAAGAATATGTCAATGCCTTTTGTCTGAGAAAGAAAGTTATCTTTTTAAGATTAGGGCAGTGTAAGCAGCTTCTGGAGACTTACTGACTATGCACTGAACATTTTGATTTGCAAACCTTAAGCCAATGCTGCCTGACTGGTTCATATTGAAGGTAAATATTACAAGGTTTCTAGTGGAAGAAAGGGACATCACCCTTGTTCTGGGGGATTGTTGATAATCATAAAAGAATAGATGAGATATCTGGTCTATGTGGTGCTATATTGTTAGGTGTGATTGCAGGGACAGATGGCAAGAGGAGGCAGAGAGAATGGAGCAGCAAGTTTATTAAACTTGAATTCATGAGCATTTAACTCAGGGGAACAATGAGAAAAATCAAGGGTAGAGTTTTTTTTTATTTACTTGAATTTGCCAAGTGATTTTCTCTCGCTCACACTAAGCCTGTGTTGCTCTTTAGAGTCTGGTCCTAGTAGTGATTTTCCCGGGAAGCACGCTGGCGTGGGAGACAGAGGGGCTAGTCATGCATTTGAATTTCACAGTCCTGGAGTGTGCGGCCGCAAAATCCCAGAACCAGATGGCAAACCAAGGGCAGGGAGAGAGAAGGTTGCTTCTTTAGAGAAACTCGTTCAAATAGTCCCTGAGCTTCTCCTCTCATCTTTCAAGTCTCCTACCAAGAGTCCTGAGCCCTAGCCATGAAAGTCCCAAAAAGAGAAGGGAGAATACCCAGCGAGGGGCTTTTGCTCTATAATTGCATTGCAACCTAATGGACAGATCACAGAAAATAGGTTAGGAAATGGCACTTTTCACTAATGTGAACAAGATGCATGTCTAACTCACTGTATGATGCTCCAATTTCCCCCATTTTTGTCTGTTTTCTCTCACTTCTTCAACACCGAGATGAGCACACTGATAATGAAGCTTAAATTACATTTTCAGGATTCTGGGCATTTTAGTTAATAATTATAAGGCCTGAAAGAAATAGTCACCATAAACTTGTATACTTGTGGCCCAAGATAATTTTCTCAATAGCTTAAAGGCAACAATTGAGGTTTCATGCTTTAAATCAGTGTTACATTTAAAAAGCCAATCAATAGCGTGTGCTGCTTGGTTCTTCTTTAATATCCAGATTCTCCTCATTCCTGGTTTAAGAATTGTGGAAGCAATTGCCCCAAGGCACTGAAGCAATAAACATACTAATTAATCAATTACACTATCTACTCACATATCTGTCTTCCTGGATTTCCCCCAACAGCCAGCTCAGCCAGTGATGGAGTTCTGTTAGGATTTTTTAGATTTTCACAAAAGTTAACCTCTGAAAGAGCCAGAGGTGCTAGAAGTTGCTGCAACTTTTTGTCAACATCCACATTCCCTGGACACGAATAGACTTTATTTTTAAATGTTTCTTGCTTAAACCCTGGGGTATGTGATGGTAAAAAGAGGAGGGAAGAGGAAGCGAAATGCCAGAGACCTTAAAAGCTGTTCATTTATTTACTCATAGAAAAAAAATCCATCTTCCTCTCTCTATGCATATTACCATTGTCACTAAAATTGCTGCTGTGAGGTTTGTTGTGTTTCTGCGAAGAACTTCAAAGATTCCTCAGTTGATGTTAACTGCTTGCTCAGAGTCAATGGGGAATCCTCACATGTGTGGCCAGCAATGAGAAAGCATTGGGGTGATCGTTTTAAAGTCACAGATACCTAAGAACACCGGTGACCCTTGATGCACACCTCTCCCTTTGTGTCATTAGTTCTAAATTATGGGTTGCCTCCTGCAGTCTTTCAGAGCAGGATAAACCTCTCTTTAATGGCAGTGCTTTCTCAGCCGACTATTATCATTACTTGTAATTCTCATGCAGTTGTAGTAAATGTTATTATTATTGGGCAGGGTAGAGCCTTACAGTTAGCAGTGTGTGCCTTAGAGACACCCGATGAGTTGAGAACTTTTTTTTTTATCAGTTTTATGTCTCAGGCAACTGGATTAAGACCTTGAAATGCCCTAAGTATTGAAATATTTGGTGCCTTTCCCCACATATAATTCAAGATAAAGTAACAGTGAACCATGAAATAAGAGTAAGAATTTCTAACAGTTCTGATTTTTCTCCTCTGATGATTGCTATAGGGTTTGGAATGTATCAGATTCCTTCTTCAAAACTTCTCATTTATTTTCCCTTGTATTTATTTTGCTGGTTATCTAGTTCCAGAATTTCTATGAGGCACCGAGGCTCACCACCCCTCTGGTTTATAATCCTGATGATATAGATGTAATGATACTTTTAGAGTCATGTGCAGGTTCAGTGAGAACACATGTGAAATCTCAACAAAAGGCTAGATGATCATGTAAGCAGACAATAAATGATAGCTACATTACTAGACATACTCCCTTTGCACATGGTTCATTTTGACTATTTGCTAGCCTATGAGTTCGGTAAAGTAGATATTTCTATTCTCCAGTTCAAATAAAAAAATACACTCAGGCAGATTCTGTTGCCAGCCTAAGATGGCCTAGTAACTGAAGGACAAAATTAAGACCAGGTTATCCTCTTCCCAATTAGATCCAGTTTTTTTATCTTGACCCCACGGTGATGATCAGATGATTTTTAAAATGCATAACTATAAATGTGGATCTCCCTAGATCAATTTCTTTCTTTACAGGCATACTATATTTTGAAAGTCTTATAAGACTTCCTAACAGTCTCATGGACCTTGAATATCTTAATTTCCCTCTTATGAGATTGAAAGAATGCATTTAACTAAACTTAAGGAATCATTACTACAACATTAAAGGGTTTAGCTTATTTTAAACTTGGAACCATAATGGTTCTCTCTGTCTAAGAAAGCAGCAAAGTCACCAATCTAGCTGAACTTGACATAATTTCTACAGAAAAAAAATTGACATGTCCTCTTTTTCCCCAAATCATTACATTGTATTGACAATGGCAGCTATCAAGAAAGTTCAGGAGTATCTTACCATAAAGATCAGTTTTATTAGCCACATAAAGGTAGTTCTCAAGAAAAGTGGGGTAGAAAATTTACATTTAAGGAAGAAAACAAATATTAACACAGTGAGTCCAAGTAGTCCTCCCCATAACAGCAGGGTGCTCTCATTGGCCATTGAGAATAATGTGTACTTTAAGGGGCCAGTTCTTTAATGTAGAGTAGCTTCTCCCAATTAGTCACTTCATTCTGAGGGCACACTCTTGGGAGTCACTCCTGCTCAACACACTCAAAGGAGCCAACTTAAAACCAGGATGAATGGGTCATCTCTTGAATCTTTCCACAGTCATTTATAGATATTTGCTTGGCTTTATGGAAACATCCTACTGTGAAATATTGAGAGCCCAGCTGGGCCCAGAACATGCAGCCTTGGTTCTTTGTGAATCAGTGAGTAGCCAAGATGGAAATAGTTCTATTGCAATTGGGATCTTCTGTCACTTGATTCTGGGGGATTGAACTCAAAAGTGACTTCTTCCTTTGAACCTGAAAATAGAAAGGCTAAGGAAGAGGAGAAGGAAATAAATAGAGAATCAGCTCAGAGCTATCATCCAGACACTGACAAATACACCTTATAAAGCCTCTGATTGCTCTCTCTACACATGCAATGGTAAGGACGAGGGAGGGGAGGTGAAAGGTGAGCTGAACATGGGGAATTAATTTTAACCATAGCTGAATAAATAGGATTGTTCACAATTCACTCTTAACTGTGAGTGGGTGGCCATAATGTCACCAGGACTGTCAGGATCCTGGTCATGGTACCCCTAAGAACTTTTCAGGTGAAAGCCAGCCCTTTGAGAAATGAAGAATGATAAGGAGTTCCAAATGCATAGGACCCCAATCTTCCCACCCAAGAGCTTGTTAAGGAGAGCTAGGCCTCATAGATTTTTCCCTTTGATATTGCATATCAAGTCAGTTGAGGTACTCTTGACTTTTTATCGTTGTTCTTCTAGTCAGTTTTCTTTGAATCTCCTTGAAATTCCTGAGACCATTAACTAACACAGAGAAAAAAAGTGTGCTCAAGCTTATGCCTCAGGAGGTGTATTCAATAGCTGAGGCAATTAACTTTGCCAACTTGTAAGTGAGGAAAATTTGCTTTGGTTCACAATTGTGGGATTTTTCAGTACAAGACTGAGTAGACTCATTTGTTTCTGAGTCGCTGGTAAAGGTACACACAATGGAAGAAATTTCACCTCATTATCCAGAAAACAGAGAAGATAAACATTGGTCTAAGACCCTCCCAAAAGTACACACTGATGATAAGTAAGTGCACAGCAGCTTCTAATAATGCCATCCAGGAAACCAAGCCTTTAGCATGTAGACCTTTGGGAAGGCATTCATCTAAAGCATGGCAAACCCTGAGAGGCTAAACAACCTGTCCAGTGTCTCAATAGCACAATGACAGACTGAAGATTCCTACCTGATCCTCATACAGCACTACCTCAAACGTCCTGCCCATTGTACTATTTCTGTGTTCTTATTTTATTGATAACTTCACTGTCTTGGTGATGTATAAATAAAACATTCTCTGAAACAGAAATCCATGCCTGGAGCAGGTTCAGTAGTAATGTTTCTGAACCTTGGTACTATTTACATTCTGGGCGAAGTGATTCTGTCATGCATTATGGCTGGCGCAGTGTTATGCTCTCAGGAGCATCATAAGATGTTGAATAGCATCTGTGATTTCTGCCTGTTGTGAGCCAGTAGCAGGTTTCCACCATGTCAAATGTCTTCACTTCAGAGTAAAACCATCAATGACAAAAAATCATTAAATTAATAACAAAGCCTTAAAAATGTATTTCCATTACTTGTTATTCTGTTTTTTAGAGGAAATGGTGGGAGACAAGAGATTTTGCACATATACACCTCATGCTAAGCTACTGAGACATGGAAGAGTTAAAAATGAAGACTATAAATAAACCGTCGATAAGATACCGAAATTTCTTAGGCCTTAGGTTTTCATTAATTCCTAGCCAGGGGGTTTTCATTCCTTGGCTTTTCTTGCAAGCATGCCGGGCCTTGCGAGATTGGAAGCCTGCACTAACGCAAGCCTCATCTCACTGCTCACTCATCCGTTCAGCGTTTGTGTTTCTTTCAGTTCAACAGGAGGCAAGCATAGATGGGAAAGTCCTACAAAAGGAATAAAAAGCATAAACACAATCAAGAAGGAAAGCTGTATTTGAACTTGGTTCAGGACTGCAGAGATAAAAGGCAGCTAATGGAAAGAAAGCTCATGTAATTAACGTGTTTGAACATTCTTTGCTACATTTAAAAATGCTCTCATAAGTAAATTCCTCAAATAGGCAGAAAATATATCAATAAATCAATCAGACCAATACTTTCTAAATATTTGCCCTGCAGAATATTCTTCCCAAGTTTGTAAGACTGAATTAAGATTCACAAGATTTGTGTTTCTTTTGTCAAATAACTTTTAACATGCTTTACTTAGTCTTGGGTGGCAAATGGATCACACACCTATGTGTACATTTAAATGTTAAACTACTGTCTACTTAGTTTCACATTAAGGTCCCGTGGAAATGACAGTGAAATGCCAGTACTCAGATACCAGTCTCATGTCTAAATGTGGTAGCTGATGATGCTGATCTTTGTATCCATTAAAACATCAACTTTCAGGGTCCATGCCTAGATAGTCGAGATTTACATTTTAACAAGATTCACATTCAAAAATTGTGACACACTGGGCTAGGCATTGAGAATTTTAGATGCAGATATGTTTGATAATCACTAATATTAGAAAGATAAAACCATTTTTTTCTTTCAGACTTACTATTAGTATTGTCTAACATGACAGCCATATAGCACATGTAACCACTCAGTATATGTGATAGGGCTGGTATTACTTAGGTTCTGAGGTTTTTATTTTATTGTGAATTATGTCCTGCTGCTAAATACTTTGAATACATATTTTTCATTAAATATTTGTAGTTCGTTAGCTCCCATCAAACAATATAGGAGCTCAATACATTATGTATTATTTCCTTTGGCCTATTTTCTACTGTCAAAGTCTCCATTATGTCACCAATAGAATAATAACCATTTGCTCTGTGTACCTTCTGACACTATCTAATATGATGCAGCCACAGGGACAATAGCTCAGTGTGACTCAGAGAGATGTGGAAAGGCAAGAGAGGATGGTGACTAAATGTGGAGTTCCGGAATCTGACTATGTGCTTTGACAAAGACCCACTTCCTCCTCACTCACCTCTTACCACCTTGAGTAAGTTTCCATTGCTGAGATGTTTCTTTGTGCCCCAGATCCATGGTTGTTCATTTTCTCCCATTAAAAATAAATGATGGCTCAGACTGACATTCAATTTGGGAAATTTCAAAAAGAGTGCTGCCAGAGATGTGTTTCTTAAGCAGAAGTGACAGTATACCCTTTATTAAGCTATATTTGTATTCTCTGACAACATGATTATGGAGCAAATCCATCAGCAACCTTGACCATAAAACAAAAACAAAACAAAACCATGTTATTTTATCTGTAAAATCAAGATTGTGGACTGAGATTGCTGGTCTACCCACAATGTTCTTTAGCCCAGTTAAACACTCATGGAAGATAACTGTACTTGCAGCTGTCACATCAGGATTGTTTCTCCCATGTTGGACACAGCTGAGTATAATGTCCTTAATATTTATCTTCATCCCTGCTTCAGTTTCCCCTCTCTCCTCTCCTCCCAGCCTCTCACCCTGCACCTCACCTCTGCCCCTACACCCATCCACTCCTCCTCCATTTCTTTTCAGAATAAGGCTGGCCTCCCATGTATAAAACAAAACATGGCATATCAAGTCTCAGTAAGATTTAGTACCGCCCCCCTCTTGTATTATGGCTGGACAAGGCAATGCAGTATGAGGAATAAGGTCCCAAAAAACAGCCAAAGAATCAAAGACAGCTGCTGTTCCCACTGATAGGAGTCTCACAAGAAGACCAGGCTGCATAATTGTGACTTACATGAAGAGAGCCAAGGTCAGTATCATGCAGGCTTCCTGAGTGTCGGTTCAGTCTCTGAGAACCCCTATGACCCCAGATTGGTTGATTTACTCCCACAATTTCTGTGCCACACTCACCCCAGCATATCTCAAGAGCAGGACCGTCTGTAGGTCTAAGGTTATGTGGCTGCATTGGTCTCCCAATCCCTTCACTGGAGTTCTTGATAATTTTGTTTGTTTGTTTGAGAAAATCTCATGCATTGAAGTTTACTCAGAAAGGTAGAGAATTGACAAAGAAGCAAGTTTCCATCTTTCTGGTTCACCCTTCCTTCAGAAACCTAGAGTTGTGAAAAGAGTTCCATAGTGAAGGGTTTATTTCAAAGAAGCAAAATGGAGTAGATGATGCCCACACCAAATTGTAGACAAGATCATTCTTGCCATAAACTCCACATTCACAGACAAAACAAACCGCTTGACCTTGAAATACCCTGAAAGTTGAATGTGGGGTTTGTTTTTGCTTTATGGATTAGGAAACACCCTACAGAGTTTAAGTTTGATTTGCCCTTGGAGATGTTGGTACACAACCTGAGCCTTTGTGGCTGTAATACACTCAATTTTATGGCTTATTTAGAAATTCTGGCCTTAACTCATATCTTCAAATTATAATTGTTTCTGTAAAGGTAATCCCTGGAATTATTTTGTGAAGCTAAATCTCCAATTGCTGCCTAGTCTAGAAATCAACACTACTCTGGATCCATGGATATTTGCCTTTACCCACATCTTAAGTGACGTTTGTTGGGCTTTGGAAGCCTCTTTTCTTTTAGGATCCCATTAAACCTCCTACTTCTGTATCTAAGCAGGCAAAAGGAGCTTTATTAAATGGAAGGCTTTTTTATTGCTTAATGGTCTTGCTAGAGGGATGGGAAGTGGAGAAAGGATGCTTCATATATTTTTCTTTATGTTTTGTCTTATCAGACAAACCTTTCTCCTCATTGAATTCCCAGTCACAAGATAAATAGCCATGCATCTTGCAAGTTAAATGCAATTATTTCTATCATGCCTAGAGCCTTTTTCCTCCCTGTAAATGTCCCTTAGTAGATGATAAGCATTTCAAGAAAAACTGCAGACACCTGCTAATGCTAAAATTAAGTGTAATCACGCACAACACCAAAGCTACAAAGAAACCCTGTCATGAAAAACAGAACAAACAAAAAACAAGAAGACAAAAAGAATATATATATATATATATATATATATATATATATATATATAATTTAGATATAAAGAAGGACATGATATAGATGCTAAAATATTTGAGATCAAGGGAGAAGGAATACATGAATATTTGGTATATGGGAATTTGCCTCAAGGCATTAAGCTAGTATATAACTCAAGGCTATTTGTACAGGAGTTAAATAACACACGCAACAGAGCTTGTTATAACAATGAAGATTTATATCAGATAATATGGTAGCAATTACAGTAACTATAGACATTATTTATACCTAATTCATTTGTGAACAGGGTATGCTTTTAGTCTATTGGCTGTTCAGAAAAAGAATAATTTTGCTACATACTCCTATTGAACTTCATAGTATACACAGCTCAGTCTAGGTTCTGGCTTATGGTATTCCTCATTCTTAGTAAGCTGCCATGGGATTTAGAGAAGGCAGAATTTTATAAATTAAAAAAGCATATGTTGACAAAGGTTTCTGTCCCACCCAGTCCTGTAGCTGTTCAGCCCCAAAGAAACATACAGAGGTCTACATTAATTATAAAACTGGTTGGCCTTATAATATAACTCTTATAAATTATATTAGCCCATAGTCCTTGCCTGTGTTACCCATGTGGCTTGATACCTTTCATCAGTGAGGCATTCTCATCTTGCTTCTTCTGTGTCTGGGTGATGACTGCAGACTGCGTCTTTCCTCTTCCCAGAATTCTTCTGTTCTCATTGCCCTGCCTCTACTTCTTGCCTGGTCATACCACCTCTACTTCCTGCCTGGCTACTGCCCAATCAGCATTTTATTAAACAAGTACAAGAAACAAATCTTTACAGGGTAAAACCATTGTCCCACAGCAAGCATATGATATTTTTAGTTCTAAATTAAATACTCTAGTCAATTAGGTTGATAGTGAAAATAATACAAATTTGAGGATTACTTCTAGATTATTTTTGATGAGAAATATAAAGGAAATTATTTCTTTTTTCAAAAAATTTTTTTGTGTTTATATGTCTATAAACATATAACTTACAATTGTTGGTTTTCTCTTTCTGTTGTGTGGGATCCCAAATTTGAACTTAATTTGTTGAGTTTGGCAACAAATCCCTTTGCTCTCTGAACCAACTGAGCCATCTTGGTAGCACCAAGATTTCTTCATTTCCACCTATTATGCTTATACTTTAGTAAGTCACATCTTAGAAATAGTGCTTTGAAGATTGGAAATGTGGGAGTATCACATTTTATGGGACTTTACAGTTATACTTATTTTAAATCACATGACATAAAAAGTGTTAATAGCAGCTTTCTCCTATTATAATGCCAACATTATAATTTATATGATGTTCTTCTCAATTAGAGCAATCATCAAATACTATGTAGCTGTAAATCTAAGTTTAGTGTGTGGTGTAGTTTGGAGATCCTATTATCTCAGAAGGTATAATTCAATTGTAAATAAAAGTTCTGGGATATATGATTTAGAATTAATCTTTGATTATGATTATCTAGGACTACTAACCCAACTATTCCATGACTTCTTTGTCCTTGTTTGTTGTCTACCTTAGAGTTGGATGGATTCCATGTTTTCTAACACCAATATAAGTTCTTACTTTTATTTATAGGAATTTTTCCAATTTATTTGCTTCTGTTTAAATTTTGTATAAGATTTGAGGGTCTCTCTATGCTATCAATTATAATCATATTGAAGCTCATCACAAAGAGATAAAGACTTTCCAATCTTCTAAAATGCCTCTCAATACCACAGCTCACTAACAAGAGTGGGGAGAAGATCAGAAGGGAAGAAGTAGTAAGGCAAGGACAAAGAAACATTTATAACCTTCAAATAGTGGATTTAATTTAGATTTGGTTGGATTCCTAGAAGTATTTACAATCTGCTGTGTGAGATGCATTTCTTTCTTACACAACCTTCTTTAAGTCCTTAATGCTTTGTATCAGCCTAGATAATGGGGTTTGTCAAATTCCAATTTTAATAAGAAGACATTGGGATTAGATACACAAGAAGACAATGGCAATTACATAGGAATCAAACACTAAAAACTATAGCAAATACTATAAATGAGTTAAAAATATGAACCACTGTTTTAAATATCAGAAATACAAAAGCCTGCTTTATCTGGATGTTGGTATTCCTCTACTGTCATCAATAGAATGGATTTCTATAGAGGCAACCCTTTAGTTCTACATTTACTCAGTATCTAACAAGTGTTTATTCTATATATTACACATGATCTGTGCTAGACAACAGTTATACCATGAAACAGCTTTGTATTGTTTTAGATAATGGAAGAAGAACACATGAACACATGAGCACATGAACAGGTAGTCATAGCATTTCTACTGAGCAGTAAAGTGTCACATATTTCACTGAGTTCTTCAATCAGTCTATACTATAAATCCAAGAGGTAGGTACTGTAATCACACACAAGACTACAAAGGAGATATATAAAGAAGGACATGATATCAATGCCTAAACACTTGAGATCAAGGGAGAAGATATACATGAATATTTGACATATAGGAATTTGTCCCAAGATATTAAGCTAGTATATAAATCAAGATTATTTATGCAGGCATGAAATGGCATCATTTTACAAATAGACACATAGGTTCCTTTTAAGATCAGCTAACTCTCCCAGGTCATAAACTAATATATGGAGAATCAAAACTCAAGACCATGTATCTTAAAGGAAACCTGCCACCTTATCTTGTCCTCAGAATTGCACATAGTGAAACAGTTATTATGTAAATGAATAATAGTCAATGAAAGAAGTCAATAATAAGTCAATGAAAGTTACCTTCATGTGCCTAAATGATACCTGACTACCAGATAGAGATGAGTGTGTGGAGTTTAAGCTGTGCCCTTAGGTTCCCTAGAATAATGTCAACACACTTTGGCTACCCTTCCTAGACACACACAGTGTAAACTGTGGCATGAAAATCCATACCTTTCATACTGGAGGAACTAACAGGCTATTTTATTACAGCTTTATTGAGATAGAATTAAACTCCTGGTACATATGAAATATATATGATCTGATGAGTTTCAGCTTCTGATTTCATAACCATATTTTATAAACAAACATAACAACCATGAAACTTGATGAAACTTTTCCACTCTCTCCAGCAGAGAAGTATTAATCTCACTCTTTTTTACAGAGAAGTAAATGGGAACTCAGGGAAGTCCTGCACATTTGCTACAGACACTATTCCCAAAGTGCCAATTTGGTGAATCCACAAACTTCTTTTCCCCCTGATTCTTTTTCTTGCTCCACCTTTCAGTGGGAAGCAATTAGGTTATAACCATTATGCCCCCGTCACATAGAAGCACTGATGAGGTCAGACTCAGGGTCAGTGGGAGTGTAAATTTATTTACTCATTGTTCAAAGCAGCAAACAGCAAAAAACCCAAAGGTGACTGCTGAAGCCCTCCAGCTGGAAGTGTACATAGAGCTCAGATTCCTGCTTGAGAAATGTAAACTCACATGCAATTTACAAGGGTATCTGACATCCCAGTGTAGGTAGAATACTCCTTCTTCCCATTATTAGAGATTTGCTAGAGGAATACTTCTGCCCATCGTGTGACTGCTACCCTCCAGAGCTAATTGAGATAAATTTGTTTTCATTTTAATCACAGTGTGGCGATGTGGTTTTCTTAGATATCAGTGGTGAGATCTTCATTGCAAATACTTCTAAATGTCTGAAAACAGAATATTCTGGAGAGAGAAAAGGGTTTATTAGAAGCTGTCTTTCAGTAAAGGACTTCAGTGAAATGATACTGACAGAAGGCAGCATCCACTCAGTATTAATCCTAGCATTTTAGAGATAAAGAAAACCAGCCTGGGAGGTATTGAATAGCATATACCAGTGTCACACAGCTAGTTGGTGATGGGGGCAACCTTGATTCGAATATACCCAGGGGCACCTGGATAGTTTTATTTAGATCAATGATTTGAAAACGTTTTCTCTAACTGGCCACATAGTAATTTTTATAGGCTTTGAAACCCTACATTTAACTGTAAATATTTTATTTATACATCACATTTATAAATACTGTATATGTGCACCTACAAAATAGATATTACAGGGAAGGTCTTTCCGGTCATCATTCAACCCTGTACTTGTATTGCAAAAACAACCACAGATAATATATTCAGGAATGTGCACAGCAATCTTCTAATAAAATGAAATATGATTTTACATGAACAAGCTGTAATAGGCCATGTTGAGTTGAGGGACCTTTGAAAGAGATAATTTTTATTTTAAAGGTTACATTTATGCTTTTATTGACTCATCAGTTTGGTTTTAGATTTTGTTTATTTACTTAAAATTGAGGGACCAAGATAATCTCCTGTGGATGAATTAAATCCTCAGACATAACATTCTATACATAGTTCAGTAGTGTAACTACACAGAGAAACAGAAATACTAGTGGAGTTAATTTGGGATCAATAACTGCAGAGACACAAAATTGAAAAGGGAATTCAGTTACATGTATTTGAATACATCAGATACAGTAAATAGGAAACACACACACACACACACCACCACCACCACCACAAACAACAAAAAGAAAAACAACAAAACACACATGCACAACAATAATAACAAAACCCAAATACTCTTTCCCATCCTTAACATCAAAGGACAGATTGAATCCTGTGTTCATGTATGCTATACCATACCTTGCTTAGAGAGAGAGCTGATGGTAACCATGGGAAGCATTATTTCTCAAGTTCTATTACTGCCACTGTGTAACTGCAAGCTGTAGCGACCCCAATAGATTTTCCTCCCTCTCCCTTGAGAAGCTGCCAGCTCTTTTACTGAACTCATAGACCCTTAGTCAGTGACCTGGCCAGCTTTCTGAGTCCCTCTCTTCAAAGGTGGCAGACACACCTAACATCTTTTCTGTGACCCACTCCTTCTCTGTGTGTTTGAGTTCTCAAACATGCTGCCTTCTTTTTCTTGCCATCAGTTGTCTGTCCTGATGTTGATGTTTTTTGTTGGAGTCGTGAAAGCTGACAATCTTTACATAAGGTTCAGCCTACCTCCTGCCATGAAGAATCTGAGATTTTAGAATCTAGTTCACTATTATCAAAGGAACAATACAACAACAAACAGGCTATGAATTTTGTTGAAGTGTTTAAAGTAAACTAAAAAAATCCAGTTTGATCTATAGCTTCCTGCTTCCCCTTGTCTCTCCTCATTAGAATTATCACCCTATTTCTGGTTTCTGTGCATTGACTTTTCTTTTTGTAGATTCTGCATATAAGTGAAATTAAGCACTATTTTCCTTACAGATCAGCAAAGTAGTTATAAAGGGTGAGTAAACATTGAAGCCTAAGGTACAACACAAAGATCATCATTATAGCATCATTGTGTACACTCACAATGGACCAAAACTAGTAGGTGATCTTCTAAAAAGGAAAGATCATTGTATGAGACAGCGGCTGTGTCCCTTCACTGTATAATCACTTCATTATTTACATCTTTATCAAGATATCAGGACATGTTGGGCATCTTAAACAGATGCAATGATCATTTTAACTCTAAAAACACAAACCAAGACACACACTGAATTTTATGTACAAAACAGGGACTCCTTTGCATCTCAATGACTTTGCGGTTAACTTCAGTAAAGCCATCAATCAAAAATTAAAGTTTCAAATTCCAAAATAGAAAGCAGACCAACAGGATTTGTTTCCTATAACTCAAATGACATAGAAATAATTTCCTTTCAAGTTCTGATTTTATTAATCAAATGTAGTAAATGCCATGTGACTGTTAAATTACATCTGAACTCTCTGTCTCCCTATAAATTACAGTGTCATAATCCTACTAAAGATTTCCTTTTGTAATCCCTGAATAAGTAAATGTATTTTAAGGTAATAGAAAAATAGCAAATATTTTGTTATCTATTGCTTGCAACTGTAATGGCAGTATTTTTTGTTAAAACAAAATTTATTTTATTAAAATAATTATTACCACATTAGGTGGTTTTCTTATCTCCAAAAGCATGGATTTCCCCAGCTCATCCATATACAGTGAGAAAATAGAGGGAAAAGTCTGGGAGACTTAGAAACCATATGTACATCTAACATTAATGGAAATGTGAAATAAAAGCACATCTAAAAACCTTAAGACAGCCAAAGTTTAAAAGTATCTGTTTAATTTTTTTTTTACTTGTGCAAAACTGCTGGCAGTTTATATAAGCGAAACTCAAACTGAGATCGAAATGCAATGCCTTTGGATATTTAAAATGAAGGGCCGACTTTGACTCTGACTTTTCTGGGTAGTTATGGTGGCTAACACAGGACTGCTGGTGTAGATGAGTATAAAGGCACTCACAGGATGGAATATATGGTTCTCAAGGAGCCATGAGCTTCCCTGGAGGGAGGCAGAACAAAGAATCTAACAGATTTGCTTCACTTTGTGACTTTTCCTCTCTCTGACCTCTGAGAATTTTGAGCTCTGGTAAGTCCATAAAGGGAATTTGGAAATACACTTAATAGAGTTCTTCTTGAAATAAGTCAACTGAGCCGAGCAAAGTGCTTTGGCAACACATTTACCATGAATCCTGGCCAACCCTGAACCCAAACCCTCCAAGGAAACTCTCGTCTCGCTTCCATCCTCAGCAGCTGAATTCAAGCTACTCTAAGCATTTGTTCTAAGCACACCTTCCTCCCTAATCTTTCTAGAGTGAGAGACTTGGACTTCAGCAGTTTCTGATCAGCACAGGAGCAAAAATATAGACACAGTCATATTTCTTCATTATTTACTGACTGGTTTCTCCATTCTGAGCTTCACTGATCAGTCTTTACACAGCATCCTTGGGTTAGATGGGATATTTCCAGCCTCATTCAAAACTCATACTCTTGTGAGGATTCTAGTAGAATTGAAACAAGCTACCAGCCCACCTTCACCAAAAATAAGAAATCAAATCCTGAAACCACTACAAAAGCATGCTCTTCCTTCGCCTGTCACATCCTCCCCTAATTACACCCTAAACTCACTAATGTTTTAAGTGCTCTCTGACAAGACATCAAGAAACATCAACAGATACTTCATGAACCCGAGAAGGCAGATTGAGTCACTCAAGAAGCCTGATTTTGATGTGTCGGATCATTACTGCAAAGATAAAAGCAGGTTTCTGAAAGAGTGAAATTCAAAGGAACCTAGTAATTAGGGTGGTAAAAATACTAGGTCACCTGGTACACTTCCCTGGTTGGTTCAGAAATTTCTGTACGGTATAGATTAGTATTATTAGTCTAATGTGAAATGTTATAGATGGCATAATTTGTCTCTTTTCCCACTAAGAGAATAGATCTGTCTGATTTCTTAGACTTGAATTTTTTTTCAGAGTCTGTTTGATTAGGCATGTCAGTTGAAATTATTCTAAATTATTTCTTAAAACTGTGACTATTTATTTCTTACAACTACTTAGTGAGTGCAAAGCTCCTAGAGAGAGCTTTGGTTTGAAATAATTTTAGATATGTTTCTTAGATTGCTAAGATTTAATACAGTATATTTAATAGTAAAATGACTGAGAGGGCAGGGCATTATTAATATTTTACTGATATGTGTAAAATTCATAGGTTTCAAATAGTATAAGAAACTTAGTGATCATTAAACCTTTAAAGTTAAGTAATTTAGTGGTTTGCTGGGTTCCAGACACTTATCTCCTGAGGGGTCAGTGGTTGTCAATGTCATGCATATCCTTTAGTACTTAAGATCTATCAGTAATTAGCATCATGGGTGTTGCAGATTATGAAAGTAGATTGATAAAATATTTGCAACATCTACTTTTAATATATCTACATGTTGATAAGAAACCTTGACGAAGGGTGAGATGAGTCAGTGGCTAACAGCACGTATTGACCTTGCAGAAGACCTGAGTTTACAACTGCCTTTAAATCCAACTCCAGGGGCTCTGGTACCATCTTCTGGCCTCTGCAGACCGCTCTACTCATGTGCACATACCCCACCCAATCAACATACAAATACATATGATTAAAAACATATGATATATATATGTTTTACTTTTGTTGATTCTTTGTGCATTTTGTTCCCACTTATCTCCCTGTCCCTTTGCATTGGCCGTCTTCCCTTGCAACCACCCCTCCCACAAAACAAAACCAAATTTAAAAGAAAAATCAAAAAACAAAGCAAAACAAAAATAAGAATAAACTAACAAACACAACAAAGAATCTTGTTGTGGAAATTGTAGTGTGGTCCTTAGAGACACACAGCTTTCCCTTTAGTCTGTTCATTTTTACTTGCAAGTGTTCAAGACCTCTGGTTTCTGCTACACCAACAATAATGGGTTTTCCCTGACGATCCTCTTTGATATCCTGTTATTGTCCTGTGTCACGGAGATCCTGCTGTTTTGGATCTGTAGGTTTAATTCCCTTCACCTGCTCCAACAGTTCATAGATTTGGTCGATATCGGGGTGGGTTAACTCATAGCCCTAGTTCTGGGCTGCTGCCTGCCAGGGCCATGCTGACATGAGGGCTCTGTGCTGTCACTCGGGTCATGGTGGTGGCTAGACCCAAGGGCCATGTCTGGAGGCTTGGTCTTGCTGCAGTTGAGGTCTGTAGTAGTAACCATAGCCTGTGTTAGCACAGGGATCAACTGAACCCTGCTGGCTGAACCAGCCCCACCCTTCACAGACCCTGGAATAGGACAGCTGGCCCTAGACCTCAGGAGAGCTCCCCACCCTCACCCCACACTTGAGAAACATGGCCCCACCCCTCACCATAGGTATGCACCTCACCTGGGAAGCACACTAGAGCTGACCCTGTGGTCTGAGCTCAGAGAAACAGGTTGAGCAGACCTTGAGGGCATGAGAGCAGGGAAGCTGATTCTGCCCCTTCCTTGTCAGCCCTCTACAGCAGTTGTGAGAGAGGGCCGGGCACCTTGCCAGGGCAAAGCAGAAAGCAGAAGAGCTGTTCCTGGCAATATGAGGGGGACCCGAATCTGGAGGTCCTAGAGCAGGAAAACTGGCTCGGCTTCTTGCTGCATTGGGTTAACTAGCTGAGCCAGGGCTGGAGAGTTCATCCCAGAAGTGATGATGAGAGCAAGCTAAGGAGCTGACCAATCCAGCTACCAAGATAAAATATCGTTGGAAAGAAAAAGACAAAATGAACACCTACAACAGCTAATATAGCTAATATAGTGGACATTATGACTCAAATAAACAATTTTTTTAAATTTTAAATTTAAAAAATTTTAAAAATATATAATTTCTAATTTATCATGAGCAACTTTCCAAAATTGTTTTATAAACATGTCAAACTTTTTAATGCTATTCTAAGCCTCCTAGCCACAGCAGGACTGAAACTTAAGTCATGACCTTAATCATGATGCATTTCTAATGCCAGACAAGTATGTGTCCCTTGAGGTGCCATTCAAAATATTCAGCAATGTTAGTTGTTCTTATTCTTTCTTTAACCCTTCAGTCTTCAGATCTTGATCATTGTGATGTTTTTCTCTGGAGCCTACCTGTCATTCATGTGCTAAAGTAATTACATTCTACTACTTATTCTTAATTCCTAGGGACACACACTGTAAGGGCTGCTTTATGCTCACCTACACATTTTAAAAACACTAATGTTTAAGGCTGCTTTTTAAGAGCCTCGGTTGAAAGATGAAACTGTTCGTTTTGTTTTGTTGTCCTAGCTTGGGTTTTAAAGGTTTTGTTTTTAGTGTTGTGTTGATAGAGAAGGTTGAAGTGAATATTTTGCTATTCTAAGTAGACGCAGGCAATTCCAGACCAGGGACTGTTCATATCTTACTGTAAAATAAATTGTTTGGTTGAGATTGGTTTGGGAAAGTTAGGCTTAAGGACGGGAGTAAAAGCCATGTTTGTTCAGACAAAGAGTATGTGAATTTTTAATAAGCCCTGTGGAATCATTTATGGTGAATCATGCCATTGGTAAGGATCACTGTGCCAGGAACTCAGAATTCATCTCATTCTTTTTACTAAAGGGTCCACTCATCATTCAAACACAGATAGGAAGAGGTTAAAGAAATAGTGTCCTCTTCTTAGAGAATGGAGAAATACCAGTTCTTCTTGATTTTCCTGGCATTTTCACACTACAACTTCACATTTTTCTTCTTCCTTTGGGGGCTGCATTATTGTGTTTTGTGGATTTGGTCCTTGAAAAGAGGTACGTTGCTAACGTTGTATAGCAAGGACCCAGGTCTGTGCTTCCACCTAAAGTCTTCATCCATGACTCTGGATTCCAGACTTCTTAAACTCCAGAGACAGAAAGCAGCTAAGCTGCTTAGTGCTTCCTGTAGGACCTTGATCACAACTTTTATAGCAGAGAGTTCTGTGTTCCCCATATCAAGTAAACTGTCCTTTACAGATTGTCTGACTTCCGGACTATTATTTTGGATTTTCTCTGTGTTATTTGTTTTGACATATCTGTGGCTCATAGAGTTTTCTTTTTTCTTTTCTTCCCCTCCCTCCCTTCCTTTATTCTTTCTTCCATTTCTTTCCTCCTCCCTCCTCTCCTTCCTTCCGCCTTACTGTTTGAGTTGTCTTAGATGAAGCAGGAACATAAGACTCAAACCCACTGCCTCAGTTTACCTCTACTCCAAAGAAATTAGGAAACTAATTGGTTTTTTAAAGTGTATTTATTTACAGTTTGGCTGAATGCAGGAAATGTGAATTTTTTTCCCAGCATGCCTGTGGCCATATTACAAGTTATTGAAAACCATGAGACAAATGTTCCAACACATGCAAGAGAATCTGTGAGACAGGTACACCCTGTGGGAAAGACACTTTGGCCAAGGTAGATACTATTCTATGCACATGATCTTTTTAAAATTCACAACTGAGCCAAACAAAGTGATCCACCATTTTTGAAATAGAAAAGAACTGTGGGTGTTTTGGCACGTAAGGTGCCTATCCATTTCTATCTTAGTAGAAGGGTCCATCCATACTCTGATAGGTGTGAGGCATATTATATCATTTATTTGGAGGTCAGTTTGAAGCATCCACTTCCACGCGTCTGATAAACACTTCAGTTTCTCGAGTGAAAGAAAGGCAGAGCCAGAATTGCTGGAGAGAAGCCCAGCTGACTGTCTTTGGATTCTCTTATCCCACAAGGGCTTCAGGACAGGATCAAGTTCACAGTTCTTCACAGATTTGTCATTAACTAGTGGGGGCTCAGATGAGGTTATTGAGTTGAATGGGGATTCTTGAGTGGCTGGCTCTCTTTTCTGGTGGAGGAAGAACCTATCCCAACCCTCTTCATTTTGCCATCATCGGTTATTGCAGGAAGAGGGGACAAGCAGCCATCATCAAGCATTGTTCAGTTTTCACCTCTCCTCACCTTTGCTAATGGGCCAGTGGCAGAGCATCTCCAACAGCCAGCCCAGGACCCAAAGCAGAAAGACAGACTCAACTGCTAGTGGGGGAATGAGACAGTCCCATTGTAAAAGTTTCAATGTACAGACGTTGGAATGAGCAGTTAGCTGTTCTTCAGTTGGACACAATGAAAGAGAAGAAAGGCCCTGGTGGTAGCATGGTAGTAAACGCATTTTCTGCCTGAAATGTCTCTTCTCAATCGTACATTCTGATCTCTAAAATTTGGAAATTAGCAACTTTTGCTCTCTCTCTCTCTCTCTCTCTCTCTCTCTCTCTCTCTCTCTTTGTGTGTGTGTGTGTGTGTGTGTGTGTGTGTGTGTATCTATCTCTGTCTCCTCCCTTCCTCCCTCATTCTCTCACCGTGGATGATGGGGATTTGATGTGAGTCTTCAGGTTGGCAGAAGCACTTTACTATCAGAGCTTCCTATCCAGCTCTATCTTTTCTTTTTTAGGCACTGGTATTTAGAAATTAATCTTTGCTTATTCTCATACTGTATCCTGAATCTATATTTTTTTGCTTTCCTTTCTTCATCATTATCTTAGTGTATTTGATCATTTTGCCTTAAATTGAATTAAGATGTTTTTAAGTAAATGGCCGTTTCAATAGTGTTTTGGAGTACTTATAGTAAGTCAGTATCATTTGTAAAACTTGATGTTATTACATAGGGTACAGTCTCTCTTGCTGTCTTCCCTTTCATCTTTCTTATTTTTTCTTTTTAAACAGACAGTAATATATTAAAAACAGTCTTCACGCTAATCCAAAATGAAGAGTTTAAACATTGTTGTCTATAATTTTTCTTTGTTTGCAACCATATTTGAGACTAAACTGCAGTCTCACAAGAAAATCAATTTGAATTAATTTACCAGGTAGCGCTAATGAGGCACTGGGTGAATTCATGGTGTACCAAGCTACTGCATTCCCTGGGGTGACTTCTTCACTGGGATTTTTTGAACATTGATCCACATTACAGTGCTGTATACATCTGAACTTTGAATCTTATAAGTGATGCACAACTGTTAATGGTCACATTCTTTAAAGTCTTGGGACTACCATAATGCTAAACAAATAGGTGCGGACACAGTTCTTAATTACTATCTTCATAGGTGGAGGTATTGCTCAAAAGATGTACTTTGATGCTCTCCCAGGCTAGTCCAAATTCCAAAGACACAGAACTGTAAGGAACAACAAATTAGGGAAATTGTATTTCACAAATATTCTTTGAAGACTCCCCAACCTTACAAATGTCTTCTCTCAAAGAATAAGCAGTCCATTTTTTGTAAACTTTCTTGCCAGAAACTACTTTGTGGTTATGTCCAAGGTTTGGCAGACCTCTCAAAAGTAACATAACATAAACACTACACATAAACAATATTTGTGTTGTTGGTAGATTCCCTCAGACTATAGTGAGAAAATGGCAAAGTAGGTTTTTCAAAGAGATCAAATTTCTGAATCCCAGGTAAGCTCCCAAGGAACATAAGGAACCTGTACTCTATGTCCTGATTATGTTCACTTAAAAATACCGAGTAAGGGAAAATTAGAATAGAAAATAGAACTAAAAAATGCCCTGAATCTTACTTTGTATATTAAAGATGTGTCTCTTACACTTCGGATTCATGTCTACAATTTGTCATACTTCATTTCACAAAAAAGTTGAGAATATTTAACCATATTAAATAAAGAACCCAACGCTGTCTAAGGACTAGCCCAGGTTCATTTAAATATATCTTAATAAACTAGTGTAAATACCCTCTAGCTAATTATAGCAAATGGACAGACGAGAATGTTATAAACTTCTAGGCATAGTGATGGAATTTCTTCCTGAACTGTACAACATAAGGAAAGCTATGAAGAAATGTCATTAAGGTTGATCAGTTCTATAGTAACTTTCAGAGCGTTGCTATGTGGGAAGCACTGCAGTTTATTTGGGAGAAAGCACAAATAATAAAAGTAGCATTTATTACCTCATGGTTTCTATAGGTCATATTTTGGTAACAGGTGGTTCTCACTCAAGCATCTGATCAATTTTAGCTGGACTTTCTGCTCTGAAGACTTCCTCATGCATGGGAGATTGATTATGGTACTCATTGCTCACACTCAAAAGGATAGGGGGCTCGTTGACTTTATCGCCTAGCTATTTCTTTCTCACTACCTCAATTCTTTACCTTGTCCACCTCTTTATAAACCTTCTTATAAGCACACTTCATAAGTGTCTTTGTGACTATAACCTCATTGTAGGAGCAATCCCTGGAAGGAAGGGCGAATCTCAGTGCTCTTTAACAACTTAAGTTCTAAGATCAACACTGTTGCTTCCACCACACCCCACTCTTTGGTCTGTATGTGTAGAATTTGATCATCTCATTTTATTTTTACTGACATTGAACATTATTGTTTTAATATCAGAATTCCTTTTTAATAGCATAATTCTTTATTGATTCTTTAGAAATTTCACATCATGCACCCAAATCCTGCTCACCTCCCCGTTCCCCCATATTCACCCCAAACCCTACAGAACCCCCAAAGCCACACAACCCAATTAATTAAAGATGAAACAAAAACCCCACCTCACTCCTCTATCTTTTCTGCCTCTCCATCACCTCTTTGTCCATCCTAGTGGCATTGGTAGATGTTGTGTGGCACACGGTGCACCCTTTTGTCCAGTCAGCCCTACCTGCGAATGTTCATTGCAATGAGCCATTGGTCTGGTTCAAGGCCCCTGGCACAACATCGTCACTGGACCCTCACTGAAGCTCCTCTCTGACATCCTGCTGTTGTCTCAAGTCATGGAGATCCTGTGGCTATCATTCTGCAGGACCAGTCCCTTCACATGCTCCAGCAGGTCACAGATGGATCTCCTACTCTTTAGAATCATGTCTTTGGGACAAGGGAGATGGCTCAGTGATTAAGAGCACTATCTGCTCTCCCAGCGCACTCAGTTTCAGTTTCCAGCCCCCACCTGGCAGCTGACAACTGTCTGTAAAACACCAACGACAACGAAAAAGTCCTTAAAAATAAAGAATCCTGTCTTTAATCCAGCCTACCTTTAAGTTTTTGAAATCGAGCTCTGCCTCTTGGAGAAACAAATTACAATGAATTTGAAGACATGATAAAGCCACACTGCAATCTTCCCACTTTGCAAAAGAAAAAAATTCTCAGTGACTAAAATAAGTGTACAAAAGATAAACTTATTACATCTTCCTGTTAACACAAAGCTAAGAGAGATACCTCCTACAAAACCCAAAAGAAATCCAGAGGGAAACATTTTCTTATCATGTTTGAAAGCTGTTAGGAAACAAAAAGAGAATAAATTTACTGGGATGTAATTAAAGTCCTGCTTTGAAGTTCAAAACTTGCATTGCATGAATGCAAAATTGACTAATATTTATGGGAGACAATTCAACTGGGAACTGTCTTCAGTGTTTCAGTTGGTAATAAAGCAAATGGTAAATAGTGGTTGCTTAGACAAATTATGCACACCTGACCTTAACTGGGATGTACGCGGGCAACACATGGAGTGGGAACAGTGACATTTAGATCATGGAAGGGACATGCAGCTGGTCCAAGACTTACAATAGCTCAACTTGCAGTTTTTACTTAATGTTATGATGACATGAAAGCAATACACATTCAAAAGCAAACATGCTTTGAATTTTGATCTTTTTGTAGACTAGAAATGTGAGGTAATATACTCTATTTTGGCAGGAAAGGCATCTAGTGGTAGTTCCATGTTAGATATATAATAATGTAGGGGGAATAATACATACTCTAGAGTATATAGATTAGCTACATTAAGTGTATTTTAAACTTTAAACTACACTTTTACTTATAATGTGTTTATCGTAATACGATGCTATCATAAATAAAGCAGTATCTGTATTCACTTTTAGGCATGAGCTTCAAGGCCCGTCTCTTCTATACTTTGAATCTTGACGGTCCCCAAAGTCTTTATATTAAATGTTTGGTCATCAGGATGTCTCCATTAGAGGCAGGAAACCATTAAGAGGTTTTAGAGTCAGAGCAATCCTGAGGAAAAAGGGTAATGCTGGAGAGATGAGCATGTTTGATCTGAAATTATACTACAGAACGATAGTATATATAAAAAAAAATACTGGCACAAAAACAAGCATGAACATCAGTAGGATAGAATACAAGCCACAGACAAAAGCCCATGTAATTACAGGCATTTGAATTTTTTTAACTTTTTAAAATTGATTTAATTGAGTTATACATTTTTCTCTGTTCCCTTCCTTTCCTCTTCTCTCCCCTTTAACCTTCTTGAAACTTCAAGCCTATCCCATGGTCCCCATGACCCGAATTTACTCAGGAGATCTTGTCTTTTTCTATTTCCTATGTAGGTTAGATCCATGTATGTCTCTCTTAGAGTCCTCATTGTTGTCTAGGTTCTCTGGGATTGTGATTTGTGGGCTGGTTTTCTTTGCTTTATATCTAAAAGCCTCTTATGAGTGAGTACATATGATATTTGTCTTTCTGGGTCTAGGTTACTTCACTCAGTATGATGTTTTTTAGATTAATCCATTTGCCTGCAAATTTCAAGATGTCATCTTTTTTCTGCTGTGTAGTACTCCATTGAGTAAATGTACCACATTTTCTTTATCCATTCTTCTGTTGAGGGGCGTTTAGGTTGTTTCAGGTTCTGGGTATGACAAACAATACTGCTATGAACATAGTTGAGCACATGTCTTTGTAGTATGATTAAACATTTTGACAAAAATCCCAAAAGCACACACTGAAAAAATAAAAAATCATCTTCAACAAATGTGTTGGGAAAATTATATATCCACATATGAAAAATGAAATTCAACCCTCTTTTCTCACCATGCACTAAAATTAACTTTATATGAATCAAAGACCCCCATACAAAGTAAGGAATCCTGACAGGTCTAGAAGAAAAGGTAGTAAACACACTAAAACACAAATATGGGCTTTGTGACTAGGACTCTGTGCACTCAGGAATTAGCACCAACAATTGACAAATGGGACTTTGAGAATCTTATGAATGATCCTTAAATCACTGAAAGCACAGCTTGAAGTGGGCTATGACTGGCATCTCTAGATTCCCTCTTTTTGTTTCGTGGCTAGTAAAGGAGCAGTTTTGTTCCACCATGTATTCTTGATGTCTCTCCAAAACTCCAAAGCAAATATCATCATCTAACCTTGGCCTGCATCTTCTAAAATGGTGAGCAAAAATATGCTTTCTCCACTTTTGAATTAATCATTTCTGGTATTTTATTATCGTTACAGCAACCTGAGAAATATCATCTAAAAGACCTCTGCTTATAAGCTCTATTGATTCCATTATATCTATTTTTTCCATGATATTTATTGAGCTCTACATTTTTCTCTGCTCCCCTCCCTGCCTCTTCCTTCCCCCCTTCAACCCTCCCCAAGGCCCCCATGCTCCCAATTTACTCAGGTGAAAGTGTCTTTTTATACTTTCTACTTCCCATGTAGAGTATATCTATGTAAGTCTCTCTTAGTGTCTGTATTGTTGTCTAAGATCTCTGGGATTGTGATTTGTAGGCTGGTTTTCTTGCTTTATGTTTATATCTAAACAGACGAATATGACATGAATGTTTATAATATTACAGATATAGACATTTGCATAACATTATTATTATTTTAATTTTATTTTATTTTTAATTGAGTGTATATGTGTGTGTATCCATGAGTGTTTGTGTGCACATGAGTACAAGTGCCGATGGAGATCAGAAGAGGGTATCAAATTCTCAGAGCTTGAGTTATACACCATTCGTTGTAAGCAGTCTGATATATGTGCTGGGTACCATGCCCAGGTCTTTTGAAAGAGCAAAAGATCTGCTTAACTGTTAAGCCATTTCCCCAGCCCCAGTATGACATTCTTTTCCTGAGGATGAAAATTTTACTATGTGGTACCAAGTAAAATTGTTCTCCCAATACTTCCGCCTCTCCTCTGAGTGATATGGGAACAGCACACAAGCATGTTTGTGTGAACAGAATTTGTAAATCTAATATTCTAGCAGTCTGGCTTCAAAAGCATTGATTGTCATACCCTTGGCACAGCAATGGCGAGAGGAGGGTAAATAGGAAGAACGGAAACCAGCAAACCAAAGGAGTGGCAGGATGCTCATGCAGAAGGCACACACACGTGAGTGCATAGATCATGAGGATAAATAAAGATGAAGATACCACTGTGGCTTTTGCGTGAGTGGTAGGAGGAAAAATGGAGCTGAGGTTGGAATCTTGAACGGTCATATGTCAAATGGCTGAAGGGCACATGATAAAGCTTATTTTGATAAGGACATAGAGAAATGTTCTGCATAAAGATCTTTGCAGGGAAGTAATTTTCATTGAATTCACCTCTGTTCAGTTTAACACTTCAGAATCTGGTACTTGTTTGAAACAACAAAAATGAAAGTCTGTATCTAGGATTTGTCTGGTGCACACCTTGATAAATGCTTCCCATAACATCCCTCAGTTAATTCTCAAAACAATAGATATTACAACAGTAATATTTTACATGTAAAGAAACTGAAATTTAAAGATGTGAAAAGGCATAAGCTTTCTAGAAAGAAGAGATACAAATCCAGAGAACCTACTAGCATATCCTCAGTGTGCATTTAAGAATAATCACAGGAATGAAGAGTGAGGAAAGTAGATATTACATCCAGGTTATGTTTCATTAATTTCTAGTATGTCAGTTTTGTGATTGGCTCTTAAATAAGAAGCCAAGAATATTGAAAACATTCTATTCAAATTCCTTCAGAACATTGTCTTTGACTGTGGGAGGGACTGAAGATGTTGTAGTCATCTGGACCTCATTTTATTAATCCAACATTTATTCAAAACACTCCTGATACATTCATAAAGTAGGAAAGAACTTTAGAAGAAAGAAGCTTCAGGCTGACAGTTGAGGACGGAGAAAAGATGGAAAGTGATAATATATGTCCTAATTATTGCGTCAGATTTCTTCAGCATCATAATATTCCAATAAAAAATAGCCCCTTGATTTATTTTTAGGATATAAAAGAACCATTCAGAGTTAACATATGTGCATGAAAAATGTGTTTTCAGACAGCAGCAGATGGCAAGGAAAAGGGACAGGGCCACTTGGAGCGCTACATATAGAATACCACCTTTGCCCGAATATCTCAACTTCTTTTGTAAAGGGAGAAAGTAACATGCCGTGTTCAGAAGAAGTGAACTCTGTCAGTCATGCCAGGGTCTAACTAGGTAATCCTTATGACTATTTATCTTGTTCTTCAGGAAAAGTAGTTCTCCACGGCTGAAGGAGCTAGTAGAGTGGATGTACAAGAAAAACCCCTCAGTTAATAATGCCCATGTATTCTGGGTCTTTAAATTTCACTTCCTCCATCCGATCAGTTTTCTGTTTTAAGAGATTAATTTCTTTGTCTTGACACACTAAAGGATCAAGGCTCACAGCATACAAATAGTTCCTTTTCTGCAGCCTAAAGGTGTGTCGTGAGGATTAATGAGATGGTGTTTATAATTGCATTCTGAGTTCTTTGGTTGAAAGGCACTTTATAAACATAAGATATTAGCTCTTTGTTGAGGTCCATCCATCCCTTACAAGTGACTGAACATTTTAGATGCCCTTTGGGCAGTACACTTACCCATTTGACTCTTAAGAAAGCTGTTTGAGAAAAGCTCCAGGAATGTGGCCAGAGCCACACTCAGAGAGCTCCCTGGTGCTTTTTCTTCAGTGTTATATATTTTCTTTGAAACTCACAAAGTGTTCCTTGGGGGACACAGGCATGGGAAGAAACTGTGAACTGCCCTATACCTGGAGCTACCAGCATCGATTTTCTTTTCCACCAGCTGTCGTCCATATCCTCAGTCTCCAACTATTCATTAGGCTCACGCTCTCATTTCTTTAGTGTTGACAGAGCAATAAAGAAAACTTTTCTTTCCTCATTCCAGAGCTCAAAACAAAATGCCAAACTACCTCTGGCATTAATTTTATGCAGGTGAATGTTGTTACAGTCATTCCTATTAGCATGGCTACGTGCTGGACAACACTTCAGACGGTATTAATAGTCTACTTGCAGGAAAGCGTTTTATGCCAGTCCGGTGCAAATTGCCAGAACCTTTAAGATACTCCACCTCAACTCAGTGGCACTATATCATCATTACCTGTGGTTGGACCAAGAAATCACATTTGTCAGTGTCTGAATTGCTCTTTTATTTTCAGTGGTTTTAGAAACCCACTTTGCTTTGGAAATGGAGTTAGCTGAATATATTTTAGAAAATACAGAAATATAAACAGCAATAGCTGGAGATTCAGAGGGACATTTGCAATGTTTTTACTTGTTTTATGATCAGTTGTTCTTTGTGAGTCCCAATGGGATATAGTCATCTTTTGAATGACAATTGATAAAGTTTGAACAACATGGACACAAACCCTAGAAGTAGTGTGTTTTCTTTGGATCACAGGAGAATTAAATTTCTTAATATTATTCTCACAAATAAATTTAGTGTTTTCTATATATCAGTGATTATGTATATTTTACCCCCTGTAAGTTAGCATTAAGTCCTATAGTGAACTGAAACATGAAGAGTCTAATGATGTGATTTCCCCCAAACCATAAAGCTAATAAATGGTAAATTTACAACTCTAAAACAGATATATCAAATTCTATAGCTTAAACTTTGACATTGTATTGATTAGCGCTATTTAAAAAATTAACATGACTCCTAACAAAATAGCCCATGTTTAGGCCGAAGTGCTAGACATATTACTTTCTGTTCTATGTAAGAATTTTTTTCTTGCATTCATTCAGTTATTCAGTTGAAGGATATTTTTATCTTTATTTTTATTTTATCTTATGTTTATTTATTGGGTTGATTAGCAAATTTCAAGACCTCATCTTAAAGGGTTACTGATATGAGCTGGGGACCAAATGGAAAGCCACATGCTTCCCTCATCTTACCTTCCTCTGTTCCATTACTTTCATCCTCAGAGGGTTAATCCCAAAGTGGGAACTGTGAGGTAGTTCTAGATGATGCTCAGTGCTATGAGTATGAACCAGTTGGGCTTTAGTGATTTGACTCAGAGCCTTCTGCTCTCCACAATGTTATAATTTCACAGTGCATTTTGAACACGTCTCCAGAAGTAGAACTCCCTGATATTAGTGTTAGTGGCTGTAGGAAACCAATTGTATGAAAATCTCAAGATTTTGTCAAGAGTGACAGAGAATAAACGTGTGCAAATTCTATTTCAGGTAGGCTAAAACATGACTATTTGTTTTCCTAAAATTGCATTCTATGTAGATGTCAGAGTCATATAATTAGATTAAGTACTTATTTTAAGACCTCCTTATACAATTAATGGGTTTCTCCATATGATAAATAACTGATGTTTCTGTCAAATTAGTAATATATATGTTTTATTTGAAGGACATTCTGACTTACTGTTCAAAAGGCCATTCTATCTTGAGTATAGCATTATTTTTGCTGAATAATCAGTTCCTCTCTTTAAGTGTCTATACTAGTTGTTAAATGACATGTACAACTTAGTATCATTGTGTACTTAATATCAATGTATATGAATTTAAAGAAGTTTGTGCAGCTTCCAGAATAGTCCTCTGTATGGATTCTTATATAAAGATCTGGCCTTTCATCAATCTATGGAATGGGGCATATGATCTCATTCACTTGCACGTGTTTCTTAAACAGATTTTACTAGTGTTTTAGATAAATTAAAATAAAAGCCAACAAGAACATGAAAAGAGACTAAGAACTGTGTTAATGTGGTGACTTAAATCAATGTGGTTTTCTAAATGGCCTTCCATCTCTCACAGCTTTTAACAGCGTGCTAGATCACTGTCCTAGGGGCCAGGTGGTATCAGTCTGGCATGCAAGACCTAAAACATGCTTCTAAATGTCTTTAAAGCTGAGGTGGAGAAGAATGGATTCTCTCTTTGTACTATCAGAGAGGTCATCGGTTGATTCCAGCTGTGCTTTTCTCCATTGGGTACCCCAGAGCCTCCTCTCTTTCCATCCTTTACTATGTCCCTAAATGATTTCCTACACTGCTTTATAGTTAAAGGAAGATGAATCATGGATGCTGGGCTCTTTGGGAGAGCTAAGAACCCTATCTATTTGGAGAAAGTAAATCAATATAGCCTGTCAATTAATTAACTTGGTATCTAGACACCACTGACAATTTGGACTTTTAGTTGTTATTTCTGCAGTTGCCCTTCGTGTTAGTAAAATTTCCCATTTTATATTTCTTTTTGACTTTACTATTTCATTCCAGGGGGGAGAGTGAAAATCAGCACTGTGTTTAGTCACAGAGTCCACACTGATGATTAATACAGAAAACTCAAAGCAGCAAAATTTTTCAAAGGTGAACTCAGCACAAATGATTGCCATTCCTCACTGTGGCATCTCATTGTGCTGTGGTACCTTACAGTCTACACCTTTCCTGTCACCTGCTGGGTAGAAGTAGCACTTGGGTGTGCAGGTTCTTTTCAGAAAAGTACCCCCTTTCTATGAAAACACTTGAGAAGCTACCCAATTTATTTTGGATTAATAGAATACAAAATAACATTTGTCCTCCAAGGACAACAATCATGGCGATCAATAAATGGAGCTATATGGAACAGTTAAGCCAGTGTCCTTTACTATGGCCATATTGGGACAGCAAGAAATGATGTTGTTTCTTGATTTTTCCTCTTTTCTTGTTGTCTTCTACCCTTCATGCTGCTGCACTTAGAGAAAAGTTTTAAATTATCCATGAAAATCCAAAACTGCTGATTATTCATCTCCCTTCATCTACATTATCCCCCAATACGTTTGTTTGTTTGGTAGTCCCAGGCAACAACCTAAGGTCTTGAGTTGCTGGACAAGAAAGCCTCCAATGAACTACAACTGCCCTTTGATATGTTGGTATGTTATAATTTATGTAGGCAGATATAGATCTGCATTGTGGGCCGGAAGCATATCTATAGTTGCTTCTCATGAGCCATTGTTGTTTGTTTAAATTCCAGGACAGGAAAGAAGACTCAAATTTTTAGAATAATGTCTTCATTAGAGAGGATTAAGGGGAAAAACCAGCCTCTGATAGTACTACCCAATTTCTATTGGATTCTCTTATCTTCCTCCTCCAAGCCCAGCAAGCAGGTCCTAATTGTTACATGAGGCATCTACTCAGCCAGTGATAACTGCTTCATTGCATTGGCTCTGTGATTGAAGTGCTATGGCTCACTTCTATTTGCTTGGTCTGATACGATGCTAGAGCCTCATATTCACTCTGGCTTCCAGGCTTCTCTGTACTTTGCTCCCAAGCCACCTGTTTTAAAATTTTTATTTCCTTTTTAAAATATTAGTAATTTGGAATGGATTTCCCTAAATTTTAATATGGGGCTCTGAACCAAACATGATGAATTACAGTGCACTGTTTTTACTAAATCAATGTGAGGTTGGCTGATGAGCTAAAACAGTTCCCAAAGCATGCCTTCATTATTTTGTTATCGGAAGCATATTCATTAGGGGTGTAAATCCACACCACCACTTTCCAAGTATCGCCCAATTAGAAGAACCACCCAGGAGTGGTAATAGCAGTTACAAAAAGAAGAGGGGCCATACCAGAAGTTAAACACAATGTTTGAGCCTGAAATTAATTTGATATTTCATGCTTGGTAGAAATATTCCTAACAGGCTTTTTGAATAGATTCTTGTTCAAGAAGACCCTTTTACAGAATAGAGAGAAGGGGGAAGGGAGAGAAAGAGAGAAAGAGAATGAACAGCTGAGCCAGCATGTTCTAGCAATAATAAAATGTAAGTGCTTAAAACCCTGTGAATGCTATATCACAGTATAACTTCCTTTGCCTGAAGTTATGTTTTCTCTGCATTCCATCTGCTTAAAATGCGCAACAAAAGAGATGGAGGTCCACTGTGCCACCTGTACGAATCTGCCAGTTTCACATAAGTACAGTAATAGCAGAGTTTTCTTTTGGAGTAAGAAATCTCCCTTTAATCCAAGCTCTAGGGGGTGAAACGGGAGCTACCGCTAGTCAGAAATACAGAGCCTTATCTCAGAAAACCAAACCAACCAGAAAAACAAAAGAATGTAACAAAACCCTGAAACGGTTTTTTGGCCACTCTCCCATGGCTAGAAGGAATTCAATCATTATCTCTGGTGCCTTTTTCTAGAATCCAGAGCTTGCAAGTACAGATGCTTGACAGGAGCAGAAGGGCACTTTGCTCCTAAATAGATCCCCCTGGGAAAACAGAGACTTGAGGAGCTGTATGCTCCCTTTGCATTGTGCAATTGACATGGTAGTGGTAGTAGAATTATTCAACTCAACGAGATCATTGAATTTCACTGGGACCAAGTCAGTGGTAGATGGAGGAAGAAGGAGGAGATAGGGTGAAAATGTAATGAGATTTCTCTAACTAGCCCAACCGCCTACAGATCTATATCCCAAATCACGTGACCCAAACATGATGGAGCACTGCACAGTTAAGATCAATTTGACCTCAGACCCGTCCTCCGAGGGCAGGGCGACTTCAACTCCACCTCTACTAAAGATAAATTGATATCTATCTCTAAAAATCTTCATAAAACAAACTGAACACCTAGGATGTTTTTTTAATGACTTATTGACTTTTCAGATTGTTCTTTAAGCTGTTTTTTAAACTTTAAAGGCAACACTGATAATGAACGCCTCCAAATGGTAAAACAGAAAATCCCCTTCAAATATAACCGGCCCGTAGAGGAGTGGCTGCAGGAAAAAGGTAACGGTCGCTAAAACTTTCGTTCTAAAATCATTTGATTCTAAACCCTCATTTTTAAAGCCTGCAAATAAATGTTCCTTAAATGATAATCGCCTGCTGCATAAATGACTGTTTTAATTTTCATTATAATTTGTGTCAGCTTCCACCTGCCATATGTTGATAAATCATGCAATAATACATCGCCATTAAAACACAGTTAAAGGGACTAACATCTAGCCTGCTGCCCGCATGACAGCCAAAGACAACGAATTCCAGAAAACTCATTAAAAGAAAGAAAGGAGGAGAGAAAGAGAGAGAGAGAGAGAAAGAAAGAGAGAGAGAGAGAGAGAACTGGATTATGGCAATTTAACCACTGCATGACATGATTTGTTAATTTGTTTTAAATTACCTCTCACCAAAGCTTTCTAAAGATTTTTCAAAAGAACTTATTAAACTTACATCTTGAGGCTGTTTTGGCTTTATTGTCTATAGCATGGTTAACCAAAAAACCAAACCAAACCAAACCAAAAAATCTTCGATCAACTCTTGTAACTTAAACTGCTTAAAACAGATGTTATACAGGAAGCAGTATGTGTTAACATTTGTTTTTAAACAAAGAAAAGGCTGAGAAAGAACAGATTTTGCCTCTAAACTCAAACCATCAGAGGCAAAAGTTTCTAGGAGAGCTTAATTACATTCCAGTTGCTGCAGGAGACTAAAACAAAACAAACTTGTTTTACACTTTGGTGGTGTGATACCCTCGTGCATTCCTACGACGTTTTATGCAACGAAGTGTAAGTTGTTAAGGCAATGAGTTGGTAAGGGAAAAGTCTCGTAAAAACCAAAGCAGCAAGTTCTGATTTGCTGACAAAAACAACCACTCCATGAATAAACAAGGGCAGCAGTTAGAAATCCTGGCAGAATTTTCTATGAGGTTTCTTTTGCTTATGAGATACCCAGTTATCTTTCGATGAAGCCAATTTTCTTATCTCCAAGAAAATTAGAAATTCTATTCTTTCTTGAGACAGTATAATCTAGCTCTTGCCTCAAGATCTAAAAGAGCACCTTACATTTTGCAGAGATTTGACTGAGTTACATACGAGGAGTAATTGGGGCTATTACATAATATACAAGCACCAAGACAAAAGACACTTGTATATGATTTTCAGCTGGGTGAAAACATTCAGACATTCAAACATAGAAAATCCTTACCAAGTCTTAACTGCACGCCCTGTTTTCAACATATGTGGTCTAATTAAAAATAAATTAAGAATAACTCTAAAAAGCAAATAATTTTGATTGTAATCAACACCTCATAAAGTCCCTTTAACATTAAAGACAATTGCCTCACTTTTAAGACAGAACTAGATGCATGTCGGAGTCTCATGTGCCTGAGAGAACTTTTGTGTTTCTTTCAATTTTATGTTAATAGTATTTTATTTTATACCATTGCCTTTTGAAGTCTAAGTTTAATAGCATGCCAGGCATTTTCATTTGTAGAAACCATTATAAAGCGGTTCGTAGGCTTTTAGTTTTCCTTCTGATAGCTTCATTATCAGCTGGCTTTCGTGTAAATAGAAGATCTTGTACACATTTTGAGTGCTGGGATGGGAAAGGGTGGTTGGGGTGGGGGTGTCTTGGCTTCTTTATTCAATATATATTAAGTAGAGTACGTACATGTTATTGGACAACTTATTGCAAACTGCAAGATTACCTTTCCTACTGTTTTCCATGAAATTGCTCTTTATGTAATATGGGTGAGTAGCATCTGTTCTCTTTACCTCTTCCTCTGTCTAGCTAACTTCACTTTCAAACAGAATGGAAAATTTTCACTGAAAGACCTTGTTTGTGAAGATGAGTATATATAAAGGGTAAATAGATAAATAGAATGATTAGACAGGTGCATTCAGAAGTACACGGAGTGTTTCTTTGGAGTTACTTCTGTCATTGGAGTGGAGAGCTGGGTCACAGCATTCCCAAGTCTGTTTGCTGGCTGTCTGCTATTGACTGACTTTCTGACCTTAGACAATCCACTTAACCTCGTTGTGTCTCAGATTTCCCATATGAGGAGAGGAGAAATAATACTGCCTATTCCCCCAGGGTATTCTGAGATTTAATTAATTAGTCTTCGTGCAACACTGACTAGAGACGTGCAGAGATTTAATCTAAGCCTATGTGAACTTGATATTAAAATGGAACAACAAATATTGGCTTCCAAAAGGATGCGCATCTAAAAATGAAACAAAGAGTTACAGGCTAGGAATACTGCACTGGTCTTATTGTCAAATTTCATGTTATTGCTGATAGAACAACTCTCAGATTCCAAAAATATATGCATATATATTTATGGCACACATTTATTCAAATGCGTATGTATAATGATATTTTTATTCTAAAAATCACACATTATCAATAACAACAATGAGAATGATTTCAGGTATAGATTTTGAAGCATCTTGGGCAAATGAAAAAAAAATCCCACAGAAACTTCCCCTGTCAGTTCTGTGCATCCTTCATAAGGAGAAGGTACTGAAACTGTGCCCCCAGTGTTCATGGTCTCCTGTGCAGCTGAAGAAATGAGGGAGTGGCAGGAAGACAAGGGAGGAGACAGAGTGCTCTCTTCCTACAGTGGTTTCTAGTTTTGTTTTTAACCACCTAGGAAAAGGGCAGAGGCGTAGAGGAAGGTTGTGAAACAAAAGGAAGAAAGATCTAAGCCTACCAAGCAATAAGCTAAGAGAAACCCAAATGCCCTTCCTATGGCATGAAGAGAAATTGAAACTTGGATAGCCCCCTTCTCTGTCTCAGCCACCAGTGAAATGAGGGACTGGTCTCCATAGCAAAGCAGTGATAACCAAGAATAAAGCAACTCCTCGGTCTAATGGCCTCAAACATGCCCTGCCTTTACTCATTCTCCGGTCATTCTTGAATAAGCAATGACCACTTTATGGAGTGAACTGTAGAACACAGAATGAAGGCAATCCATCATTTCCACCCAGTTTACTGCAGTTTGAATTTCAATTTTCTCTGGCTGTCTTTTTATTTTTTAAGTGCTGCCAAAATGAATCTTCCCAAGAAAGTAAAATGAGGACCATTGTAAGAGGTTATTGTTATGAAGCATTCCAAGGATATTAGAGTAAAGTCTTCTATATATAATCAAGGTTACTCAGCCATTAACTAATCATCAATGCTGGGCTACATAGGAAAGAGAAAGGGAGGAAGAGGGGGAGAGTAAAACAGAAAGAGAGAGATAATGTCATAAATGGGAAACAGTTGTTCATATATAAAAGATACCTTGCATGGAGGCTATCTAGTTTAAGATACTAAAGTTATATCCTGGAAATCCCCTACTATACACTTTCTTCTAAATCAGTATGTTAATATACTTCACATGCTGATATGAAGTTAAGTAAAAATTATTCTCCACATTTATTATCACATTTCTATTATAATAAGTGTATGGCTCCCAAAGAAAGAAGTGTGGACTCCAGCCCACTACCTTGCACCATTGTGCACTGAACATGTTACATCTTGTGTGAAGCGAACAGAGACAAAAATTATACAACTGTCAAATGGCACCAACTCACAGGTTATCATTAAAGTATGAGATTCTTTTGAATGGTTCCAAGATTCTTATGAAGTGTAGATCATTTCTACCCTAATAAAGTCCCCCAGTCTAAAAGCAGAGTAGTATTATTTATAAATCATTCAATTAATAACCCTTAAGTATTGACCAGATAGTAAAGCTGACACTTGTCTGAAGAGACTGCTCTGAAAATACACAGTTTCCTTTTTCTTTTATTCTATACCTTGCAGTAGTATACATCAAGAAGGTATGCCCACATTCTGTTCCAGAAATTCAGGCTAGTTGTGTATTTGTACACTTGAGCTTAATATAGTAGTGATAAATGCTGAGAACCCAAACACTGAAACATACCTCTATTAATATATTTAGAGTTGGAAGGTGGAGAGCATATGTTTTTTACCAAGCAGGCATGAGTAGCAGACAATTGTTTTCAGTTATTTACAGATAAAATAATTTAGGTGATTAGATGAAGAATTACTAGATTTGTTGATCACTGACTAAAGAAAACTCCAGAATAGATCTGTCTAACTTTACAGTTTTCCCACCTCTACTCCACATGAGAAAGCAAATGGAATTAATCTAAAGAGATAACATGAAGGAAGGCCTTAGCATGTTGCTGTCATGATAAATTATAACGAGGCTTGAAAAGCTCTTTCCTCCCATGGAAAAGACCTAGTTTGACTTAGAAAATAAGTAGAAATCTTTGGAAATAAGCCTAGCTTGTTGAATGCTTCATTCTAAACTACTCTGTCACGAATTTTTTTCTGATAGCTTTTTTTTTTTTTTGCCAGAGAAGTAAAACTGGTACCCACAGAAAACCTGAAATAAGATTATCTGTTGATATTTTACAACCACTGCCATGTGTCTACATCATTCAAGGAAGTTTATGAGTTATTTTCTTTGTCTGTACCCATCTTCCTTTTATAATTCATTTTTATTGATTAATTTTATTATTTGACAATTTCGTGCATGTACATAATATATTCTTATTACTCTCACCATATCTTCTTAAAACTATTTTAGAATTACCTCATTCCCACCTCCGTTTCCATTCTAGAAGCTTTTTCAATGCCTAATTATGCTCCCATCTTAGAGAATAATCTATTGATTGATCAAACCTCCCTCCAAATTATACATCTATCATGATGCTGTTAAATAGCAAATGCTGATACAATATTACTCACTGTGAAGATTTATGGAAAACTCTGTTCCTGGTGACTAGAGTGTCCATTTTTATAAGCATGCAATGAATCCAATCCTCTTAATTGCAGTTTAATTCCAGTAAATTTCATTTAATTACTGAACCTAATTTTAAACTCAGGACTCTAAATCACCTCTTTGAGGTTTTGTTTGCTGCGTATCATTCTTTTCTGTTGTCATTGCGTTACTCTGTAGCTTAAAATCAGAGCACCAGGCATCTGTGATTCATTCTGGTCATGATCTGAACTGGATGTTTCTGTCATCCTCAATTATATGTCTCAGGAGACTGTAACACTGATCATGTTTAAACCAAGAGGTCTTCCTCCTTAGAATGGGGGAAATCCTCAGTTATTCTGGTTACTAAGGATTTTTATCTAGACAGTGGAAGAGATAATCATCATGAAATGTTACTCACCGATCTTAGTAATGAATCTTTCTTAGACATTTTATCCATTTCAGTTGTTCAAGGAAGTCTATTAGATGCCTGCTCCATACAGAATAGGTAAGACAAGGAGCGGAAATGTATGGGAATAATAGTATTTCCTCCACCTAATTCACTAGGCCGGCAGTTAACCATCTTCAACACCCAGGCGCAAATAGCCATTGGAGGAAAGGACAAAGGACGCCTCTTCCAAGGCCAACTCTCTGGGCTCTATTATGATGGTTTGAAAGTACTGAACATGGCTGCTGAGAACAACCCTAATATTAGAATCAATGGAAGTGTTCGGCTAGTGGGAGAAGTCCCATCAGTCTCGGGAACAACACAGACGACCTCCATGCCCCCTGAAATGTCTACCACTGTCATGGAAACCACCACCACCATGGCTACAACGACCACCCGCAAGAATCGCTCTACAGCCAGCATTCAGGTAAGCCTTTATCTGTTGTGATATTCTTCTTCTTTCCTGACTTTGCAGCCTGACTGCTGTGATCAGTGTTCTCGGTATTTAAGGACTTTCTATTACTGCCGGTGAAGGAAGGATGAAGATATTCATGGTAATGAGACCTAAGACTAGAGAAGGTGTAAGCAATGATTGAGAGAATTAGAGAAGTTCTGTGGCACTCATGAGATAACGCGTATTATCCCTTCCATTTATCACTGACATGGAAAAGCTATTATTCAAAATGAACAACAGACTACACTTTTGTTACAAAACATCCTTCCCCTCTCATTGCATTAGATTTTCTTTTCCAATAGCGGAAAGTGGGAAGGGATAAAGAAAGGTGTGTTACCATAAGCAAGTCTGTACCCTGGTTGAGTTCTATTTATATCCTCCAGGTATATTTGGTAGAATTCAAAGTGCTTATTATTAAGGTCAATGGCTATCATTAAATCAAGGACAATTAGAACAAGAAGCTCAACTGCTCCTTGTGAATAACAGTCTTTGTGTATGACATTAAGTACTAATTAATGGCTTGATATTTTGGGTCCATTTTGTTTACTTTATTTGTCTAATATACTGATTATATTAGGAAGTGTAAAGGATTGATTTCAGCTAGGCAGAAAGTTCTTAATTTTGTGGTAAGGTTTTGTATATTTAAAGAAATTATATACAAGCTAAAGCTTAATACTTAGCTAACTCTCTTGGCAGTTCATAAATCTAGTTAGTAGGGGGTAGGAGGTTAATTGAGTTATTAGCCTCAAATGCTTTGGCATCAAAGAAAGCAACCCAATGTTTGTGGAAATCACACTACCCTGGTCAGTTATTTGTAAAAAGTCAGTAGATCAGTACTTGTCTCTTTTGCTTCTCAGTTTTCACACACGATTCAGGAGTACAGTAGTCTCTAAAATCACTTTTCTATCCATTCCAGTGGACACTGTAAACATACAGTGAATCATTAATTAAAACCCATCCATGTGTTTTTTATCTTTCAAAATTATGCTATGTGACTTAGCTGTACGGAAGCATGTTGTCTTTCTTTATTCTTTCTCTTCAAACTTGAGCAAAAACCCCAGACAGCTCTTTCGTGGCCCCTAAGAACAATTTGAAGTTGTGTGTTCTGGTGATGCTCTCAGCCCATTTTATGTGTTTTCCAAAGGCTGCTAAGAACCTGGCTGGCAGAGTGGTGCTATAATCATGGGTGCTATTCCATGCATACCTACGCACATGCTTGAAAGAGAAAAATAGTACTTCTTCACTGATATTACAGCAATAACTCCTGACACCTCACTCCACTCACTGGGAAGAAGATAAAAGGCAATATATATTTCTATTATGACTCTCTATAGTTCAAGCACAGATCTGTTTACTGTTGGTAAAAGGATAGTTCTGTTTGCACAGGTCTTGGCAGATCTGGTGTGTTTCTGACAGAGTATATTCTCCTAGCTCTGTGGGAAGCTGAAGAACAAATGGCTTTTTCTCCATAGGAATGGTTGATTCTGCAGTCTGTTTTAAGGCCAAATTTTCACTGACCACAAGTGGATTTAATGCTACACAGGGATTCTGGGAATTGCCTCAATATGTGGTAATCTTCAGCCATTGGTTTTTCCCTTCTCACAGTAAATACACAAATTGGGACAGATTGTTTGAGTTTCTAGACTCTTTCTACAACCTAAGAGAACCAGGGCTTCTGGACAGGAGTGGATTTCAAGGTGCATAAGCCATGCTAGTGATTTACCTTTAAGACTGGGGTGTCTCTTGGAGGAAGTAAGCACCGGGAGTGCCCTCTCCAATAGCTTCCCTCTGGTGAGCTGCTGTTCTTTCAGAGACTGGCGAAAATTGGATTACATCTTTACATGCTTTTCCTTTCTCCCTCCACTAAGGCTATAAAGATGGGTTATAAATCTGTTGACACTCTTTGTTTTTACAAGTTTGTAAATATGTACTCCTGGAAGAAAGCCAGCAGCTTTGTAGAATTGATTAGACTCAGGCCAAAGGATCCAGAAGCCCCCGGATTCTGTAAAGAGGAACTTGAGAAGTCGTAGTGTAGAAGATTTTAGGTAACTTTGTTTTTGCCAGCTAGCACAAGAGGTTTGCCCCATACTTTATGAAAGCTCGCAAACTTCATAGCTAAGCCTATTCTAGCCTAAGTATAGTCTACAGAGTGCATCAAATCTACTCAGAGATTTAGGACAAGTCTTAGATGCCGGACATAGTGAAGACCATCAGACCCAGCAGCTTCAAATGCACCCAATGTATGACCCATCCAATTTCCTTAGATAAAGAGGACCCATGACGCTTTGATCTCTGAGAGGTACTTCAAAAAAGAAAATAGGAAATATTAAGTTTCACGCTCACCAGTCCATCATTCAGTTTTCATCTCAAAACAAGTCACATGCAGACCATTTTACAAGTGATGTTCTGTTCTTTGCTCTTCACTTTGATATCATCATTAAAGCATCTTGTCCTAAAATGAGACTCTTCCAGGAGAAAAAACAATTAAGCATGTGTGACTACAAGCCTAAAAATGTCACTATTCAAAAAAAAATTCCCTGATTCCTTCCTAAAGTATAAGCCGAGAAAAACTCATTTGAAGAGTTCATCTCTGATGGACTTTGGCTAGTGTTCACATCAGATCAAAGGGAAACCAGAAAGTGCTTTTAGTGCTCTTCTTAGCGGTGTATGAATGTGAACAAATCATCTTTGAGTTGATACAGCTCTCCAATCCTCAAGTCTTTTGGAAGTAATTGGTGCTTTGATCTCTGCGATAGATCAGTCTGTTACTGATAGGAGTACAGAACTGCTTGTGAATGGCATGGACTGTGTGAAATTACTCACAGCTATTGTGCCCAAGCAGGGGATCTTGACCTGATATTAAAAAGAATGCTACAAGATGCTCCCCTCAATTTAGAGGGGGAAAAAGTCAGCTAAAGCGCACATTAAGAAGCCAGGTGGGCAGATAATAATCTTCAATAAAAGTCTTGCATTTACGAGATATTCAGCGGCACTGAGTAAGTCAGGAGACAGGACAGGCTTTATTTGCTATCTTGTAACCACTTAATAGGCAGAAGTACAATGCTGGAAGGACGCTCTACTTCTACAATACTCAGGGTGTGTAGACATCTCCCACTGGCACAATGATGATGTAATGATCTTGTGCTAGATAGCCTGGGTTTAAAGTCTACCCTATTCTCAGACTACCTAAGGGATCATGGGTAGACAACAGGACATTTAAATTATTATTGTTGAAATCAAAATCTTTCCCTTAACTCGACAACTAAAAAACAACTTTGCCATTAGAAATTATAACTTACAAAGTCAGATAGTCATGTAGATGTGTCTCTTCATGGAGTACCAAGAATTTCCCTTGTGGTTTTCTTTAGCAGAGTGGCAATTCTCCGGGATCTCAGACAATCTTTTAGTGGAAATAAAGCAGAACCCATCAGTTTCTCATACCATGGGCCTGAACCGGGCTTGTGTTATTTACACCATCACCTATTGCTTTAAGTTTCCAGGCCTTTTCCAATATCAGGAAAGACTTGAAGACATTTAGAATAATTATGAAAATAGTCTTCAGGCATGTCCTTGGGGGAGTTTTCTAGATTAACTGGTTTAGAAGGACACATCCTAAGTGTGTGCTGGATCTTTCCATCAGCTGGGGTTCTGGGCCAAATAAAATGGTGCACACAAGCATCACTTTCCCCTGCTTTCTGAATGTGGATGCCCTGTGACCAGCTGCCTCATTGTCTTACTGCCATTCCTTCCCCCACCATGATGTACACTGGAGCTCTGAGCCAAAAACTGCTCACCCTCTCTTAATTTACTTTGTTAGATTTTTCTGTCATGTCAACAAGAAAACTACTACACTAAATATATCATGCAGAGTCGGACTGTTGGTGTTTTATCAACCATTATCATTATTGTTGTTGTTATTTTCACTTGACACGTATTTCAAGCAATAATCTACTGAACAAACAGAATGCTTCTGTTGATAATACTAGCTGTACTTCAGAGCAGAGGTTAAAATTTTTGGGGTGGGAGAGTGAGATATTCAGAAGAATCTGAGTAGAATACAAGGCTAAAATTAATCCTGGAAAATCAAATAAGTCGGTGACATCAGGAATAGTCTCCGCTGCCATCTTATTACTTACCTTGGACTTTTGTTTCATTTTTTAATGCAACTTTAGAGTCCAGTGGGCTTTTAGAAGTATGCAGTGTCCAGAAATCAACCTAATCCCACATGTTTTAGGAGTTCACAAAAAATACGAATCTAGATTACTTTTATTATGGAGCTAATAACATAACGCAGACAAGAGTTCTCAGTGTCACTTCTGAGTCATGGTGTATACCGGGAGGCTGGTGTATGGAACATCATAGATAAGATAGTCACAATACTAGGCCTTAGAGAGTGGGTGCACTTGGACAGGAGGAAAGTCCAGGTCTTGTGAGCTATGGTATAAGTCAGAGATGTGACATACAAAATTTCCAGGATTTGAGGATCTTAGCTTAGCGCTCACCACCTTCATCTGGGAAAGGTCTCAGAGGAGTGAACTGAATTGAATTCCCTGTGGCTATAGTCTGGGAATACCCTGAGTATTTCCATGGAAACCTTGTTTTGGGGGGGGAGTGCTAGAGATCAAACCCAGAGCTTTGCTTGTTGTAGACAAGAAGAGCTCTACATTAAACTACATCCCCCAGGACCACTTGGGACCTTTACCTATATATGTGGGCAACTACAATAACACTGACTCGAAATAAAATGGGAGCATTCACATATGACTACACTCAAGTTTCTTTGCCTCATTCAGGACTGAAGGAAAATGTGAGTGGCAAGGGTCATTCACCACTACTGTTACTTTTAGTCTCTCCAGCCCGTATATTCCCAGAAGAGAGGAGAAGGCCAAAAGGAAAATAGTTGCAAAAAGAAAAAAATGTGTATCCTCTTATCTTTGGCCTCCAGTTTGATCAGTTATCAGCAAAGAAGAAGCTCGTGTGTCCTGTGAAAAATCACCATTTGGAATTGTTTATAGCTATTAGCAAGAAATGGATCATAACCTACTTTTTGTATCCTAGGCATAGGCAAAGTCACCTTGACATTGGGGAGACTGTGTGCCACCAGATAATTGGCAGAAAATCATGATGCTTAGCCTGGGTTGAAAGTATCTAATAAAGAGTGGACTGTGGACTGAAAGACTATGAGATTTCATTCTTATCTCAAGTGTCATCATGGTGATGATTGAATGGGAAACACCTCTGAGAGTTCCAGGAAGGAGCTAACTTCTCAGACTTTGCAACAGCACACACGTGGCAATTCCTCCCTTTGGCTCCTCAGTTTGAGGCTGTGGATGATTGATTAGGAACACACTTCAGACTTGATACTGATAATGACAGCTTGAAAGTAAACAAGTTGCCCCTATACGTCATCTATTCTGAGTGGGATTTCAGTATACTGAAGTAAAGACTGTGGGATTTGTCATCAGAACTTCTGAGTGGGAGCTTGTTTCTTCCTGTTACTCAGCCATGTGTCTAAGGGTCAGTCAGTTTTCTCTCTGCCTAAGAGACATAATCATAACTCCTCTTCTGTTATATTGTGAGGAATAAATCTGTGGATTTATTCGTCCATGTTCATTGAAGAATTTTACACTAGGCTCCCATCTGCAGTTAAGAAACTCCACTAGACCCATATAGCCTCATGGAGCCTGGCACCCCTGAGGGATCCAGAAGCATGAGCACTGTTTAGTCTATATCCACATAAGCCAATGTGCCTAGGACCTTTTCTGACTTCATCTATGAAAATAGAGGTCTATAGGAAATGTCCATAGGTTTGAGTAGAGGTCAGCTTAGCTGAGCAGTTTGTACACAGGCAGGAGCTATTAGGTTAAAGTATATGAAATTGATGTTTCTGGAGGTCAAAATGGTGAAAGTTTAGGAACACCATGCTGTTCAGTAAAACACAAAACATCCAGACGCACAGTACACATCATCAGTGGGAATTTTGAGGGCCAAGAGAGGTCACCAGTTATTTTCCACATTCTTTGAATAATCCATTGGTCTCAGCCTGGGATGCAAATCAGATCTATCCATCCTGGAATGCCTTGTAATCATAGTACATATCAAGAATGGTTATGCTTGCCCAGAGAGCTATCCCCTCCGGTTTTCTCTCCCCTTTCCCTGATGCCGAGAGCTTGATAGAAATGAGACAAGGAATCCAGTCTCTACTCCCTTCCTTTCATCAGTAGACAACAAAACCTCCCAAGAAAGTTTATTTTTAGGATCAAGGCTCAGCTAATATTGATTAACAGCCTTACATAATGTGTGGCTCCAGGCTCCTTTCTTTCCTGCCAAGCCTCATAACTGGGGGAGGCGCTGAAGATTTGTCAGTCTAATTAGACTTTAGCTGCCAGCCAGGAAATATCTCCTGTGCTCTGCTTGCCCTCGCATAGATACATCCCTTCTCCTTTCTGAGAATAATTTAGAGGGAAGGAAACTTAATTCCAATGTACTTGTTTCCTGGTAAGATTCTCCAGTGACAGCTTCTCTCTGGAATTGTATACTTCTGATGAAAGAGAGAGTGATAGAGAGACAGAGAAAGAGTGGAAGGAAAAAATTACTGTTGGTCCACCTGCCTCTTAAAGATGTGTATGTTGCCAGTATGTGTGACCCAGGGAACCTCATAGAGCATGGTTTCTTTTTATCACCTCTTCAATACTTTACTTTGAGGGTCTGGGACAGGCACTTTCCAGAGGGATGACTAGTCTCTTCGAAGGTCTTCTGAGGAGGTTCTGACAGCAGGTAGGCTGGAAGCTTAAAGAGGTAGAAATGCCCATCTAACTGGACTGCAGTATTGATAAAATAGATTTTCCACCCAAACTACTGATAAAGTGTTAGATCTATTTGCAAAGCATCTGAGCAGCTAGAAGAGGATTTGAGTTCAGCTCTTAATGGCCACCCACAAGTGTTTTAAGCATCAAGGTGGTTTTTGCAATCACCTAACTGGTTATTCAGTCAAGACCAAAGCGAGAGTCCTTACACTATGGCCTATGATTGATAACTTTGCTGTCACTCAGGTTGATCTCCTACCATAGTATTCTATTATAGACTCTCTTATGCTTCCTCAAATGTAGATCTAAAATAAGGGTAATCAAATGAGGCCATTATTGATTGGTTCATATGCTGTCCTTATTTTAAACATTGATTTTATGGGTAGTCATTCTCCCCATTACTTTTGATTTTAAAGTTTTATAATGAAAGGCCATTAAGTTAAAAGCTGAATTTTGAGGGTACTATATTAAATTGTGTGCCTTTACTGGGTACCTCATTCAGTAGTCCCAGACACGTTTAAACATCCCCATTGTGCTGGGGTCTTTGCCTTGCTCCTTTCGTCTGCTGGAATTAGCTCTTCCCACCTCTTCAGCTGACTCACCTTCTCATTTCATCCAGTTTTCTATTGCACATGCATACACATATATGTCTATATATCTGTGAGATACACACACATACATCATATGTCTATATACCTGTGAGATACACACACATACACACATGGTGTAGGAGGTCCTTTTGTATTTCTGTTGCTTTCATTGGTTGAATAAAGAGACTGCCTTGGCCTTTTGATAGGGCAGCCCTTAGGTGGGCAGAGTAGACAGAACAGAATTCTGGGAAGGACAGGCAGGCAGATGCCATGTTTCTCGTGCCCAAGATGGATGCTGCTTAGACTCATGCTGGTAAGCCACAATCAAGTGGCGATACACATTAATAAAGATGGGTTAATGTGAGAGTTAGCCAATAAGGGGCTGGAGATAATGGGCCAGGCAGTATTTCAATGGATATAGTTTCTGTGTAATTATTTTGGGTGTAAGCTAGCTGGGCAATGGGACACAGCCAAGGGCGGCTGAATTGACAAGCAGCCCACTCACTCCACATACTACAGATTGGTGCCCAACATGGGGCCCAAAACCACGACCCTGAGATTGAGTCTCATGTTTACTGACTGAGCTAGCTGGGCAATGGGACACAGCCAAGGGTGGCTGAAATGACAAACAGCCTGCTCACTCCACATACTACACACACACACACACACACACACACACACACACACACACACAAAATTGTTTTGTGCCAGGGATAATATTCAGCATATCCTAATTATCAGGCAACACACTACAAGGCACCCTCTAAAGAAAGCATACATGTCTCTTAATACTTAAAAGGATGTCAAGCTTCCTGATTGCTGCTTCTCAGAAGCCTACTGCCTGTTGAAGTTCTGGTCCATTTTCAATGACTTCTTGCCTTGAGAATAAGGAACCCTAGGAGTAGGGACATACCACAACTGATTGAGTGCATGCACTCTAGCTAACCAGGCCTTGGTGACTTCCAACTATAATCCCAGCATGTGGGAAACAGAAGCAGGAAAATCAGAAGTTGTAGGTCATACTTGGCTGGGTAGTGAGTGTGAGGCTAGCCTGGGCTATATGCCACTCTGTCTCAAAGCAGGAGGTGGTAGAGGAAATAGAGAATCCAAATTAGGCTTGGTGGTGTATACTTGTAACCCTAGCACTCAGGAGGCAGAGATGAGAGGATATTAGCCAACGTGAAGCAACAGAGTCCATGTTGCAAGAAGTTTCAGGGCCTTCAGGGCTTTACAGTAAGACATGTCCTCAAAATGAAAACATCAAAAAATAAAGCAACAATAATAAAAAACATAAAACACAGGAATCCCAGAGACATCAACTCTCTCTAGTTGGCAAGAATGTTCCTGTTGGCTTATCTGTCAAGTCCTACTTAAAGTAAGCCCCAGCAAGATCTAGTTTTAACCTGCAGAGTCATCACAACCCTTGTGTGAAGTATCACCCACTGGAATCATTCCAGAGAATTATACATCCATTTCACAAACTGGATGACTTAAGTTGAGAAAGACAAATGGAATGTATCTGATTTAATTCACATAATAATACAGTATTTTTTCACCCCTTTGCTTAAAGCTTGTCTGAAAGTATCCAACAATGAGCACTTCTATGTAAAAGACATACTACCTAATAAATATTTCTTTGGTCATCAGAAAGAATCATTAATTCTAATTTAAATGAAGGTCCAGGAATTAGTTTTGTCCTTTGTCTTTGAAAATACATCCCTTTCTTCCTGCTTCTATACCACAAGGAAAAAAAATCTTCAAGTAGCTGTTACCAGTAGCCAGGCTTCAACACAGGTAGTTCTGTTCTGTCTGTGACAGGCAGACAGGACAGTGAGAGGGTGGGATGTTCTCTTCTTGGTGCCTGTTTGAATGACTGCAGAAATTAGAAACACGCGGATGTTGTTATGACAAGTCTTGCCTTTTGAAACCTTCTAATTAAAGCCTTCGTGTCTAGAGAGCTGCTACTGTTAGCTAAATGGAGAAGTAAGTTTGTCTTTGATTTGCTCATCATCATTCTGGGATGAAAAAGTTGGAGAATTACGTACACCCTGTTTTCAGTGGCTAGCAGTGACAGCAAACAGAGAGAATTGCTTGAAGGGAATTTGATTGGCTTGTATACATAATGCAATCTCTTTTTCCTCTCCCTTTCTCTCTTTCTCTATCTATATATACATATGTGAGTGTGTGCATGTGTGTAAGAGATAGAGAAACAGACACACAGAGAGAACAAGGACAAATTAGACAGAGAAAATGATAAAGAGAGAGAGGAGATACGATACTTGTGTGTGCTTGTATATATTATGGAAAATGATACTTCTTAAGTTTAACACTCATATAACAAGCTTAGTGGTCTTCCTGAAGCATAGACTCTCATTTGGGATGGAGTTTCACCAGAGATTATGCACAAGCTCCCGGAGAACTTACATCATGCTGCTCAGTTTATGGGGCAAGAGCTTATAGATATTCCCAGCTCCTTCATGAGTAGCATGGCATCTGTTTACCCATCCTATCCAAATCCTCTCGTTAAACATAGTTCAGAATTCTTCAAGGCAGAAAGTCTCATTCATTCAAGGTATTAGATAAGAGTAGGAATAGATTGTTGCTTTTATATAAGTTGTTCTATTTATCAATAAAGACACAGGAGTCAAATATTGGGGTGAAAACCTGCTATATCAGAGAAGCCAAAATGCAACCAGTTGCCCTTCCTTTTTGGCCAGAGACCCAGCGAGAGAGCAAATCTCTAATTCCCTTCCTACACCTTCCTGTGTGTCTCTCTATCCTTCTACCTGGATCTTCTGCACTCTCTATGGTTAATTCTTATCACTGGTCATGGGCTTCACCTCCTGATTCAAGGTTAATTTTATTAACACAGTCTCAATGTTTCACAGTGCAATCATATATCCCACAACAATAGATATACAAAGAAGGATTAGCAAAGAAAATTTTCTATCAGACATTGCTCTTCCTAGTTCCTGATGCCCCTCTTCCCATCCCTCACTCTGCAGCATACCCCCAAGAAAGATGGAAAAAATGAAGAAAGAATTTAACTTGTCAGAATATTTATCCCCTTTTCTAAGAGTTGACCTCAAATGAAATCAAAAGGACGTGAATGATTTTAATCCACTATAACAATGGGGAACCGGTCCTGACAGTCTTGAACAGTATAAATACATGAAATGACAGATTTTTTTTTGCTCTGCCTTTCCATACCCTCCTCCCAGATACTGAGAGAGACACATACTCATGCACCCACAACTCATTCTAAAATGTACAATGAAATTTCACCCAGCCTTTATCTTGGAGCTGCTGTTCCAATGATTAATGTCCCACTGCCTGGGAAACTGTGCTGCTGAAGAAAGACAAGGAGAGAGCAAGACACATGAAATATATCTCTGGGGCCATTTCTCATTATTATTATTATCATTATTAGTACCTTACTACCCTATCTGTCCTGTTAGGGAATGTGTGATCTATTAGCAAGGGGAAAGGATGGCATTTGAAAAGAAAGTGGCTTGCATGAAGGAGAAATGAACAAGGACAAAGAGAATAGTTTTTCCTAAACAGAACTGACCTCCAAAGAGTTTTCATTGTTTTTCTCCTTTATTTGAGGGTTTGCGTGTTCCCTTATTGTTGCTATTCTCATTTTCAGGTCTGAAATAATAGATGCCATGATCTGTGCACATGCTCTTTAGTCTTTGTTCAAACTCCGTCTGCAAGAATCAATAATATGTATCCTAGATAGTTGTTGTAGATGACTACTTATGCAAAGACAGGATAAAAGAAGCTCATTGCCTTGAACCTCCATATATATATGGAGTATATAAAGCAGTGTATGGTTACTTATTCCAACAAAGCATGATGGGTAAATTATTGCTAGGTTTAGTATTGAAGGTGTCTGCATGGTGGGGCCTGGTTGAGAAGAGTGTCCATAATAGGAACACTATCACAGCATCTATGTCTACTGATAAATGGCAAATTCATTAGCCTAGGCAGAGAGTGCCGCAATCTGATATAGAAAATGCTGCACTTCCGAAGTTGGGTTTAGGAGGTCATGGGATTTATGGCTCAGGCGCCACATGTAGCTTCAATTTTAAACAGAATTTGGATTCAACCAGTAAATGGCATCACTAATTGAAGGTCTAGTTGGTTAAGGTACTGGGTGAAATAAATAAAGAAAAAAGACAAAATAATTAGCTCCACAAATATGGAGTCCCTCATAAAGTGTCTGACACTGGGAAACAGCAAACAAAATTGAAGCTTTTTCCACAGAGGATTACCAAACCAGCATTCTTGAATTATTCTGAGCAGCTGACTCTTTAATGAATGGTTTGCCCCTGAAAATAGAGTGTTGAATATGATCGCCCCCCATAGAAAACAATAAGAAGTAATTTCTATATTTTAATTTTATTTTTTCATCAAAACAACACGTTCATACAGTCAATAGCTCCCACATAGTCCCTGAAATAAAACAAAAAGCTGTCCTCTTCTTCAGTGGCTCAGAGTGTTGGCTACTAGGTCTGGCCTGAGTCCATCACCTAACTAAGAAATTCATTTGCCCAAGTTCAAGCCCCTTCCTGAGGGTGATGCATATTCAAAGTGATGGTAAAATAGGAGCTATATAAAGCCTCTGCCACGTGTCTCAACTCTGGACCACAAAGTCTCTATCGTCATCAGGGTCTCTTGGCATCTTCGCTGCAGCACAGTGAATTGCTGTCTTCTGCCCTGATGCTAATGGCTCTGACTCTAAAACTTCTCTATAAAATGTTGGATTTAGTGCCTCTTCTATGAAAATCCCACTTAATGAAGCCTTACACCTCAAAACACCAACCTGTAGGCCAGAGCATAGCAGCATGCTCCTTGCCATGCCCTGTAGTCTTGCTCTTCTCCTGTAGGTTCTTGTATGTTTCCATATTTTCTGCTTAATAATGCACCACGCTTCTCTTTCATAACTTTCTCACCATATTAACTGCAGGAAAATGCCTGAGATTTGTCTCTTTCTCCCATCCAAGCATACATACTTCCTTGGTCTTCAATTGCCCAGTAAACCTCCTCTATCACCTTATTTGGTTAAATTGGTATTCAGCGTTTACATTATTATGGCTTTATTTCATTTACTGAGAACAATGCAAGATCACACATGAACTGATTCATTTTACAAATATTTACACAGTCTATAGAAGGCATCAGTTACTATTCTAGGTACAGAGGTAGCTGCTGTGAAGAAAATGGAATAAATGCTTGTCCTTGGCTAACATTCTAATGTTATGATCATCGTCCCTTTCTTCTGAAGCTCTTTGTTAATGAGCACGTCCATTATCTCTTTAGCCTCTCTCTCTCACCACTTCTCAGTGTCATAGCTAACACACATATAAGTCTTTTCACAGAGAATACACAGGAAGCCTGTCGTTTCTGCTGCTTTCTGGCTGGTGCCTTGTTGGTATCCTTTCTGCTCCACTCTGGTCCCCTCTGTCTCCCAGCTGTATGTAAGTTCCCAGAGCTGCCTCTCTGTGTGCTGTTTCCTGAACTTTCCCCCTGCTTAGTTATTCTCCCTTTTGAAGATGGGTACCATCCTCTGACAATCTGAGAAAGAGGAAGGGAAACTGGTAAGACATTCCTATCTGAAGTGGGTTCTAGTCCACCCTCCTCATTTGCTGATGATTTTCCTGGCAGAGACTTATGGTGGAAGTAATCAACTTGAAAGCACTTGTCCAGTTTCTTTAGGCATTTCATAATGGAATTGTTGACAGTAGCTTGGTGTCCGATTCCTAGAATGGTTTTACTTGCCTTTCTCTCTGAAATCTCAGTTCGTCATCAGTGAACTTCAGGTTCATATCTGCAATCCATATATTGAGGACTACATGCTATTGCCCTTTAAACACAATTCTCATCTGTAGATCTAGGGTCTGCATTTTAACAGGACCGTGGTGACATCCTGAGTCTTGTTCAGCTGAGCTGTTACTAAATACACAACACACACACACACACGAGCATGAGTATGAAATATGTCTATAGAAAAACATAAAATTTTGAGCTTAACAGTGAGATGCAATAAAGCTCTAAGCTGTATGTACATATGTATGCAGTACTCATAAAGATTTGTCATCAATGGACAATTCTAGTAAGAATTATTAGTGTCTTCAACTCCCTTTATTCATTGAAGCAAAATCTTCTTCTTTCTCCTCCTCCTCCACCTCCTCTTCTTCCTCTTCCTTCTCTTCTTCTTCTTCTTCCTCCTCATCTTTTTCTTCATTGTTCACCTCCCCTTCTCTCTGACTTTGTGCATATGCTCATATGTACGAGTGGGTGCATGTATATTCTAGGGCATTTATGTGGAGGTCAGAGGACAACTTCAGTTGCCAGTTGTTCAACCTTTCCCACTACATTGATTGTGACAAGGTCTCTCTTCTTCACCTCTGCATATTCCAAGTAAGCTTATCCTTGAATTTACGACAGTACTCCCCTTTATGTCTCTCATCTCCTAGTAGGGGTGCACTGTGATTATGTAAACTAATGTGTCTGGATTTTATGTGAATTAAGGGGATCCAAAGTCAAGTCATTTGACCTGTGTAGCATCCCTCCAGACTCTCAGCTCTTTTGCTATTCCATTAATAGACTTTATTTTGTTTTGTTTTGTTTTTAGGATAATATGTATTCCTTAACTACTTCAGGGAGAGTATGAGTTAAATAAGCACTTTAACCTTTTTGCATCCAGAAATGAGTATGTGCTGACCCTTCTACCTCCCAACAGATCTTTGTATTTTCTAGAATGCCAATGACTAGATTTGCAGCTTTGGAGTTTTATGCAACCAGTGTTTTTGCGTGTCTCTGGGCTCCCTCATAAATTGTCTGGTGAGAGTCTGTTCCTTTGGTTCTTAGCTCCCTTACTGCAATGTTTTTGAATTTGCTTTTCATTAGTTACACGATAGGTGCTGGAGAAAAACAATTGCCTCTACATCCTCCCCTAAAGAGGAAAAACATATTCTAGGAAACAAGATGGATTCCTACAACTCCTCCCCAATTTCATGTTAATGTTTATGGATTTGGGATGGTGGAAAGAGGGTGTGTTCAAGTAATTACACTAGGAATGAGCTAAAGGTTATAGCCATCAAAGCAGAGATGAGTGGACACTAATGTAAAAAAAAATTATAAATGGAAAGGTTCAGAGAAAAATGAGGAGAGGTGATGAGGAAGTTTCTAAGCCTATTTCTTTTGGGAATCTTTTCCATCAAACATTTCTAACCAGAAAGGAAAGATTGCTGGAGGCTCTGCAGTAAACCAAAATATTTGAAGAAACAAGTGTGTAAATAGCAAAATTCACTTTTAAAGCCACACTGAAAACACTGTATCGTTGTACAGAAAACACCTATAAAATGTTCTTTTTGACTTCAGTAGCCAGAGGAAATTCATATTTTTTACTTTGAGGGATGCAGGGTGAATATCTAGACCATCTAGACCAGTGGTTTTGTTGTGTGATATTCAGCTAGATGTATGATAATGACTATGGAGAAACAGAAGGCAATGAAACAGAACCCATCGTGGTATTGGTTTTTAAAACAGGAAATTAAAGTATATTTATCTTCCCATCTATCTATCTATCTATCTATCTATCTATCTATCTATCTATCTATCTATCTATCTATCATCTATCTATATCTCTACTATCTTCTATCTATGATCTGTCTATCCTTATCTCTCTGTTTCTTAAGAGCTGTATTTCTTTGTTTAGCTGTTCGCCTGAGTAGGCTATACCTGAGTAGTGTAACAGAGTTTTCTCTTTTTATTTTTTGACTGTTGTAAACATCTTCCCCATCTCAGCAGCATTCTTTTAAAATTCAAGATAAATTTTCCTTTGCACTATACAATGAAAGGAGATTGTGTTGGACAATATCAGAGATGGTTCTGTTGTGTTTGGCACTATAAAATCTTGTCATATCCTTAAAAGCCTAGTAGCTGAGGCCAAGGGAATGATTCAACAATTGAACAAGATTTCAACCTTTGTTTAGCTCCCTGAAGACAGAGAGACCCAGGTGGTGACTGTGAGAATTTGTCTTACAGGGACTTCTAATGGTCAGGTAAAGTTATATTTTGGGTGGTGCCCATAAGATGGGGCAGTACATGAAAAACTGATCTTTGGAGTCATTTTAATATAGTGCCTAATATTAGATCAAGAGGGTGTTAGGTTATTGAATTGTGAAGAATTTGACTTGTCACTGAGCTTACAATGCCTAGTGCCTGCTGAGTGGAAGGATTTAGAAGCAACTGATAGGATAAATCAGTCAGGCATATGCTGGATGTCTTCATATAACATGGGAAAATGCACGAATAAGCCAATTTTACAATTTCTAATCACAATATTGACAACTTCAACAAAGGAAGACAGTTATCTAAGAAAATAGAAAGGGTCTTTAGTTAGTTTCTTGATCTGGAAAGACTTTCCCAAGGAAAGCAGTATAGGAACTAGTCCATTCAAATTGAATCAGCACAAGGAAATGTTCCACCAAAGACAATAGCTTATGCCAAGACCCTGTTGAAAGAATAGAGCTCTTCTGTCTTCAGTCCATACATAGTGGCTGTGATGTCTGGAATATAGCAGACAGACAAAGTTAAGTCTATGCTGAAGGGTGTGGTGGTTTGAATAAGAATGGCCCTCATAGACTCATATTTGGATGCTGGATCATCAGAGAATGGCTCTAATGGAAAGAGATTTGGAGGTGTGGCCTTGTTGGAGTAGATATGGCTTGTTGGAGGAAGTGTATCACTGGAGGGTGGGCTTTGGGATTTCAAATGCTCAAGTCAAGCCCAGCTATCTCTTTCCCTGCTGTCTGCAGACCTGAATGTAGAACTCTAAGCAGCTTCTTCAGCACCGTGTCTGCCTGCACATAGTCATATTTCTAAGCATGCTGATAAGGAACCAAACCTCGGAACCTGTAAGGCAGACCCAACTAAATACTTTCTTTTATAAGAGTTGCCACGGTCATAGTGTCTCTTCACAGCAATAGGAAGACACAAAAACAAAGGGCTAGGTAAAGGCAGTTAAAATGGCAATTTCTTTGCTGTGACAAAGGTCTGCGGGACTAGTTTGTTGAACGTTTCCATAGCTAAATTAGAGGGTAGGGACTGTATGCTCTCCTGAGTACAGCCTCTCAATCACTGCCTTCATGATATGCCAAAATTGCAGGTTTCCTCTGTGAAAATCAAAGACACAAATCTAAGGCAATTCCACACATGTGCAAGGATGCAAATATCTTCATAGGGCACACTCATTGTCATTTTGCATAACACTTTCAACTCTTTAATATTAAGATGGACCACACATAGGGAATAGATTACATAATCATCATGAATGTCATGTCAGTATGTTTGATACCTGTTATGGTATGAAATATGAAGAAACATTTTAGTGTAGAGTTTGGCTTATATCTGTGTGCTTTTCAGTAGAACTCTAGTAGCTGAAAATCTATCCTTTGAAGACTTCCTGTTCTCTCTGTTTTCTCATGCATAGCATTGGTCTTTCTTCCCTCCTGATAGAGACTGTAAAGTTCATTGGAAATTTTCCTGCAGTCTAATTAGCCTTTCTATTTAATTTTATAATAAGAACTCTGAACCAGAAGCTGGAGATAATGTACTCAATTCAATTCATAGATGTCAATTTCTTTTTAATTGTAATTCTTTTCTCTGGTTCTTCCCACTCTTGCTGCCCGAGCACAGCTGAAGCTTGGATGATTATGAGATTTTCATGCCTACGCTGCTAATTATGCCTCCTGCTTTAGGGTTAAATTCATTTCTTATCATGGTTGTTATTATTAGTAATAATAATAGATCTCTCCATCCAAGCTTGGTTGAGTAGTAGTTTTCATAGTTACTGCCTCCAGATTTAGCTTATTTCAATTCTTTACCCAGATGGTTTCTTCCTTCATTAATGGCAGGGAGTCTCTGTTTCCCTAGTGTATTTAAGTGTTACATTTGGATCATTTTGATGCAAAGCAGATCTAGCAGATTCTTCTTGCGTAGGGCTCATTATGCTATAGATATCAATAAAGTCTCCTCTTGATCATGGTATTATTGCTTTGAAAAGTATTTGAGGTAATGAAAAGTCTCTAATTGTTCCTATCACTTCCTTAAGAAGGTTCCAGGTCCTAAAAAGAACACAAGCCTTTGACTTCCATCTTAACTACGAAAACAAAAAACAAAACCCTTATTCTGAATCCCACCTGCAACCATCATTAATGAAACAGCACAGTGGTCCACCCAGCTTAAATTTGTAATTGGCACCTGGGCAACATGTTAATTCTTTCAAACTTCTGTCTTAAATTTAAATCTCATTTTGTCTTCTTTGCTTAAAATTCCACTTCTAACAAGATTATTCAGATAGTTTCAGATAAAAAGGAAATAGAGGGTCTCTGAGTAGAAAGCCAAGGCTTTTGATTCTGTCCCATGACTAAGACAATGTTGGCTTTCACCTGGTGTCAAGAACTCCTCTTGTCTTTTATCAGTTTCTTACTCTACTCCAGCATTTCTTTAACCACCCAGCTCAGTCCCTTTCCATTTCTTCACTGCTAAGTTTTACATGTTACTTGTTCATAAGAAATTTTTTTTCTTTTCATGCGCTTCTTCAAGTTCTTCTACCCCTGTGCTTGTCCACATCAGCACTCACTGGAAGAAATTTTCTTGCAATGTTTGCTTATTATCTTTCCCACTTTCATGTCCCCAAATATTTTTGTATCATATGATACCCTGATTCATTACAGGTGCCTCCAGTATCATCCTTTACGCTATAAATGTAGCAGGAGCATTCCTGTCCTAAAAGCCAAATTAAACCAAAAACCTGTTTCCATTCCCTTTCATCATCCCCCTAAGTCTCCGCCCAAGGACACCTCCATGTCCAAATTTTCTGAATTGTGTACTCCTATGATTATAGTTCCTAAACAATTTGTACATGTTTATTATAGAGAAACTCACAGCAAAGTAATCCCACTCATGATGGCTACCTGCATGAGAATCACGTGTGTAAGGCCATACATTTTCCATTCCTTCCACTTTTATCCTTATCTACAGTATTTCTTATAAGCTACCATCATTCTTGGTCTCCCGGGCCATAAATTTGAATATGTTGTTTTACTCTTGGGCATATACAGCATTCATAACAGCTTGCACTTTCTTGCATTCAATGAGAAAAGTAGACCACTGTTTCCACTGTATTTTTGAGAAGAAAATGAATGAGGGCTAACGTTTCAAATACCTAGAATACTTCCTCAAACATAGTAAGTACTCACTAAAGGATAGCTATTAACTATTGTTTTTGTCATGACTTTATCCACCCTGTCTGCCTGGAAAATTAATTCTCCCTTAGACTCATTTATGATATAATCTCTTTGGTGAGTTGTCCATGCTTTCCATTGCTTTACCTTACTCTGCCAGGCTCAACTCCGCTAATGCCCTGGTGTTGTACATCTGCAAGGGTTTATTTGTTGTTACAATTACCTGCGCAAGCTGCATGTCAGCATAGATTCATCATATTTTTCAGATGAGGTACTCTTCAGCAGGGCATTTAAGGACCTTATCTTCAGTTTAAACCTATAAGTGGCCTGGCTTAGACTCTATCAGCAGAACCTCTGGAGAACCCATTTATGCTTCTAGGCAAGTCCAACTTCAAATAGGTTCCTAGTCCATTTCATATTTTTTTTTACCACTGACACATTTCAGTAACATGAGGGCCTGCTTGTTGGAGTTTCTGTCCTACCTGGTTCCTACAGTCGTTAGGTCCCAAAGAATCACACAGAAGGTCTCCATAAGTTAAAAAACTGATTGGCTCATTAGCTCAGGCTTCTTATTAGCTCTTGTAGCTTTTATTAACCCATTATCCTTATCTATGTTAGCCACATGGCTCAGTACCTTTTTCCCATTTCAAGCAGGTGTGAATGTTTCATAAATGAGTCATCTAAAGTAATGACAACTAAGTTGTTGTTCAATAAAATCAGTATTTCAATAAACATACTAAAAAGGCCAGCTTGGTGGTGTACACGGAAGCAAAACCAGATGCATCTCTGTGAGTTCCAGGCAGACAAGCCTGGTTTAAATAAGAAGCTCCAGGACAGCTAGAGTTACATAGTGAGAACCTGTCTTTAAAAAAGAGAGAAAGAAAGAAGGAAGGAAGGAAGGAAGGAAGGAAGGAAGGAAGGAAGGAAAAGAAAACAAACACCAGAAAATTGGTGTTTGTGCTGCCCCCCACCACATGTGGGACAGGAAATTACAGCTTTTTATAGACTCAGAGTATAATACTAATATAAATAAATGGTGGAAGTAGAAAGGTTTTTATAATAGTAAAGTAAATAACAATAAATAGTAAAGTCTGGAGTGTGTTTTAGGTCTCATTTGGGAAACTGCATAGAGTGAGAAACTAAGAGTTAAAATACTCAGTGAATTTTGTTCTGTGCATTTCAACAACCTATGCTAGTGGAAGTTATAAAACGCCATATTTATCTCTATATGTGTTCTATACCAATATGATCTATCTCTCTAATTACACAGTCAATTATTTTTAAAGAGCTGCAAATAAGCTCTATAAGAATATCATAAATTCATTCCCTTTAAAAGCATCTTGCAGATAAATTTTATTTTTAGTCTCCCTATATCTTCCTGCAGTCTTAAAAGCATAGTATAGTAACAAAAAAATGTACTACCCAACTAATTTGAGAACCATATTGTAGCAGGCTTTCTTTTGGGCCACCAACCAGCTCCAAAATAATGACATGGAGATTTATTATTAGTTATGAATGCTCAGCATTATCTTATGCTTCTCCCACTAGCTCTTTTAAATTAGCCTGTTTTTCTTCATCTACATTTTGACTCAGGACTTTTTCTCTTTCTTTCATTCTGTACGTCCTTCTCAATGCCTGGCAGGCTGGCCTAAGGCATCTCCCTCTATTTTTTCCCTTGTTTTCTCCTCTCTCAAGCTTAGATTCTGCCTCTTATTTATTCTCTTTGCCCACCAGCCCTGCCTATCCCTCTCTTGCCTATCTATTAACCATTCAGCTTTTTTTCTTTTGGTTTTTTTCAAGACAGGGTTTCTCTGTAGTTTTGGAGACTATCCTGGAACTCGCTCTTGTAGACCAGGCTGGCCTCGAACTCACAGAGATCTGCCTGCCTCTGCCTCCCGAATGCTGGGATTAAAGATGTGCATCACCACTGCTCCGCCAGCCATTTAGCTTTTTATTAGACCAATCAGGTGCCTTAGGCAGGCAAGGTGAAACAGCAACACATCTTTACATAAATAAATGAATGTAGCATAAACAAATGTAACACATCTTTGCATTGTTAAACAAATACAGCATAAACAAATGTAACATAGCTTTGGCTGGTTATACAAATATTCCACAACACCAGATCGTTAGTGTCTTGAAGTGGGTTGATCATGCTTACAGGTCCTTCTCTGCCCTCAATTATGCATTGGGATAGAAAATGGTGAGTGGTATCAGAGCATCTTTGAAAGGAGAAACAGTGGAATCAGGCAGGTTTCTCAAGGGATGTTACATTCGTTTCATGCCAAAGAAAACAGTTCCAAGTAATAAAAAAGGGCTTTAAAATGGTGATGGTACGTGATGAATAAATAGAATTATTAATAAGTACATGATATCTTCTGCTTCCATTGGCTATTTCAAAATGTAGACAGTTTGGAGGTAGGCCATAAAAAAAGCTACAAGAATGATTCAGGAAGGAATGGCTTAGGAAGAAAGATTAAGGTAGCTAAGTGTGTACGGTTTGGCCAAATGACAAGTCAGGGGAAATGATATTACAGGCTACAGAACTTCCTTGAAAGTGACTGGCCACAGACAGAGTAGGGAGTTACTTAGGCAATGGGATGAAATAAAAGGAAGCAAAACTGAAAATTTAGTGTTTGGATTTCTTGACTGTGAGAAGGAAGAGACCCAAAGAGAGCTCTTCCTGAACACACTGCTTGGATGAAAGCCATCGGCCATGTGCTAATACACAGTCTCTGCCAGTAGCTAAGATTTTTCCTGCTCTGCTCCGTCTGACCTGGAGTCCTGCTGTCCTTCCCAAGCTGTGCTTGAGAAAGGGAGCTTACCATTCTCTATCTCTAAGCAACTTGCTTCCAGGAATCAGGTTTAACCACCTGTACTACTGAAGAGTTAACACATTAAACAGGCTCCTTAGAGGGAGCAGCGTGTTCCCTTCAGTGAGAAGCAATGGGTTTTGGATCAGACATCACACGTTTTATGCTCTCCCCACTGCTTTGTTGCTGTCCTTTGCTCAGCCTATTCTGCAGTGTGGCTACTTTAGTCATTCTTTCATTCAACCATTCATCAGTTCATTCATTTGTTCACTCATTCATGCGTTTATTCATTTGCGACCAGTTCTTACTCTCTCTATATACCCCTATTACCTACTGCTTTCAAACTTGGAATTCTCTGGTCTCTGACTCGATAGTGTTGGGATTATGGGTGAGTCTTTACATAAATGAACAAGACTGAGGTTCACCTGAGCTGTCTCAACACCTACTGTAACCGTTCAGTTGCTACTAAATCATCGCTCCTCCTTACAGATATCCTCTTAGAGTCACTGGCATCATCATGTTTACTTTAGAGATTTCATGTTCTTTCTCAGAGTCGAGTTTGGCCTATTCTCGATGGTCGTAAGGAAGGCTAACTTTTTGTCACCCATATCTAAGCAAGCCATCTGTAACTGAAAAAACTCCAAGGATCGATGTCCCTGGGTTGCCACTGGGACAGATTCTCATCTCCTTAAATGGCATGACTCTTGCCATGGTGCTTAGCTTTGTAGTTGTGCCTCTTAACACCCATGCCACTGCTTAGCACCATGGCTACACTGATCTGCTTCCGTCTTGCAAACTGAACTCTCTTCCTTTACTCCTTGCACACGCACAAGCCGGTGCTTCTGCTGTGAACCACTCTCCACTCCTGCCTCCCACTGTTTGTCTTCTACTCAGCTCAGACTCTCATGGAATGCTGAGCTGGCTGATCTTAGCTGGAGTTCCCGTGCCCCTCCCCGACGTGTTTCCATACTAAATGAAGCTTATCTTTATCTCACTATCAATTTTACTATGCTGTAATTGTCTTCCTACATCTGCCTTTTCTAATTGACTCTAGGCTTTATTTGAGCAGACACTTAGATTAGTCCTTGCCACTCTGCGGGCCTTCAGTAAGTTTTGCTTATGATTCTTAGTGAGAGATCAATGACTAGATGATGGCTGGAATGTAACAAGATGTGTGGGCTATAAAATCACCAACTAATGTCAGTTTTCATCCCTTGGAACTTTGAGCTCCGCTCAGAGTGATTTGTTTATGTTTATGCTTAAACAGGTTGTATCACATGCAGGTTGAACGTGTTAGAAAGATCCTGCAATGCAAGAGAGGTAGGAATTTGGAAGACTGAGATATATATGAGTACCCACCATAGGGAAATATGTGAGCATAGGAGCCTCAAAGTACTATTTGAAAGTATCCTGACATAGGTGGGCATAGATTTTCATTTTCAGAGCTGAAAGTACTGTGACATCTGAGCCCTTGACTAAAGGAAGAGATGGAGATAAAGCAGTGTGTGTGTGGAGGTGGGGGTTGGAGATATCATAGACAGGAAATAAATTCTCTATGTTCTGTTCCCTTTTGGAGGGAACTGCCTATAGTCCAGATACTTGACCTTGGGACACATGCCCTGCCCGACTTGTATAAAGTGTGTCCTAATTGCTGGTTGCCTGGGTGACATTGTAAATGATCAATTGTTGGTGTCACAGGCAGAGTAAGATCCATGAAATCCAAGCCCACTCCATTAATAACCTGAGCAGGGATTCTGGTGCTCCTTCCTCCTTCCTTTTCTCTTTCTGCCAGGTCGCCATTTCCACTCCTTTGTGTACGTTTGGGTAAAGGAAACAAATGGAACTTCAGAGCTAGCAATGAGTTGCCACCCAAAAGTGCATCCCGGGGTCTTCTTGCGCTTTTTCAGCTCTGTGATCAATTACCATCTTGAGAGTTGTTACCTTTCTAGAAAGTTCTTGTTCGTTTTCACCTCCTTCCTGGCATCTGAGGACCTCCCAGGCAGAGAGCCAAGTTCCCTTCCCCCCTTAGGAACTTGCTGCAAGCAAAGAAGCTGGCAAATGAGACAGTTTCCTCTGCTTTGGGCTCTAACCTTTGGAATTATGAATGCCCAGGTCATGCTTTCTGAAACTGATTGCTAATAGACTAAATTATTTCTCTTTCCTTTTGACTCCATATTAAAATTGCTTTGGAGTTTATTCCAAACTAGGTCTCCCCTGGCTGACAAAAAGTGAAATACAGTTTCAGCAAAGCAATTTTTTTTTGCTAAGTTGTTTCTGTATGGACGAGCTGAAAGGTAATGAGATATTTCTCATGCACCCTTTTTCAAAGGCTACTATACCTTCTGAGGTTTACACAAACTCTGCTGAAATACCTGTATCCTGACCACATCCTCAGAGACAATAAACCGAAAGAGTCTGGAAAAAGCATGACTCTGGTAGGCTCATAGGTGAAAATGAACCTGAGTCTTCTGCCCATGGCACTTTTGGCGTTATCTGGTATCTCTAAGCCACAGAGACCATTAAACATCACAAGTCACTGTCTATTAGTGCTTCTGTTGTGGCTGTTAGTGTAATATACATTCATACGTATGCATATATATAATACATATAATATATTTGCTGGTTGTCAATGAGGGTAATTTCCAGGGCTTCCTCCAAGAAGACGTTTGCTGATAGTCAAATGCTGCCTTGGTGCCACAGCAGAGAAAGGAAGAGTTATAGAAGAGTTACCGATGTGAAGTGAGCAGGGGTCACAGATGCTGCTGTTTCCATGATGCATACAATACTGAACTCTGTAGGTCACAGAATACTTAATGTACTGCAGAGAGACAAAAAGTGAAAGCTGTGAGTTCCATTCTCTGACCACTGGGCGAGAGAAGCCCCAACTTTTACTTTTTATGATCTAACTGTAGGATCAAGGTCAACATAGGCTATGGAATAATTGAGTAAAGCTACAGGGTTGCAAAGCAGTGGTATGAGTGTGTCCTTGAGGGATAGACTGGAGAAACTTAGATTCTATTAATAGTACTAGAGCAACACTCCCATGTAAGCATTGAGTGGCATCAAACCTGATGAAATTCTGCCCTGAATTTGATGATACAGCGAAGACTGGAAAGCTATGGAAATTCCATAAAGAAAGTGGAATTTTACCTCTTGTCTTTATATGGGTGACCGAATATGGAAGACAAGAGGTGAGGCAGAACGAATCACTATTGCATGAGGAGCTGAGTGAAGATGGTGGGTGCTTATCTGAGAAGTAAATTCCTCCAACTTATACTTATGGCCAGACCGTCTAGAATCACCAACAATTGCCAGGTATGAAAGATGCAGAACTGCTTGGAAGATCAAAGAAGAAACATCAGCCAACTTTTAACATGGTACAAGACTATTTCTTAGGGGAAAAAAATAAAGTTCTTTGGGCTCTTGAAAACGGGACAAACATTGTGTGTGAACCAAGAAGTCTGGACTCCTGAGAGAACGTTAGAAGACACATCTGAGGGCTCCCATTTGCATCATAACCTAAAACAAAACTGACAAGCCAGCTTAAAAGCTCCCAACTCTAGTGCTTTGTTTGTGTCAAATTAGGGAGATTTTTAGACAACCTGAGCCAGGAGTTCCTTAGGAAAGCATATGACAATGTTCCTACTCTCTTCCTCAGTCAAGGTCCTCCCTATGTCTTTTATTGTCTTAGATCCATCTTCAATCAGGTATTAGACAGAGCATACTGTTACAAACAGTTGTAGAATTGAGCCCCAGAACTAGAAGCCTGAACCCTCACTCTCCACTCACTTGTTCAGTTACGCTGGGCAAGTTTTCCTACTTCTAGGTTGGGCTGAACTAGGTCATGTTTAGCTCAGGTTACATCCTCTGACTTCTCTATTGACCTCCAGTTAAAGAGCTTAGAGACCCAGTGGCATATAGCAGGCATGTTTTGTGAGTTCAGAGCAATGATTAAACAGGCCATGTCAGCAGCCTTGTGTTCTCACTAAAGATCTGGTGAACCTTATGAGTGAACAGCACCAGCTTTTGTGACTGCCTCTCATTCACGACGTATTTATAAAGCCATTAACTCTGCAGTAGTTTTTGACAGAGATTCTGTAAGAGGGAAATAATGGAGTTGTTTGCTAACATCTGGGAGCACATTTCACACATGGTGTATACAGCCTGGGAGGAGAACTGTTCCAAGGGAAAAAGTTAACCTGATTCATATCTCTACACTTAGGTACATAGAGAAACTGTCAGATGGTTCCTGCACTGACAAATTTGAGTCCTAGGGAACTTAAGGATATGGAGTGTGTACACATTTTGTAAGAAAATCCTACTATCTTTACAAGGGAAGGACTCCTGTTATATATATATATATATATATATATATATATATATATATATATATATCACTCTCTCTTTCTCTCCCTCTCTCTTTCTTTCTCTCTCTCTTCCTCCCTTCCTCCCTTTTGCATTTGTAGTCCAAGAACAAGTCTTAGGATAACTTTTTCATGTTTTTTCTTATTATTTCATTGTTCAAGGAAGTGAATTTTATGAACATTTAGTTATATGATGTAGAGACTTAGACATTTGGTTCTTGCAAGGATTAGCTTTAAAATAATTTTCCTTGACTCTGTTCCTGGGTGAGGACTCCCTTAAATACTAGTGGAGTGACTTCATCGTGTAATTGGCATGTTCTGTCCAGGTAGAGATATTTAGCTAACAAGATGCTTCCACATGATTTTAGTCCCTTACTATAATGATTTAATAAGTAGAGAAATAATTTAAATACTCAACATACAACTCTTTGTGTATCTTAACATATAAGTCCATCAAAAGGCCAATGTGCTGGGCTGAGGAAATAGCTCATTCAGTAAACTGTTTGCTATGCAAACATGAGAACCCAGGTTCAATTCACCATGATCCACATAAAAAATAAAAGTGGGCATGATGGTGAACATCCATAAATTCATAATTCTAATGCTTCATAGGAACATATAGGCCGACCTCTGGAGCTCATTAGCCAGTCTGTCTACCCTATCTGGCAAGTTTCAAGCCAAACAGAGTTCCTGCTCCAAGAAAAAAAAAAGAAAGAAAAGAAGAAAGGAAGGAAGAGAGAGAGAAAGACGGGATGGGGAGAAAGATAGATAGCCTCTAAGGCATGTTGCCCTTCATTTCCCCCCACATGCACCATCTTCACTCTAGCATACACACACACACACACGTTTTGAATATGAAGCACACAAAGATACGGCCTTCATTGACTTGTAGAAGGCACCGCTGTCCTAACAGACGTTCAGCAACTCCTTGGTCTGCGTTAGCCACTGTGGATGACTACGTCTTCTCTAGTGGAGCACTCACAGAGAAGCAAACACAAACCCAGAGTTGTCTAGGAATAGTGCTATTATTTCTACAGTCTGCATACAAAATAAGTAAGATTATGTTTTAAAATCTGTTACCAGACCAGGGAAACGTGCCTTTTAAAAATCTCTTTAATCTCTTGTTAGAAAAAATCCCTGGGCTTTTAGAAAATAATAAAAAGATTGCTGTGTGGATTCATATGTATAGGGTACAATAGTTTCATGTACATGACTGTATATGACTCTCAGTAATACAGAAAATCCATGACAAGGGGATGGAAGTTGCCAACCAGTGTCCACATCCACCATCAAGCAGAAGCCATGTGGCTTTGGTAAAGTTCCTTTTTTTTCTAATGGGAAAGTTAAAGACAGTTTGCATTAAATGCTCAACATAGTTTCTGGTATACTGTCTGTATTCGATGAATAAGTGAAAATTAAGCGTGATCTACATTGCTCTTACAGCATTCCTAGGTAGTCATTGCCTAAAATACATTTCACATCAATTCTCAGCACCCGGTTCTTCTGAAAAGCTGACTGAATGCACAATGACAATATCTAGTTATTTAACCCATCATTAGGGTAATTTCTGATAAATTGTAGTTTGACTAGACTAGCAGCATATGCGTGGCTAATTTTAGAGGAAATATGAGGATTTGGTAGTAGAAAACTTTGCTAATAAAACCAAGAAAATGGGTAAGGTCAAAGGAAACTAGTATTTCAAGACCTCTGCAGCTGTGCGTAGCATCCTGGACTGACACTGATGTTCACCAGAATGAGGGACAATGTCTGCCGTCACATGGGAACAGGAGGACTTGCATGTCAGGCTGGGAAGAACATGACTGTGGAGGAGCACAGTCCAGATGCCTTGTTTGTTTGAGGTTGTAACCCCGTGTATACTGGGAGGAGATTAGATAGCAGAGAAACCCAGGAGGCCTAACCTTGGAAGGTAAGGAATTGCACCGGTCAATGCCTCATTTCTCTTTCCTCTTGACACTTCTCTTCTGGGGAGAATAACTCCTATTTTCCTGTTGCTGGTTTATGCCAATGAAAAGAAAGAAACCCTATTGTACAAACATTGTGTTTTTATTTTGGCTCTAAAAGAAGGTGTTAAAAGACAAATGATCCTTTCTCTCCCTCTCTCCCCACCCCCGGCACTCCTTCTAGAACTTCAGGAAATGCCAGGGTATAAACAACGGTGATCAGTCTTTAATCCAAGACTAGAATCCTCTGTTACCTCCTCAGAGTCGTAGATGCAGGAAGCAATTCATTTTATGCCCACAAATCACAGAGATTGTGTGGGACTCCCTGTTTGCAGCAAGAGTGGGCTATTACCTCTCCAACTGCTGGCCTTGTCTGAAAGGGACCTTCTCCCTGAAGTTACGTGGGAGGGTCCCTTTGAAGCTTTGAACAACTCAGTCTCTGCATTGGGGCAAACTTCTTTCCAGGCAGAGCAATCCTGCAGTGTGTTAACTGAGTAGGTGTTTCCTAGCAAAATTAAAAGCAAAAAAAAAAAAAAAAAAAAAAAATGACTACATGGGATAGCCTGGCTTTTAAAGCAAAGCAGAGCCATTGCATGTTTGAAATTGAACCCAGTCAGTGGTTAGCCTGCGGAGCTCGTGAGCTGTCCTTCTCACCTGGGGATAGCCTGCAGTGAGCAAGTAGGTAGCTCCAACATGTTCAGCATGGGGTCAGGCTGCAAGTTCTGATTGACAAGGTGAAATCTCTCTCCTGCCAGGACCCAGCTCTCTTTCCTCCCCAGTTGCTTTCTTTCATACGGAGAGGGTCACTGGCATCCATTGTGTCCAGGGCAGCCTATACAGGAGCAGTGGGTGCCTTTGAAAGGCACACTGGGGCAGAAAGGCTTTGAAGGCAAGGGGAGACTTTCATCTTTACCGGCAGCTGGAACACGGGTTCTCAGCACGGTGCAAGCAGTTTCAGAGATAGCTCCCATCCTCGTATGAATGTGATAACATGGAACAGAGAGGTGCCATAATGATTTCCTTTCAAATGGCTGCTTCCCCATCTATCTTTTCCCACTGTTAGTGAGTGATATGGTCGGGAGTCGGTGGTGGCACGCAAGGATCAATCTTGCACTGTGTAAGTACCATTCTCTTTCAACTCCTGAGGAATTAGCACTGCATTGACAGGAAAGAGTAGATGATAAAAGGGGGAAAAGAAGGGGGTATGGCCCTTGTAACTCTGGAGCCAACTTGCAGCATCAATTTGGTAGTTACAAACTGATTGAGCAACTACTGTGTGCTGAGTACTGGGACAAGGATGCTAATTGTAGGTCAGAGCCCCTTGAGGTTCACACCTTATTTCTAAATGTTTGCTATCTTGACACTACAGTGATACTTGTACATTATCTAAGGAAAATATGAATTCCACAACGAACCCTTCTCTCATCATGTTGGTAATACATATATTGTAAGGTCACATTTGTCTCACAAACAAGATGTAAGAACATAGTCACTGACTGGATGGCCATATACCATTGCTTAAAACCAACCAGAAGGTTTTACTTCTAAAAGGAAGTGGCTATGTGAGGACCCCAGCAATTTCACAGATACATGGTGAACTCCCTTCTTCTTGTCTAAATGTCCAGCAATTTACTTTAAATGAAATCAAATGAATCAAATGAAATCAAAGGGAGTATATTTATGCTCTTTTCAGTTTCAAAGTGAAAATAATAATGACTTAGAGTGTCTCCTTCCTCTACAGCTTCTGCCAGAAAAAAGGCCTGATGATGGCCTCTATTGTGGGACTATTGCTCTAATCTGTTTATTTCACTTGGACATTAGGGCCTGAGCTCCAAATGCATTTCAAATAGGAACAGGCACGGATCTAAGGAGCGGTTTACTTCAATGCGCCCATCTTAACTATTAATGAATGACTGGCTAGACCAAGCAAAACCATAGCGCAATCATGTGAACCAGGAGCAAGTTCTGAGGTTTGGACAGGGGTAGGTAGAGAATCAACAGCATTGTGCTGCCTCAGAAGGGGCTGGATGGAAAGTCTTCCACAAATGGGAGCTTCTGTATAGTTTTGAAGGAAAAAGGCAAGAATCCTAGTTCAACACCATGAAGTATGCTAATGAATAGCACCTTCTATTCTTCCTACTAAAGGCATAGGATTTGTTATAAGACCCAGGAATATGGGCCACGGCTTTCCGGTTTGAGCCTCTGATATGTTGATGGGACACATTTGATTACAAAAATTAATCTCATTTGAATCTATGCTGGCTAGTGGGATCTGAGTTCCTTTGCTATCATCCCTGGACAACTGCCCTCCTACAATGGAGGCCTTCTCAATCACTTTCATTTCTATGTACACTACAATTCAGAAAACAAATTGAAAGCACTTGATAGAGGATACCAATTAGAATCCATTCTCACCGTAGACATTTGGGAATTAACTCAGCTCGTCACTCTGGTGATTTAAATAAATTGTCTTATCCCCATAAACTGGTGAATCAGGTCTGGCATTTTGCTTTTCTCTATAAGGTGAATTATAGAAAGAGGTTCATTATAATAATTAAGGAAGATTTATGCAGTGAGTTCTTTTCTTCTTCTGTGTCTTATTACACTGCTGGTCTTTTAATGAACAGAGAATGAATTGTAGATATTAACCATTCAATCTCCCAAAAAGTGTCCCTAGATGAGCTATTCATAAGTATGATTTTAATAAATGGAAAAAAATTAGTGTTCTATATTAGGAAAACATTTAAATATAAGTAAATGTACTATGGATTCTTTAGAAAATGAACAATCATTCCCCAGGACCAAACTATTACCTACTGCTTGATTTCATTGGAAAGGTAGCTATTTGACCTGAGGCAGATGTCTAACCTCTCCTGATAGACAAGTCTGTTCCTTTGACCTTGACCTGCACCTTGGAGTGAGTCTTGCTTGGGAAGGAGCAGCAGCGAAGTCATCTTGGATTGGATGTGCCATCCATCCAATGCACTGTGCCCTTTGAACCAGTCCACAATTCAGAAATGGAGTCACTAGAAGTAACCTTGGGACTGGGAGACCGTAGGCTGTTTGGCAGTGTGGTTTCTGTGGCTGCTTTCACACTGAAGAGGGGAATGTTTGGAGCCCTCCACCCAACAGCACAGAGTAGATCAAGTAGGCCAACACAAGCCACAGACACTCAGCTGCTGCCTGGTATACTGCCCCCGAAATTTCCCAACTTGCAGCAGCAACCTAGTAATGTCAATTAGCTCTGACTGTGCCGCCGCCTCATGAATCCTTAAACAGATAGGGCTCAAGTTTAAGGAATGCCCTTGATTCTGAGTTGCCATTCCATGGATGCTCCAGTCATTCCCTCAAATTTTTTATGTAAAAGGTTTACAGGTGCAACATGCGAAGCGGTAAATAATGGAATATTCTTTAAACCACACTCCCCATTAGGAACTGATAGTCATAGTTTTCAATTAATTACCAAGAACTGCAATCTTCGACCTAAGTAAGACTCCTGACTAAAAAAGCAGTCAGAGTGCTTTAAATATTCTCACTCTGTGAGCTTCTTGGATTTCCAAATGTCCTATTTTCCATTTCTTCTTTTAACTTAGAGTTGTTCTTCTTTTATCTATAATTCTCCTTTTTTTAAAAAAATATGTGTCTACCTCAATTAATTGCCTGGATTATCGCATTCTTTTGTTCACTGCAGCCATGTTTCTAAATTGGTTTTGTGGATCTTATAGTGTTATTGATTGGCATTACTTGAATATTATTCCATTGTCTCTCTTTCCCTCACACCCATATCTGCTCCCCTTATCTAAGGAGAGAACTAAATAAGGGAATATATTGTTTGTTGACTTTCACCTGCAAGGTTTTCATATAGGGCTCTACTTCTGCCCTTAGTACACTGCATCTTCATAAGCTGGAGATATGTATTATATCCACATATATGTATGTATGTTTAGAAAGCCACGAAAACTCTTTGAGATCTCCTTCTTCAACCTCTCAGTTTTTACCATAATACATCTACTTAAGCACCAGGGTTTGTGCCTACCACATTTTGTAAATTGACTTTATTGAGGTCACTGTAACAATGAGCTCTTTACCTTTATCTTTCCTTTGGTCCCATAAGAGAAATACTTTTAGAGAAAAAAACTATTCAGACAATGGGAGGTGAAACAAGACTAGAAGTCTTTTTTCATGAATCTAACTATTGTGGCCAACTACAAAATACATGATGGATGAACCACATTTTGTAAATTGACTTTATTGAGGTCACTGTAACAATGAGCTCTTTACCTTTATCTTTCCTTTGGTCCCATAAGAGAAATACTTTTAGAGAAAAAAACTATTCAGACAATGGGAGGTGAAACAAGACTAGAAGTCTTTTTTCATGAATCTAACTATTGTGGCCAACTACAAAATACATGATGGATGAATAATTAAATCCAGATGTCTCTTCCAGAAACTGTAGCAGAAAAGCTGGACATTAGGGACTTTGTATTCACCAAACCATGGTAATACATTGGAAAAGAAAAAAAAAAATGTCTTAAATACCAGTCCTCCACCAATCCTAAGAACTGTTCACTTAAAAAAAAAAAAAAAACCAGACTAGCCCCTCACTTAACAAGAGCCAGCAATACACAATCCTCCCTATGTCAGGCACATTCTGCTTAACTATATACCAACTTTGGCTTTTCATATAGAGAAAGAATTTAGTTATTGTTAGCCTCTTTGTGAAACAAGTTTTTAATTATGCCCTTTGGTTATCGGGGATATCACTTTTCCTTCAGGCAAAGAAGAGAAAATGTGCAACTCAAATCTTTACTGTGTGCGATAATGAAGTTGGGCCATTTCCGGGCAGAATGGTAACCATTCTGTATCATGTCACAGGAGTGGAGGTGCGAAGCAGGCAGTTGCTCAACCCCTAGGAAATTGATGATTTCACAAATTTCCATCTTGACACAATGAACTGGCCATATATTACATGAAGACCAATTTTGGCTTGTTGACTTGCTTTTCTTTTATATAACTGTGATTTAAAAAAAATAGAATAAGAGTTAGAGGAAAGAAAAACCAAAGTGTAAATGAACCATGTTTGCAGTTTGGATAATTTCTTTTTTGGAATATATAAGAAGGGTAAAGAAAAAATGAATATCTACGTGTGTGTGTGTGTGTGTGTGCGTGTGTTTAGTTTTTTTGTTTAATGTTTTATTACTTGTGTCCTTATTTCCCCATGTGATTCAGTACAGATATGTTCCTGACTCTATAGGAAGCAAGGACATTCCTTTGTTTGCTTGCTTTGATAATTTGCCAGTGGCTGGTCCCAACGCTGCTTCAGCTAATTAAAAGTGTATACACGCTCTGGCTAGCTTCAACACGGCCTTGCTATGACAACATTTCTAGATCATTTATTTAATCTTCATTGACTGACAGTGTGAAATCTTTTCTCAGATCTCTTCCAAGCATTGTTTTGTCCAGTTCAGGTCTGCACCTTCCCTGACTTAGTGTGTTTTGGGGGCAGGCTTGTTTCTTCTGGTAAACACATACAAACAAAGTACCCACACACTAACATTCTTTTCTAAATAACTCTTGTGTGCCGTTAGTGAAAGGGTACCCAGTTCTGTGTGTGCCTGGGGATTTTGCTAGACAATCAGAGAATTTTAATTTAGGAACTAGGCATAATATTGGGTGTGTCAAATGTGGGCATGGTGAATGACTGAAATGTCATGACATTTACAATCCAGATGTCATGGCAACCTGAGAGTCAAGGCAGCTGGGTTGATAATTAGATGGCAGATGTCCAACAGGCCTCACGTGATATGTAATTTTTTTCAATATTTGAGATAGATAACTGAGAAATCATCATACACATTCAATAAGAAATCTTATAACAGCTCTTATGTTTATTTCATATTCTTCTTTTTCCTCATTTATTTCTTAAACACAGCAACATATAAAAATAAGTCAATCATACAGTTGTTTATGCTGTATCTCTACACAGATATCCAAAATTAATTTTATTAGGATGATAATCGGCTATTTCAATTTTCATCTTTTTTTCTTTTTTTTTCAATTTGTTAAGACCTTCTCTGTCTGTAAGGGAGGGTCCAGGAGTCAGGAGAGTTAAATTTCTAAGGTCATCTGGAAAGGAGGCTAGAGCCCACAATCCCTTGACCTTCAAGCTAGACTTCTTCCAAGATTATCTTATTCTTCCTTATTCTTCCATTCACTTATAATGAAGCCATACTTCGATCCCCTTGGACCATAGCACTAGTGTCTTCTTGAGAAGAATAGATACCCAGTCCTTTTAAAACACTGCCCATTCCTCTCCTGTTCATAAAAGAGTGTCTTTTGATTACAGAGTATTAAGCCTTGTTGATTCTCTGCCTTTCTTCTACACATGCACCATTTTCCATTTTATTAAGCCTAATATTTAAGGGTGAATCTGTTACCACCTTTTAGTTTTGTGACTAATTTGGAAAAGAATTACATCTGGCCACCATGTGCATTATCTTAAGATACAATATGTCACCCACCAATTATAAATGACTTTTTTATTCAGAAAAATTATGAAAAACTATCTAAAAAGCACATTGAAAGGAAATGGAAAGAGAAACATTCCTTGAATCATTAAACATCAAAGACTCAAAATTTCCTGAGCTCAGCCTTGGCTTCAATTGATTGCGGGAGAGATTTTAGGTGAATCTGTTGAGCTATCTTTTAAGTTAAGGAACCGGGGGTAAATGGGTTTTCCATGTTGCCCAGCGGTATTTTGTGTGCACATAACTCAAAAACAGCCATAACTTAGAGCCTCACACTTCATACACAGCTATTGTCCTCTGAAGTACGGCAGAGTGTAAGTCAGAAGGAAAATCACTGGGATGGAATGAGGTTATAAAGTGTTCAGTTATTTCTTGTACAAGGGACCTGAAGAATATCTGCCCAGCCATGGCTGCGTTCCTCTCCCCTATCTGATAGAGATGTTGACAGGAAGTCTTCCTACCTACTACTCCCAACTTGTTGATCTCTTCCTGTTGAAGGCCCCACTCTGGTCCCTGCCCAGGTTGAACAGGGACTTCTTTCACAAATCTTTACCAAAAAAAATTAGCTCTTCCTGTTGTTACTGAGAAAGTTATTTGATATCACAAGCAATGTAGTTAACAACAGTAGAACAATGAAGAAAATGACCAGCTTACTCTACACTGTTCTGACTGAACTCACTGATGGTTGTGTCTTGTTCTAGGGCAGGTTGGAAGCTTGACTGTTTTGCTGATTGCCCTTGGACCTTGAGAGGTTAACACTTCAATATTTACTTCCCCTATTAATACTTCTGTTTTCCTAGTCTTACCAGTGTCTCAGTTATTATGGTCTAGTTTATTCTATTGATCTGATCCTTTCTTCCACTCTCCCAGCATCTAATTCAGCACTTATATTTCCTAGCAGACCCATTTACAACTTAAAATGAAATGTCTGAAATTAATTTGAGAAACACAATAAAGTAAATTTCATCATGTCTTATTAACAAAGATACCATCCATATGGTTTCCATATATGCGTCTTGGGAACATGGCCAAGCTCAGTCTAAGTGACTTAGAGCATTACAGTTTGAAATTTTAGCTAAAAATATTTCCCTAGGCTTCTGTGGTGGCTCAGCAAGTAAAAGCACTTGCTGCTTCCCATAATAATGTAAACTTAATCCTTGGGACCCACATGATGGAAAGAGAGGACTCCCACAAATTGTTCTCTGATTTCCATGTGGGCATTTGGTGTATGTGCATGCATGCACACACACGCACATACACACACAGAGGCTAAATAAATGTAACTAAAAGTTGAAAGCCTTTTCTTCATTTTTAAGACACTTTGTTAGATCTGTAGACTTCCACACAGAGCATTTCAAAATCAACAGCAATTTAAAACTTCAGGAGATCATGGGCATTTTCTCTGATGAATGCATAGGTCTGTCTGTTGTGTGTATAGGGATGTCCATGTTAATGTTTTTGAGTAGGGCTGATAGATAATGTGGCTTGATGCCATATGTGAGGGGAAAATCTGGCTTTTAAAATAAGATTTGAGTAGACCATGCAGTCTCTGTAGAGATGGTTACTTGGACTCAAATATGTTCAGACTAAAAATCATAAAATGTCAGCTAATCCTCTTAGCTAACCAAGCATCCAGATGTTCAGAACACCCAACTGTTATGTTCTGAGTAAGAGATTTTATACTTGAATACATTATTACTTTCACTCAATTTTTTTCACTCTCCTTCTTAAAAGCACTGTTGTTGCTTGTCATTCCAGACTTCAAAGGGCCATGTGTTGGCCAATGGGCTACTACTTTACTTTTTGTGTTTTAGGAAATGCTGGCCTTACTAATGGTCTTTTTATCCACTCAGCAGTTAGCCTGTGGAACTTAGAATTTGCCTCATAATTACAACCAAATCCTCGTATTATTTCAAAGTTGCCTCATCTAAGTAATAGAAATGCTGGCATACCTAATATAATGAGGTGCTCAGTTATTCACTGTTATATGTATGCCATGACTTTCCTCTTAGTGATTAGAAACATTAACTTAGGTGACATTTTATTACCATCAACAACCACTATGCCAATATATCTTTATTTCTGTCATATATATAATGTCCCAGCATGGAGTTTTTATTATGTATTTCATTTTAACAGTTTTCTAACTGCTGTCTCTTTTTGTCAGACTGCACATTTTTTGGCCTACCATATTGATTTCATCTTAATGTCACCAGTGAGAATTGATGATCCTAGGCCTAGCATAATATTAATTAAATCCATATGTCACATCATTGTGCAGCATTCTTACAAATGTGATTTAATACTTCTTCTGAAATTGAGCCTGGTTTTGAAACTAGCAAGCTTCATATGGAATCCATCACGTATTAATAGAGTGTTTAAAGCAGTGAAATGAATGGCTTAGATCAGCATTTGTCTCAGACTCTAGCCCCACTGTACATCAAAATCCACATGAATGCCAGCTTCCTGGCATTCAGAAACCCAGAGAGAGGAACTAGCTGAGAATGTTACAGAACATGGCTTGATAAAGTTCATCAGCTCACCTTTAGGAAGTTGGAAAATATTACCCAAATATACCCCATAGGGTATACAGACATTGATATAGTGGGAGAAAGAATCTTGACAAGTGTGATTTAATTAGGCTCTTGAAATAAGAAGGTAATCACGGATTGTCTTGGGGAGCTAGAAGTACCGTCTTCTGAGGATGAAACAGAAGCCTCTTCCCTGTTCCTGTCAAACACAGATGATGCTAATGAGAAGACAGATATGCAAGATACTGGAATGAAAACACAGCGAACCAAAGAAAAATGGCAGTCATCAAAACTTACGTACAATTTGTGTATAACTGAATGTGCATATTCACATGTATTTTTATAAAATAGAGGATTATTTCTAGCCATGAGACTATTGTGTTTTTGTTTGTATAAAATATGAGTGTACAAGTTTAACTCCAATTTCAAGATTATCATAAGCCATCACTTACCTAACAATTTTTTGTTTTTTGTTTGTTTGTTTGTTTTTGCAATTGTTAGGCCAAAGGATGACATTCAATACTTCCCTTTAGAGACTGAACATTTCCACTGTAGGAAGCCATAGCAGATTGCATTTTCAGCCTTCTGGAGTTTTATAAAGCATTGTTCCTCTCCTTAATTAAATTGAGAGATGATTACCCCATGATTATCTGGATTCATAAGCTGCATATCTTACCATAATAATAATTAAGTCCTTGTACTGAAAGATGTTCCTGAGTTTCTGTCTCCTTATCCTTCCCTCCCTCTCATTTACGTACATTACAATAAAGAAGCCTTTAATCATTTTACATGCAATGTGACAAGACAATGAAAGAATGAAATGAGCAATGAAAGAGTGATACAGTCACAAAAACCTATGTATAATTTGTGCATAGATGACTGTGCATATTTCCCAGTTATGTCAACCCAAGTGCCTATAAATAAAAACAACAACAACAAAACAAGTTATGTTTTTCAAAATGTTAAGAGATTACCTGCTGTCCTAGTTTGGGTTTTTATTGCTGTGAGGAGACACCATAACCATGGCAACTCTCATAAAGAAAACATTTAATTGGAGTAACTGGTTTACAATTTCAGAGGTTCACTCCATTATCATCATGATAGGGAGCATGGCAAAACCATGCTGGTAGACATGGTGCTGGAGGAGCTGAAAGTCCTACATCTTGCTGGCAATAGGAAGTCAACTGACAGTCACACTCAGGGAAGCTTGAATAAAAGAGACTTCAAAGCCTGACCCCATAGTGACACACTTCCTCCAACAAGGCCATGTCTCCTAATAACGCCACTCCCTTTGGGGGCCATTCTCTTCCAAACCACCACATTCTATTCTCTGGCCCCCGAAAGCTTATAACCATATCATAATGCAAAAAGTACATTCAGGCCAACTTCAAAACTTCCCAGAGTCTATAACAGTCTCAAATTTGTTTCAAAGTCCAAAGTCTCTTCTGAGACACATGGGAATCTCTTAACTGTAATATTCCTACAAAAATCAAAGACAAAAAGTGGATCACCTTCTTCAAATATGTAATGGCACAGGATATATATTACCATTCCAAAATGCTGGGAAGGAGCATAATGAGGAAATACTGGACCAAAGCAAGACCAAAAACCAGCTGGACAAACTCCAAACTCTGCATTTCTGAATCTAATGTCAAAATGTTATTCAAATCCCAAACTCCATATGACAATGACATACTTCTTTCTCTTTGGCTGGTTTCCACTCCCTGTTAACAGCTCTCATTGGGCAAGTATCCCATAATCTGGCATCTCTAACATCTTGGGTTTGCCTAGGCAATCGAGGTTTCAACTTTACAGTTTCATGCAATGGTTTCTCTACTAGGCCACCATTCAGGAACACCCTGTCACGTACCTGGCCTCAGAAGTTTTATTTGATAACTCCTTTTTTTCTGTCTTTAACTCTACACCCAGAGACAAATGGCTGATAACTGCCAAGTTCTGCTGCTTGTTGGGGCTGGAACATGACCTCCATGTTCAATTACATCTTCACCAGTTTTCTGTCTTTCACTGCTTAAGTTTGGTTGTCTGGAAATTTGCTTTGTATACTTTTCTGGCCTCCAAACATAGAGATCTGCCAGTCTTTGCCTTCCCAGGGCTGAGACTAAAGGTGTGCCCCACTACACCCTGCTCTAAGTTTTTTGAAATTCCTTTTTACAAGTGGGAATCTTACTTGGTGGGACCTTGCCCCAAGATCACCTCTCTCCAATTCTATTTCTTAGTCTGCTTATCTCCTTGAATAGAGGATTTTTCTCCATTCCGCTTTCTGCTGCCACGCCTCTCCTCAAATAGTTTTCTTTGCTCAGCTTGCTCCTCTTCATGATAAAACTTCATTAGTGTTACCACTAATATCCAAACAACAGAGTCTATAATAGGATGTTTTGAGATTTCTTCTGCCAACGTAATTAATCCAAAACTCTTCACCTTAGCCTCAGGCAGAATCTTCAGGCAAGGACAAAAGGCAACCACTTACTTCATCAAAATATCACACGATTTCTGGGAAACATACTAAAATTCCTCTCCTTTGAAACTTCTTGAGCCAGATCCCAACATTTCAAATCTTATCAGCACCATCGTCTAACATGCTCCTACTAGTATGTTCCATTAAGCAGTGCTTAAAGCTTTCCACTGCTTTCCTAACCCAAAGTACCAAAGTCCTTATTATTCCAAACAAAAGCATGGTCAGGCCTATCATAGCAGTGACCCAGTCCCTGCTACCAACTTCTGTCTTAGTTTGGGTATTTATTGCTCTGAAGAGACAATGTGACCACAACTCTTATAAAGAAAATAATTGTGATGACCTGGTGGCAGTTTCAGAGGCTCAGTCTATTATCATTGTGATGGGGATCATGGCAACACGCAGACAGATGTGGAGGAGTTGAGAATCCCACATCTTGCAGGCAAAAGAAAATCAACTGACAGTCACACTGGAGGAAGCTTGAGCCAAAGGGACTCCAAAGCCCACCCCCCACAGTGACACACTTCCTCCAACAAGGCCACAACTCCTAATATTGCCACTCCTTTTATGACGGCATTTTTTTCAAACCACCTCACCTGCCATTAGGTTTATTATTTTCATCTAATTATGTTTTGGTTTGTGCAAAAAGGGTTATAACCCAGACCATTTTGTGATATTTTTATTTCTCTGTTTGGTTGTTCTGAAATCTCCTAGAGTGTCTCAGTGTAACAGAACCTACATTGGAAACTGTTAATATTTATCTAACTAAACAATTTTGAGGTTAGTAGATTTGGAAATTAATGTATCCTTTGTAAACACTTCTTAATTATAGATTAAAGAAATTTAGCAAAACTCAAAAATGTAGAAGTATTTCAGCAAATCTGATATTTGCTGAAACATTTTTAGAAGAGAAAAAAATATACGTAAAGAAACTGTGTAATAGTTTTTGCTTTTTTATACAAATTTTATAGGTTAAATTACATGATTCTGTAATTGATTCATAATTACCAGGAACTAAGATGGAGAGAAACATAGGAAGGGAAAGGATGATTCATGAATTGCATATGTAAAACCTGTATGCCAAAGATATGGAAATTCATCAAGTGACATTATTTATTATTGTATGTGTTTGGTTATATTCATGGGGACTATAATGTAGTTAAATTTCAGAGGCCGATATTAGCACCCTAGCTGAATCAGTAGTAAATTGCATGACTTTAAGTATGATTTTAGATATGTCAGCTTCTTAGAATCTATCTGTCTGTCTATCCATACATCTATCTATCTATCTATCTATCTATCTATCTATCTATCTATCTATCTATCTATCTATATGCCTACTTACTTACCTATCATCTACCTATTTTCTTCTTTCTTTTCTTTTTTTCTTTTGGAAGGGTTTCCTATAGCTCAGGTTTATCTCAAACTGATTCTGTAACCAAAGAGGAGTATGATTCTCAGAACCCTCTGTCTCTACCTGAGAAGTACTAGAATTATAGGGGTGTACCACCATGTTAGATTTTTATGCAATCCTTGGCATTGACCCCACAGTTTCATGCTTGCCAGCAAACAGTCTACCAGAAGAATTATATTCCATCCCTAGCCTTCATATTTCTGTCGTTTAGCTGAAAACAAGAAATCAGTGGTTTTCAAGAATATGATGCTCCCTGAAAAATTGATTTTACCAGCAATCTGTATATCAAAACAATATCTCATCTGTGATCACCATTCCTTAAACACACATATTTTAAAGAAAAATTATAGTGACTTGTCTTTAGTTGACAACATTTTAATAGAATGGGGATAATATATATAAACCATCCCAGGTGACTCTGTTAGGGAGTTTATAAGCTATACTTTGACAGCTTACCTTTTCCAACTCTCACACTCCAGCATGTTGTCAGACCATGATCCTTTGTCTGCTTTCTTGATTTTACTATCCTGTAGGTAAATGGTCCTCTTTAACTGCAAAGCTCTACCAATCAATATACCAAGTGTCTTACGTTAATTCATATAGCAACAAACTATCAGAGCTTAGCTTAATAGTTTCTAGGGAGAGAAATTTTCCAAATTAAATTTGGGGTGTCATTTTATAGTGAATAAAAAGAATAAATCATCTCTAGCCTCGCTTCCTAATGTTTATATTGCAAGTAGTTTGTTTAACTACTAGTCTTCATGGATAGATTGTTAAGTCACAATAAATTCTTCCTTTTTTACCATATTTTTTTTATTTCAATCTATTACATGCTACTCAAGGAGGGGATGAGATGACACTGTCTCTTGGTGACCAAGCTTCATTGCATAGTAAACAGAAATTAGATGTGAGTGATGAAAATGATTATTGTTGTGAATTTATGTCTCTAATCAGACACAATAAATATAGGTTATACAGATTCACAAGCTCGTCCAAACTACATTTTGGGAAAGGATAATAGAAGTAAACCTGAGATGCAGTCCGAGCCTCATGTATGTACTCTACTTTCTCTCCATCCAAGTAGAAGTTTCCTGATGGAGTTAAGCTCTTATCATCATTGTGACAAAATACCTACCAGAAACAACCTACAAGAACAAAGATTTATTAGGGTCCATGGCTTTCAGTAGTTTTATTGCATGATGGCAGGCAGAGCATACAAATAACTCAGTGGTGGCAGCCAGGAAACAGAGAGAGTCCCTGTGTTAGCAGGCACTTACCTTCTTTATATCCTATCCCATCTGGACCCCAGTCTGTGGAACGATATTACCCATATGTGAGTGTATGTGTGGTTAGTGATCTCTCAGTCACATCAAAAATCTTTTCTCATTTTGCATACCAATCCCAGTTCCCTTTCTTTCCTCCTCCCACTCCTCCTACCTTCCACCCACTCCATCCACCATCCACTCCTCAGAAAGGATAAGGGAGTCAACCAAGTCTGGCACATTACTTCGAGGCAGGACCAAGACCCTCCCCCATATATCTAAGCTGAACGAGGTACCCCTCCAAAGAAAATACACACTATCTTAGTTGGGTTTTCTTTTTTATGTGAAGACACACCATGACCATGGCAACTCTTACAAATGAAAACATTTAATTATGGTGGTTCACTTACAGTTCAGAGGTTTAGTCTATTATCATAATGGTGGGAGGCAAGGCAGCATGCAGGCAAATATGGTGCTGGATAAGGAGTGGAAAGTTTTTACATCTTGACTCATGGGCAACAGGAAGTGATGTGAGATACTGGGAATGACTTGAGCATATATGAGACCTCAAAGCCCACCTCTACAGTGACACAGTTCTTCTACCAAGACCACACCTACTCCAACAAAACCACACCTCCTATTCGTGTCACTTCCTTTGGGGGACATTTTCTTTCAAACCACTACACATATTCAGAGTTGTTATCGACTAAATACTAGGCATTTCTTACTTCAATCAAACTAACAATCATTATTATACATTGTAGCACCCTAGAAGAATAGATTCAACATGACATCAATCTTGTGATTCTCCACAGTATTGATCATGGAAAGGGTTAGCTATTAATATGCCATAACAACAAATATTGAAGATACGAAATAACTAACTCAACAGAAAAGTTCAACATTCACCATAAAGAAAAATTTTAATAGCTGGATTTGTCTTTTATATTCTAACTCATTGTCAAATGATTTTGAGATGTAGAAATTGCTCTATCATTCTGTATGTGAGTTTAGTGTTTTATTTATTCATTTAAAAATTTTAATACTTAGTAAAAGATTAATGTTAAGTTATATCTGATTCATTCAAAAAAGTGTGGTGTGTGGGGGGGAGGGTGGACACATGCACACATATTAAGCCATCTCTGCATTTGTGAGCACTGTGGAATAATTTTAAAAGAATTTTAATATTCCATTTTTGACAGTATTTTAAGCTTAAGAATAACAGGTACAACAATAAAAGTCACATGCAAAAGCAGACATAAGTAGTACATGTTTAAAACCTATTCCTTTAGACTGTCAATTCTGTATGTGAAGGATCTGCAGAAACTTCAGACAGCAAATCCCTTTAAGGACAACATCCAGGACATCTCCCTTCCTTCTGTGTTCTCTTTTCCATATACAAAACACCATTCCCAGCATCCTACATCCCACTTCTCCAATGTGTCATTTGTCAGTATGTAATGATATGTTCATTTCTAAGCCAAAAAAATACAAGGCTAAGAAAGAAATTGTCTGCATAGAATATCATTTGACCATCATGTCAGTCCTGCAGAGCTGTTCTAGACAACTCTGTCTACCTGGAGAACCAAGTTAAGTGAGCATACAGTTAGGATTTCAGCTAGGTCTGATCTCAAAGTATAAACTTTTCATCATGCTAATGAACCATGTCAGCAGTAGGTGAAGAATCTTGTACCTTTCAATCATCTCTGAGTCTTATTTCCAAGGCTAAACTAGTTTCCCACAAAGAGCAAAGGATAAATACATTTCCTTGCATATATTTAAAAGACATTCTATTCCTTTGATAGGTTCCTTCTGGTCATCTGTTTTGTAGCTATTTAGGTGTCTTAATTAATTGTTCAAAAACCTTCTAATTTTGTGAAACAGTGGCTTAAATGTTACAAGGAGTAACCAACTTCTTTCTGATTGGATTTAAGACCAAATACACAGGATTAAACCCATTCCCTGCACTATAAATGTAGCAAGAACTCGTGGCTAAGGAGGCCTTAGACCCCCAGGGAAAACCTACTACTGTTATTGTATCAAATTGCCCTCTAAGACTTAACCTATATGCCTATAGATTAGTGATCTCTAAGTTTATATCAAAGAAGCTTTTTTTTTCCTTCACAGTGGATGGGAATTAATAAAGAGACTGAAAGCTGGAGAGAGAGAAGAGAATTATTAACTATAACAAATTCAGTCCTAAGTGGGACATCTTACATCACATCTCCTCCTCCCATATGGCTCAAGGAGCATTCTGAATTAAGTGACAGAAAGATTGCAAGAACCAAGGGCTGTATGGATCTTGTATGAAACAGAATCTTCTAGCACAACAAGTTCATTGTCCTCATGAATACATAGAAGCTGTGGTTGTCTACACAAGACCAAGCCAGTTGATACTTCAGCATGGATAGCAGAGCACCTCATGAAAACCCTACTGCTAGCTGAGAAATGGGCATCTGTGGGATGGGGAGAGTCAGTTTTCTATAGGAAGGTGGCCCCTGGTAGCTTGCTCATTCCCAATAGTCTTTCAGCTATACACACATGAAGAATATGGTTTGGACTTACACTTTCCCTACTTCCCTACCTACAACAGGTATGAAAAGAATGAAACCAGCCTTTGCCCCTCTCATTTCTCAGGCACAAAATAGGTCATTTGTTTTTTAGCAGCTACTGCTGAGTTCTGCTAGGAAAGAGTGGAGATTCCAAAGTTCTCTATGATTTGAACTTGAGTCAGAGAATCTGTATATATAGTTGCCCAAAGGGCAGAAAATTTCTAGTGTCCTGTGGAGGAGATGGAACATTGTTTCCCTGAGAACTTTGCCACAAGGATTTTATTTTTCCTACAACTAGGGTCCATTGAAAGCTTTTAAAATGGACAGTTACATGATAAAATTTCATTTCTAAAAATTATGAGAGCTGTTTGGAGGAAATGGATTGAAGGTGGCAAGGAAACGCTAAAAGATATTTCACAACATCTCTGGAAACACAGCGTGGTAAAAGAATCACTGACTACTCAGCAAATAAGGCTCTCTCCTTCAGTGTGTTTCTGAATCCATTTTGTTACCTTCAGAAATGATACTGACCAAGCCAAGGGCCCCTTCTCTTGAGGGCAATTCTAGAGAAGTTACACTGCAAATGAGAACATGTACAAATCAACCAATAGACATGTCAAAATTCAACTGACAAATCTAATGCTCCATGATATATTATCAGTGATCTCAGGTGTAAGCAATTATGTTTAATCTTTTATATCACCAAAGCACAGCCTTGGTATTGCACAATGGATCTGAACATGGACTCTTGACTTAAAATTAGGTGGGCTGCCGTGCCTCTGTCTTTTGTGTTTTTTGCAATTTGTGGGAAAAAAATCTGTTTACTTTTCCAAACAATCTCCATGAGATTATCTATCTCCTAGCACTGTTGTAAACTCTGTATGAAAGAAAGTGAATGGGACTTATGCAAAGTCATGAGGTTCAGCATTTAGCAAATGAATGTTGTGATTGCTGTTTTTTTTAATTAATAAACCTAGTCAATTTTATTAGGATCATTAATCCAAAATAATGGCTCTGGAAGAACCATGAATGTGGAGTTTTAAAGGCTGAAATGGAAAGAGTTAGAGAGGACCACCCAGGTCTTCACACTATCCATTTTCCTCCAATCAGCACTATAGTTCCTACTATTTTCCTATAACCGTTTGAGGAGTTTGCTTTCCTCCTCCACAGTGCTGAATTATGGACAGTGAATGAGAGTCTGTTGGGTTAGAATGCTGTCAGCCTCACACATGTCTAATCCCCAGGCAAAAGCTTGAGATAAAGAGGCCTAATACAGGTTCACTCCACTTTGTATCTGACTCTGTCCTGCGTTACTACAGAGACACCTAGAATGCATGTACTTTTCTTTCTTGCTTTTGTTCCAAGCTATTGTCACATGGGTTGCCAAAGAAAGAGTGGACTGGCTATCCCCACAAACATTCTGCAAACAAGCTAAATGCAAAGTAAGTCGTTGCTAGATGGTCAAGTTACCTTTCCCATCCAGATTGGGAAGAAGCTGTGGTAATTTATTTAAAAAATATTTATTGAGGAAGGAATTGTTGTACTGTGACCTGTGATGTTACTTCATGAAGCTTTTCATTTGATCTAACTGAATATCTGAAGTGTTCTTGAAAATTCTTGACCAACCCATGGCAATGCCCTGCATCCTCAACCCCTGAGAAATTTATCATCCAAGAACATGAGGAGGAATCGATGAGGATCTAGTTGTTAGCTGCCCATTCTGAGCTCAGTGGAGTTGTTGGGAAAAGATGCGTCCACACATTTGTCTGTGGGGCTTTGGAGTTGCATATACCCAGCTAGATGGTGCTTGCTCACATGACCATGATGGTATGACTCATATACAGAGTCAATGAACAGATCACATGATAAAACAATAATGTGTACTTATCTATCTTACAAACCCCTGTTTTTAAGTTACCTAACTTGAAACAATCTTGCAGCCCTATCTGTCTGTGTCCTCACCACTTTGGAATGCCCTGTTTGCACCTTACTGTGTTTTTGAGGTGAGAAGTGTCTCCTATGCCCTACTTATCCCTTGATTTTCTCCTAAAAGTACTGAATGAGCCAAACTGATTTCCCAGTAGTAATATAGTCTATGAGACCACTCGATATTTATTCTATAATGAACAGAAACCTGTGTAACTAGTTGACAAATCATTTATGTAAACAACTGAGTACCTATGACGTGGAGAGGCGGCAACTGTAATCCGAGTTCAGAGTGCTAGTTCCCTACTGTTGGTTGTCAAGAATCAGGCACAGTCCCTCTGATTGCATGATTTTCAGTCAGCAGAGCTCCACGTGGGCATTATTTGGCTTTTGATGTTCCAATCCTTGTAAGTGGCCTGAGCCTGAAAAAGAAAAGGCTGCTGAGGACAGTCAGGTTAGCACAAACTCAAACCACTGCGTACTGATTAGTATTTGAAGCAGGCTCTGGAGTATAAGTAGAACTTGGGCAGCTTCAGGAGGATATACATGAGGAAAAAGGAAAGATCAATCATTTCTATTCCTTTAGCTTACACTTGAAATGTAAATGAGGATTCATTGATTCCTTAGTGTTTAGCTAGAGAGTAACGGGTAAACTCAACCATAGCCACCACATATTTGCATGCTCACCAGTAAACTCTGCTACAGAGCTGGCCCTGATCATTGCTGCCTTTAGCGTGCATCTCTTTTGCCCTTGTTCTATTTGGAATTTCTTCATCTCTCTGTTCTAGACCTTACCTTTCAGGTGTATCTGCAACCAGACCTGCTGAATGAAGGTCATAATAGCTAAGTCAACACAAGTATAGAGTGGAACCCAATGGTCCTGAGGAGCAAACCTACTTCCCTCCTCCTGTGGGGAAAGGTTATAGTGTTTCAGGCCACTTTGTCTTATCGATTGTATCACACATCTCTCATTCTGCAAAGTCAGAGTCCTTAAATACTTCTGTGGTGCCAAAGGGTCTCTTCTTTGTTAGCAGTCTTTGGTTTTGCCATTGATATTATTTGAGATTTATGATACATTATATATAATATTATCTATAAATACATTAGAAATATTACATACATACATGAAGTAAAATGTTGAAATAACCAGGAAGGACCTTGGATAGGACATCAAATCTCTCTGCTCTGGAGAAAGGCATGAGAATAAATTTGCTGTCCTTTTTGTGGCTCTGATAAATGTCTTCTGAATAGAACTTCAGATCTATCACTTAGAAATCTGTATTCAGTTGTCTAAGCCTGCTATTCTTATATGCTCAATGACAAGATGGGAGAGAGAGAGAGAGAGAGAGAGAGAGAGAGAGAGAGAGAGAGAGAGCATTCTTTCCTCAGAACATAACCTAGATATTTTTTCCACAAAGTGCAAGCTCCTTGCTTTGTTTGGTTTTTAGTGACAGATGAAAGGCTTATTTTTTTCTTTGTCTAGAAATACCTTCCTAGCATTTTTAAGAGGGAAAAATAGTGAACATATTTCTTCTTTTTTGCCAGAAATTGTTCCCTATTGCTTTCTACTATTTATTCTCAATTCTTTTTTAAACACTGTCTACCATGCTTACTGTTTTCTAACAATTTCCATGTGATCTTGGATGGAAAAATCTTAACTATGCTTAGCAAGGCTCTCTTACCTTTGCATGCATAGTTCACTCTCAAATCTAGAGGCTATGAAGAAGATAGGAATTGAATTTTTGGAAACCAAGTCTTCACATTAAGGATAGGTAGAAACTTATTATTTAAAATTAAAAGCAAATAATTATTCCTTACTTCTTCTTGTCTCCACTGTGAATTTTGACTTTCATGGTTAAGCCTTGGATTTTAGAACAATAAAAACATGTGTACTTATCTTTATAAAATGGCCATTCTCAAATCCTACAATTGAAAATTAGGTCATTTTCATTTATTTAATCTCTTCCAACCACTCCAAATCTCTTATTTCTGTCTCCATTTTGGTAATTTTGTGTAAAATGAAATCACAACAGCCCCCCCTCAATAATATCTCTGTTCCATTATGAAAAGGAAATAGGCAGATATGGGAGTTATTCTAGAGCATAAACTATGTAAGAAAGTGACACAGTCAAGTTTAGTGAGCTGTGGAAGGCTCTGAAAATCCCTTGATTTGGTCATTCATGAAGTCTTCCATGGGAACTCAGCTCTACCTACACCCAAGATCAAATTGCTTGGACGATCGCCTGCTTTATCTTGGTGAATCTGGGCTAGACATTCATATTTCTGGTTTAGTCTCCAAGTTTGCTCATTCAGGAGATCTGAAAATGGAAACTTTGTGGCTAAGAACTTGAAAGTGCAGTTAGAGAAAGAACAACGAATAGAACACCTTCACGGGATCCTTTTGTTGTGAGTAGTCAATATATGTCTTGTGCCTCTGGTTCAGTCCTTGTTCACAGGTTCACATAAAATTCATCCTCCAGAAGTATTGGCTTTGGAATGCCGAACTAATAATGAGACACAGTATACCAAAGTGCAGCTTCACCTTCAAAACTTGGAGCGTTTGCTGGCTACTAAATCTACTGGCTGTCAAGCCTTCCATTCCAGGAGGGTGTTTGGGCTGGTATTCCTCTCTAAGAAGGATTATTCACTGCAGCTATCTGTAAACCAAATTTTTTCAGGAGCTATTTATTTTACAATTAGCATCATTTTCAAATAGTAGGCAAGCGAGGCAAGTAAAAAACAAGGACACAAAAAGAATCAATGAGTCTGTTTTGTTGGTGCATTGATGTCTGACCACCTTAACACTTTCATCAGTGTCTTAGCATTTCTGTTGCTGCAATGACCAACACACAAATTGGGGAGGAAAGGGTTCTTTTGGTTTACACTTCCATGTTGTAGTCCAGCAGTGAAGGAAGCTAGTGCAGGGACCTGGAGGCAGGAGCTGATGCAAAGACGATGAAAGGGCGCTGCTTACTAGCTTCCTCCTTATGGGTTGTTTGGCCCACTTTATTAATAGAAGTCAGAACAACCTGCCCAGGGGTGGCCCAACCCACAGTGGACTGGGCCCTCCCACATCTACCACTAATTAGGAAAATTCTCTAAAGGCCTGCTTGTAACCCAATCTCTATTGAGACATTTTCTCAATTGAGGCTTCCTCCACTTCTGTGACTCTGGCTTGTATCAACATGACATAAAACTAGCCAGCACAATCATCATTCTGATGATGGAAAAGCCCAACAGGGACAGATGCACTATCTTGTAATTGACGTCTTTCCTGAAATTATTGAGATGGAGAAGCCAAATTCATAGGAATGTTGCCTGGCTGAATTATCATAAACTCTCCCCACAATTTTAATTAACTCTGTTTCTTTTTTCTCACCTCTTATTTTAATCTCAAACATATGTGTATATTTGTATCACTGATTTAAAAATTCTTAAAGCGTTTGGTTTCGTCCATCTAGTTTCAAAGAGGCACAGTATGATGTAATGAGAAGATTGCTGACCTGGAAGTCAATACTCCTGTGTCTTTATCCAGCTCTGCTTTAACCTGTAATATGATATTGGGTGTAACTTTTTAAATTTCTGGTGTGTTTATATACGCACTGAAGGATTGAATAGACTGAATGATTTCTAAAGTCACTTTCAACCTTTTAGAGTCTACATGCTTAGGCTCCTGTGAAAGACAATTCCATCATGAGAAAACAATTATGAGGTAAAAGTTTAGAGAGCCATGTTAATTTTTGATGTTGTCAGAATACAATGATACTTCAAGTATTTAAGCAGCAAGCAACAGACTTTCTCTCCTTCAAATACATATTCTCCATTAAAATAGAATATGCTAATATCTGACATTGAGGGGGTTTGTTAAATATTTTTTACTCCAGGATGGCAATCTCTATGGGGTAGTAGTTTAGTAAAGTTCCTTGATTTGACTCCGATTTATTGCCTGCTTTTTATCCATTATTTCCTAAAGAATGGAAAAGATTGAGCATGTGAACATGAAGTATCTTCAAGCAAATGGGTTTGTCTCAGAAATGGCCAAATCTCATGTGAAAAATCCAGAGAGGTGGGGTGAATTACAAAAGAACCTGATAATAACCCCAGGGATATTGGGAGAAACATTAAAAGGACTTAGTCAAGTCACACACACACACACACACACACACACACACACACACCCCAAATATTTTGCACCTTTCAAGAGTTTACTGCATACTTTTCAAATTATGGTTGCCCAGAAAAACTATTTCAAATAATAAAACGTAAGCTTACTCATCTATGGAGAGAGAAATTGTACCCACCTGTCTTAAAACCTTGTTTCTCCCAAAGACTCTTGCTGTATTCAATGCTTCTGAGGTACAGAAGCCTGCTCGGGGAGAAGCAGCCATTCAAGGGAGGGAAAACAAGAAGTGGGAATGAAACTTTTTTAAATAACAGTAAAATTAAATCCACTGAAGTATGGCATAAATCAGCTAGAGTTTATGTTTTCCTTGGGACCAAGAAGTTAAGGAGGGTGATTTAGTTAACCAGTTCAGAACTTCTACTGATAGCCAGGTAATAAGAGTGTGAAGAAATACTATCTCAAATGCCCCTTAATAAAAGGCACTGGACTGACCTCCTGGAGTTCAGTTGAAGAGAGGGAGAGAGATCATACGAACAAGGGAGGTCAAGAGCATGATGGGGAAAACCACAGAGGCAGCTGACCCAAACTAGTGGGAGCTCACGGACTATTGACTGACAGCTTGGGAGCCAAACTAGACACTCTGAATGTGGGTGAGAGTTATGTGGCTTGATCCGTTGGCAGGGAGCCGGGGAGGGGGGATCCTGGCAGTGGCACTAGGACCTATCTCAGGTTCTCAGGTGCATGAACTGACTTTTTGGAGCCCATTCCCTATGGTGGAATACCTTGCTCAGCCTTAATGGGGCAGGGGGCTGGGATGGGGGAATGGCTCTTGGTCTGGCCACAAGTTGGTATCCCAGACCTTGTTGACTCCCCAAGGAAAGTCTTCCCCACTCTGAGAAGTGTAAAGGTTGGAAAGGGGAGGACATGGGAGGCTGGAGAGGTGAGATATGGGGAACTGGGGTTGGTATGTAAAATGAAAAATAAATTTTAAAAAAGAGTACGTAGACTAAAAATAGCTGAGGCCTAAAAAGCTGATGTCTTGAAGTAGGCTTCTGACCCCTCTTCATTATTGACATTGCACACTTTCATAAACCCTCCTGTTTATTACTAATGGTGTTGTTTCTCTGATATTCTTGTTAGAGGGCTTAGGGAAATAGCACAATGGGTAAAATGTTACAGTGAAAACATGAAGACCTAAGTTTGGATCCCAGACACATATATCTAAAACTTAGGCATGGTGGCTCAACCCTATAAAGCCAATTCTGCTGGATAATGACAGGGATTTACTGTGAAGAACTGGAGCTCCCAGTTCAGTGAGGGACTTGTCCCTAAAGCTAAAGTGGTAAGTGATGGAGGAAGATAATTTAAGTTGACCTCCACAGGCTCACCCAAAGGCATGTACAGTCTCCTCCATGCGCGTGCGCACACACACACACATGCACACACACCGAAATATTCAAACATAAATACATACTAAATAAATTAAGAAATAGAAAAATTTCAAGTGTCTATGAGCATGCAAAGCTTGATTTTTCCAAATCACTGGTTCTAGAGATATTCAGATTAAATAGCTAACACCCAGCATATATCCATGATCTCTTATTCAAAGCAATTAAATATTATCATCTTTCAGATTGCTGAAGAGAAAAAATCCTCCTGGAAGTCATATTTTTACTTGTAATGACACAATTGCTTTTTCATATGGCATTCAAAATAAAGATTTGAAATTATATTTCCAATGTGATATTTAATTTTCCAAATAGTTTAGACTATTAATTCAAAGTGAAAATGAATATTCTTGAAATAAATTTTTGGATCAATATTAATAAGAATCATTTTCCAATTGGGATGGAGCATTTTTTTTATTTTAACATGATTTGAAGAGGTGGGTACTAGGATTGACTGAAACTCTGTTGTGATTGGCTGAGACTTAGCTATTTGTTAGACGAATAAACTAAATTGGCTTCTAGTTAGTGACATAAAAATAATAAAGAGGTGTTACAGTTAGTATGACTGTACTGTTCAGTCCAGACTTGCATTAATTTGACAAGCGAGAGAGAGAGAGTAAGCACACTCATAATTTTAAGAGAACTATGATACAGAATTTCAATCAAATATGCACTTAATATAATTTAAATATTTGATACATTTGACTCCACCATTTGGACAGTATATATTTCTCCAACCATTTCTTCATTGTTTTTCCATATTACATGTAGATTTTTTTGATGTATGAAAGGTTTAAGTCCCAAACCAATTACAAGCTGCAAGTAAATGTATGTAGTACACCCAATCTACTGAATACCACAACTCAGCAGCAGTCCATACTGTGAAGACTCTTCTCCCTATTGTTGGTATGGCAGACTTTGGGCTGTGTCTCACTGCAACTGCCCAGCACTAACGGTGCGCTTTGTTCCCTATATCGTTAGGTTGGGGAAGACATCAAACCTCAAACTTTGAAGAATGGTTTCTGCTGGGTGTGTTTCACTTTCACACTCATAAATTGGAAACCTCTCCAGTCAAGCTGTTCTGTACCAGAGATGGTCTATGTCTGATGAAGAGGTGGTGAACTTTGTGATCTGTTTAACACAATTATCCTTTACCTGTCTGGCTAGGAATTGCACTCTTCCTTCGCCTGTGGGATTTGTTCAATATGGAAAAGAACTTTGTTCTATTGCCATCCAAATATCTATTACATTCTGAGTTCAAGTTCTCAACCCGAGGGTGACAACCCCTTTGACAAACCTTTAACTCCAAAAATATTTACATTATGGTTCATAACCATAACAAAATTACAGTTATGGAGTCACAATGAAAATAATTTTATGGTTAAGGGACACCACAACATGAAGAACTATATTAAAGGGTCACATTAGGAATATTGACAAGCACTGTGTTAGAACATGAAAGTTTGAGCAACAATGGATAGATTAGTGTCTATAGAGATATATCATACAAGAATTCTTCACAATTAAGGTATAATGTCCAGCACTGAATCAAATAATTTATACCTTTATTAGGTTATCAATGTCAGTGCTGAGGATAGAACCAAGGGATTGTATATTCTGGAAAAGTACTCTACCATGGAGCTACATTCCAGGTCCTATGTATGTGATTAAATTAGCTAAATCAAGTGAATATCTATCAGCTCTTTATGTGGGTTAAAAGTCTGAATATAAAGGAAGATAATACTTCATATGCAATTTCTTGCACTTTTAGAGGAGATTTGATGTCATGAACTTGAAAGAAACTTCAGCTTATTGTTGACCTTGCCCCTGATTTTGATATCAGCTATATTTAGAACAGGCATTCTCATGTGATTGCATAAACCTACTATATCAATAGTTCGCATCCTAAATTAGTTTGTGTGAGGTGTCCAGGGGAACGTTGATTTCATATTGGCAACAAGGTTAGGTAGAGGCCTTCACAGAGTTCTGTAACTCAGTACATTATAACTCTGACTTCTACCGTACTCTAGAGAAATTAGTCTGAGTGACTTCATAAAACTGAACATTGGAAAAATTGCTAACACTACTAAATCAACCAAGTTCTGGCACTTCACTCCTTGCAAGCAGATTAATATATTCACTCTTTCTGATCACTGATTAAATTGGAGCCCCACATAATCTGATTACAGGGTGTTATTTTTGTATATTCAAGTAGCTACAGAAAGAAAGAATGGTAGTGCAGATGTTGATCTGTGTAAAGATTCTGTGAAATGTTAAAGATAATATAAAGTAGTTTTTCCATGGCTACGATTCAATTACTCAATAATTTTCTAGCATCATCTTATTCCCAATTTAATATCCTCCTCCACAGTCCCAAAGAGGAGACAACATTGCTAGTGAACTGAGAGCTGATACTTTAATATTATGCAGACCAAGCAGATATGTTCATCACTTACTATGTTTAGTATCTTTATTTTACTTAGCTTCTCAAGCAGTCCATTTCTTTTTGGTAAAGGAAGATCTGATAGCAGAACTGATGCTAAAAATGTTCAGTGATTATGATATATGGGAAACCATTTATTTCTTCAGTAAAAGACCGAACACGAAGATCCAATGATCTATAGCTTCCGATTTGTGTCTTTTCATTATCACTGGTGTTTAGAAGGGTGCAGCCATGACATCATTAAGTACTTTCATAGACAAGTACTTTTTAAGTCACCGCTATTTATTTCTCACAATTCTGGGGTGTGTGTGCAAAAATGCAAAATCTAGGTGCTATAGATTTGATAACTTCTTTCTAGATCACGGATGGCATTTTCTCTCTGCGTCCTAAAATGATGGAAGGGACCTGGTGTCTCTTTGTTATCTCTTTTATGAGTGTACATTCATGAAGACTCCATCTTCACAACCTAGTCACCTTTAAAAAGACTTACCTTGTAATGTTTTTCTGTTGATAATTAGTCATCAATATATAATTTGGGAGCAGGTTATTCATACTGATATTCATACTGTAGCTGTGGCAGTCAGGAAGAAGGAGGTGTGAGTCCTTCATTTCCACATAAATCCTCCTCTACTTTTCTTAGATGACTTAATATTAACAGTCTTGTAAATATGTTGTTGATTAATGATTTAGCTGATTGAATAATACTTTAAGTTTTCTTTACTTAAACAAAGAAATTTTAAAAGTCAAGATATTATTAGGTTACTTGAATTTGGGGATATGGTCTATTCTTAATTCTCAAAACACTTAAACATGGAAAATCCACCTTAACGTCCAACCTTGTTCCTTCAGTAGAAACTATAGCCATATTTATAATTTTCTAAGTTTCTTTTCCAGTGAAATCAGGAGAAGGGAAGTGGAATCCACTGAGAAAATTATTTTCCCTGGAGGGTAGCTCAGACTTCAAAAAGAAAAATCAACTCTATGGGAAGGAAAATATTTAATCATAGAGAGAAATAATTACATTCTAAATATTAGCTCAGACGTTAAGGCATGGAAAACCAAAGAGAATGGAGGGGCTGTTCCATTGTTTGATTTTGCTAAAGATTTGGATCTTTCTTCCAAATTGGAACAAGAAGGCATTATCAGGGGCAGGAATCCACTGAAGCTACACTTAAAAGATGTTTCTGTCTTGTTTTTTTTTTATGCTCCATTTCTTCATTTCTCTCTGAGTTTTAAGAATCAGTTATAGATCCTTTCTTTATATACTTTTTCAGTTCCTTTTTGGCAAACCTCAGTGCCATGATGGTGGCCACTGTGCTTTGTAGGATAGTAAATAGCCATGTGTTTTTATGCTGTGCCCTACATTGATAAAACCATGTAAAGACACACCTATAGACAGTTACCAAGCAATGTCCATCCTATTTTCTCCTCGATGAACTCCTTCCCAGTTTAGAATTCTAAAATGTTTTCCTTCTCATTTTGTACTATAATGATCTAAAACCTGTCTCTTTTTTCCTACGATGGTGTTAAAACTCTGACTTTTAAGTTTAATGTGTCATAACTTGGTTTTATCCTCTGATCATTCTGCAACTTCATGTTTTTTTTTTCACACACACAAATACAACCACACATTAAACATCAAATCATATAAAATAAGTGATGTCCTTTAATTCTTCATAGTGTTCTTATCTTAGTATTTGACAAGTGGGAAAAAACAGCCATGTGTTCCTTCTTGACCTTTGGGCAAAATTATACAAAATATCAGATTATTTGTAGCTGGATTAGAAACTCAATTTCCACATGCCAGAGACTTTTGTAGAAGATAGGAGGTAGAGATAAATATTATGTTTGGGGAATTTGGTCCAATAAGCCAATGGTATTGGCTTGACTAAGCCCTATGGGTGTGGTCTTCTCTGGATATATGACATGATAAGAACAAGGAGGAGAGTCTTGTGCTCTCTCTGGGACAGTGAAGGAACTGGCAGAGCTACAGCTTGGCATTCCTCTTGGTCCTTGAAGCGGCAGGAATCCCAGTGGGATAAGTTGAGCAGTTGTTCACAGACTGGACTCCTCCTTCTGCATTTTAATCATTGTGCACAGATTTGGTTAATAAAAGGTAAAAGTCTTAAGGATTCCTGCATTAGTTCTATGAGTGAGCAAATGGGTAGCAAAGAAAAGTGCCTCAAACATTCTTCTGGCAACCCCATCAAAATCTGGCCAATGCTGCTCTTGTACCAAGATTTGATTGAAAATATCCTCAAAATTATCCCAAACTCTCTTTTAATAGAATACCTTTTTCCTTAGTTTTTCCTACTTCCGATTGATAATTTTCTATATTCCACCTCTTATAGCATGTATCTTGCATTCATTTGATTCATTTGTTCTCTCAAGAACTCTTTTTGATTTAGTGATGTTTACTTTGGGAGTGTCCAAACTTTTGATACTACAGTATGATGTTGTCATCTATAAATATGTTAGATCACATTCAGCTATCCTAAATCACATACAGCCTACAGCAACAGGTTAAACATCCTGGCTGGAAGCTTCTGTGAAAGGGCCAATATAATGGATAAATGCATATTACTCATAAATATCACACTTCCAGTGTGACTGAACCATGTTTGTAACCTGGGAGATCAAGGCAGGGTCCTTCTGGGCAGGAATTCATCCTCTTGTGGCATAAGACCATGTAATTTGCATGACCAAGAATGGAGACCGAGGAAAGCTTCTATTATATAGTTCCCCATTTGCTTTAAAACACTCTGCAAACTTTAAGTATTAAAGAACTCATTTTTCTCTTTTAGCTATATTTCAATAATGGCTGCAAACATTAACTTTGGCGTGTCAAGGTGCTTTTATTTAGTGTTATGTATAAATACTGCTTTCAGAAAAGTGAAGAAGTGGTCAATTAGCGAACATATAGATTTATGTTTCTACACATCTATCTGGTTGCATGCTTGCCCTTCATTCATTCTTATTGAATAAATCTCTTGACTTTTAACCTTTGTCCCATATTTAATGTTTCATGTGTATTTTTAAAGCTTTCACAAAATATTCTAGAGCAAACTCTCTGATTCCCATGTTACTAATATGTTCAGCTAATAATCTATATGCATTGAGGTTTTGCATTGTGGATTTCCTTCTCTGCTTCTGGGAATGTGCCGTCCTCTGAAGGTTTTGGCTGCCACTTTGTCTGTCCAGTGAGCAGAAGAGTAACATAACTCCATGTGATGTGACTAATGAATCATGCCAACGGCAGTCTGCATCCTGTGTATCAATGAGTGATCTGACACCCCTCAGAGTTGCTCATTTTTCAATAATCCTCTTCCCTTGTAGAATTACTTTGATCAGTTGGCAGCCAGTACCAAGTCTCTCATATAGAAAATAATCACATTTCATCTATTGTATATGACACCCTGGGCCAGGGGCCTTGTCAACACTAATTTCTGTGGGTTTGGGTGCAATTAAAAATGTAGAAGCTGCTTGCTGTCTTCTTACTAGTATTATCAAAGGGGTCACAAGATTTTAACACTGGCCAAGCATATCCTATCTGAGACCTTCAAGTTAGGGTAAATGTGCTCACCTGTGCATTTGCTGAGTGTCTCCTATGCTCAACCAATTTGGTGGCAAATTTTGTTACACTGGAGGAGGTGCCAGGCAGACAGGAGGAAAAGGGGCTTTGTAGGCAGATGTCACAACATTCAAAGAATGCATGAATGTCCATTTTACATGTAGACTCCCACCACACTCTCAGCACCAGCTTTTCCTATTGGTTGTTGTTTTCCATCTCTGTGGCAAAATACCCAAAACAAGCATCTTAAGGGAGGGTGGATGTTTCAACTCATGGCTTCAGACAATCCAGTTTATCAGCAGCTGGCTTCATGCTTCTGCCTCACGTCAGGAGGAAACTTGTGGAGGTGAGAGGTTATGGAAGAAAGGTTTTTCTGTGCACTTGTCTTTACACACTTTCTGTTTCAGTTTTATCTTTGCTTTAAGCAATTTTTTTAATAAATCATATGTTGAAATGACTTAAAAGCTATATACACAAATGCGCATGACTATATTTTTACTTCAGTGACATCAGTGTGCCCTACACAGCCTTCACAAACACACCAAACCCATGGTTGTTAGTTTTCTGAAGTTATCAAATTTAAGTTAGAGTATTAGCATATAAATTTAGGGAGGATTCTTAGCAATCGATCAACATCTGTGATGACATTTTGTTAAAGATGGATAAAACTGGAATCAAGTAGTTTGACTAAAGCAATTCGTCTCATTTATTTCTAAATAAAATAAACTAGCAACAGAATCCTACAAAATTTGATTGAGTAGGCCAACTTTATGCTTCAGCTGGAAGTTAGAGAAAGAGTTCCAAGTCCAGCTGTACTGTCCTAGGGACCAGCTGAGGGAGGTGGCTGAGAAGGCATGAGTGAAAGAGCAGTTGGGCACCAACATGCCAAACACATTCTTCCCAACTTAGTGGTGGGTTCTCATGTTAAGATCCCTAGGGATGCAGCAGAACAGATTCTTTATATGGAACTGTAGAGGGTTAGGAACCCTCTGCACTGACATAGTTGCTACAATCACATTGTTAAATAACTGAGAAAACATATGGCAAAGATTGTATTTGGAGACTAACGCAAACATAGCCAGAAAGCCATGAAGGATGTGAAGAAGGAAGCTGGGTGTTTTTCAGCACAATGTACTAGGGAGCTCAGAAATGGCATCCCTTTGTGCTCCTGCAGTGACATTTTAATTTATAAGCCAAGATTGCACTTATTGTCAATGGAAAAAAATTGATTTGCTTGTTCATCTGAGTCAACCCATGTCAGAGTTTGAAAGTAATTATGATAGTGGGACTGATAGGCAGGCAATTACATTTTTGTTCTCTGCTTTTGGGCTCCCTCTTCCTCTTACACCTCCAAACCCTAACCCCTTGAGGTTATTCTTGTCAGAAAGGCAGTGAAGACAGAGACCAAGAAAACAATCTTTGGAAGTGGTATAAGGACTCCTTCAACATATACCACAGCAAACACTAGTAAGACTGGTCCTTTGCCCTAATCATTATTTATGTTATTCTCCTATAACATCCATGCAGACTTGTAGTTGGAATTTTCTTTGCCCACCAAACAGCTCCCAAATAAAGACATGGAAACTCATTATTTATGAATGCTTGGTCTTAGTTAGGCTTGTTCCATGAGCACATTCAACTTAATTTTAATCTGTTTCTATTCATCTACATTTTGCCTCAGAGCTTTGTACCTTTCTTTCATTCTGTATGTCCTGCTTTCCTGCTTCCTCCATGTGGCCCCTGGCATCTCCCTGGCATTTCTTTCCCTTTCTTCTCTCTGAGAATGAATTCCTCCTTCTATTTACTCTCCTTGCCCAGAAGTCCTACCTACAACGTCTCCCTCTATATTGGCCATTCTTCTTCTTATTAGATCAATCAGGTGACTTAGGCAAGCAAGGTAAAATAGCAACACGTCTTTACATAACTAAAGACATGCAGCATATCTTTATATAGTTAAGCAAATATTCTGCAACATAAAAATGCAACACATCTTTGCAAAGTTCAGCAAATTCAACACATCTTTGCATAGTTAAACAAATATTGCACAGCACAGAACTTTTTGTCTCTTTCTTGAAAGCACAAAATAGAAAGAACACGTGTGCTTAAAGGCACTACAACCAACTTGTGTCTAAATCATCTTTATGATGTCTCTAGACAACAGGGTGTTATCAAATTATATCACAACAGGAGCCCAAAGGATAGAAAGATTTGTGAAAGATTGAAGTCTATGTCTGTTTTGGGGATGTTTCATTAGAAATTGGCATTGCCCTTAAATAATATTAAAAGATGGAATTGAAGAATACATCATAAGTAAAAATATTGTTTTAGATTAATGAAAAGATAAACATATAGAAACTAATTTTTTGATATGAAGCATATTCATTTTTTATAAAGTCTATATAATTTAGTAATTCTGACCCAAAAGAATTACATTGCCATTCCTAGTACAATGAAATCAGAATTGGGGTGAAATGAGAACCACTCAGTTCATGGAAGAAATAATGAAACACTGAAAGAATCTGAAGTATTTTCTTGACAGATTTGACCATGATGTTGATGTTGATCATATTCAAAATTGCCTCTCAAGAAATTCATTTCATTGATTCTTTGTCTTATTTTTTCATTTCTATGTCATTAATTTCTACCCTTGTGTGCACTATCTCTTTCCATCTATAGTCCTGAGTATTGATTGTTCTTCTTTTTCCAACATCTTTGTATGTACCATTAAGTTATTAATTGGAGACACTCAAGTTTTGAATGTAGGCACATAATGCTACAAACCTCCATTTGCAACTGCTTTAGTTATTATGCTCCTTTGATGTGGGTATATTGTGTTTTCATTTTAGTTAAATTCTAGAAATTGAAAAAAAGAAATGGACGGCTCAACAATTTATAATGATGACAGTTGATGACAAAATCATCTTTCACATTTTTCCCTAAAGTGTGAAAGATTCCTTCAATAATGACCGTGCCCTAGAACCAGGATTTCTATAGTATAGTTTCTCACTAACCCCCCTCTGCACTGACTGGTCCACTGCAACCTGCTGCACACACTTTTTAAATCAGTGAATACACTTCACATGATGAATGTGGCAAATCAGGTCAAGTTGATGATGTAGGACTAGACATGTGGCAAGGTCTGAGTCTGAAGCTCTACCCCTACATGGTAGGAATTAGGAAATAACAGATTTCACTAAGTATATAAAAAGGTAAATAAAATTTTTGTGTGTATTTCGTGTCACTCACATTACACAAGGGATAAAAATTTTGCTGATACTGTAACCTTCCTTGAAAAGCTAACTTCTCCTTGAAAAGAACAGGGAGAGACATTGGATACATGTTTATAGACAGCCAGCTCTATACAGGTTTCTAGTTGTCTAGATGCAAAACAAATTCAATTGGTTCTATGCTTTTATAGATGCATTTCATAAATGTGCTTTAAAAATCCATTTGACTTTTGAGAATTTCTCTGCTTAAAGCCTGTATGGATACTTTGTGATCTTCTTGTTCTGTCTCTTATGGTAAAAAGAGGGACCTTAGCTCCTTCAGATAGCTCCACGTCAGCGTTGTGGCTCTGGTGTAGCTTTGCTCCCTGGGCCTTAGTTTCATCCTTTACAAAACAGGAGTTTTGACACTGCCCTCATTTTCTATGTTGGGAGAATTCAACAGAATGATATGGGTCAATGACTCAACACAGTGTTCTGCACACAGTACAGACTAATCTCTGTCAGCTGTATGTAATTGACTTGTCACTGTCACTGTGGTAGCATTAACTGTTTCCATTCTACCCTTGTGTGTGGAAAGATTTTAGCTTATTTCTGGGCTTTGGGATCTGTGAGTTCCTTTATCATTGGACTTTGGAACTCTTGTTTAAAGCCATGTGATCTCCACTACCATATCCCCCATGATGGGAGGAAGTAACCACTGAATAATTCCCCTATGTATGCAGATCTCTGCTTCATCCAGAGCTGCTAACTCAAGAGTATATACTTCTCAAGTCACTTTGTAGGACAGCAACACCATGTACAGTATGCATTAGTTAGACCAATGGAAACTCTTTGGTATATTAAATTTCTATCTCCTTATCATGTTTTCATTTTAAAAAGGAGTCCATGAATCTATTCTCTTATTCACTTCCATAAATCAAGAATGCATACCTAATGTTCCATAGATGCTTCTGGCCTTTGAGGAAAATCACAACTCACATCATTTCTAAGCCAATAAATCTGTTTACTGTCACAACTTTACTATATACTTTGAGATAACAACTCAAGATTTTTGTCACTTTATTTGTATTCCAGCTTCAATTCCTTATGTATTTATTACTGAGAAGTAATAAGATTTTAACTCTATAATGGAGCTGGCTCCAATACAATCTTAATTTGGAATACTTAAAAAATAGAAAAGAATAGAAATAAAATTATATTCCTAATCAGAAAAATATTTTTATTAAAAACATTTTTGTTAAAATGTTGCTTACATAAATAACTTTCGAATGTGTTTTCATCTTCTTTCTCTAGAAAATCATAAATCAAGTTTCATTGCAGTCACTGACATTAATTTGTGATCTTGCATACCTACAGATCATCTTAGCCTCAAAATAATACAGAAGATGTTTAAGACTATACTGTTTTTATATCACATGCCATTTCAAATAGAATCTTGAGGAGGATATTGATTTTAGAAAATCTCTGTAATTGCTTAGGTTAGTTAGAAGTAAGCTTCTCTTTAAATCCAAGCATGTTGAAAGTTCCAGTTCTGAAGGATAAGCGTGTACATGTAGTATGTATATTTGTAGTGGTAAAATTCTTATTTTATGTATATAGTTCATACAACTTAAATATAGAGACAGACCTGGTTTGTTTTATAATTCAACTTAATTATTTCAAGGATTGATATCTTCTTGTCTTGTTAAAAGCTGAAGAATTACTTGTGGAAAGAAAGCTCAGCAGTTAAGAGCACGTCTTGCCCTTGCCGAGGACCATACCCATTGCTGATGTCACACACTTTACAACTTTCTGCAACTCCTGCTCTAGGGAAATCTAATACCTATGGCTTCTGTGAACACCTGCAATCATAATACATGTTTACACAAAGATAAGGATGTCCACTTAGTTAAAAATAAAATAAAATGTTAAAGAAGGTATTATAAGAGGCTTACAATCAGTTTGACAGTTCATTATTTATTTAAATCCTAGTAACTAGCCAAATTTTGTATGGTAGTTTGTTTAATCCAGTTCAAATAGATGGGTTACAACCCCAAAAGGAAAATCTCTTGGGAAGAATGGGTAGGTTTAAAAGTCTGTGATGATATGACATAGGAGGCAGAGTAGGAGTCAGATGCCTGGAACTTTGTTCAAGATGTAAAGAATCAAGACCAGTATATAGTGAACTCATCTCTGTCACCAGCCAAAAGCATCCAATTTTGGCATTCACAATCATTGCTCATGCTCCACAGAAGTTTAGAGACAAGAAGAATTCCTTTCAAGGTCTTGGGTCTTCCATGGGCTTGAGGTCTCCAGCCCATAGCTCTCCCAGCCTAGCACACTAAGCACATGAGTCAGAGACACATTTTACTTGACTCCGTTTGCATTTTTAGTTTGGAGGAGTAGTACAGGGGAGGTCAGTATAGACTGATACTCATAGGTATTTGTTGTGACCCAGAATACAAATTGGTCCCCTGGCTGTGGCAACAACTCTCCACACACAAAAGATTCCCAACCTCCAGCGGGCACTACAGCTGAAACCTAAGAGCTTTTATTGCTATAGCAAAAGTCTCAGATCATTCTTGTGGTTTTACTAGAAATACTTATCAAAAACTGTTTACATGTCTATTCAGTGGAGTAAGACTAGAGGGAGAAAAGGCTTCTTACATGTTATGTAGAGAGCCACCCTGAGTAGTCTCAAATGTTTTGAAGTAGAATAATTATCTTTGCACTGCCTTGTTATAGGTGAAGAGTCTTCACTGACCAAGAGTTGACCTGTTTCATTCATAAATACTAGTAGCTGTAAAGCAATAGACTCCTTCCATGGTTCAAAAACTTGCTTGTTTCTTCAAAGCATTTGCATACTGTGCTGTAAATATCATGTTTTTGTTTTCTGTGAAGGTGGCTTTTATCTTAGTTACATACTAGGAAAGCTTTCAGAATCTTTAAGAGGGAATATTTAAAATAGATGAAATACCCTCCTATCTTCTCTCTGGTATTAGTTTTCCACTTAGGGTCATGAGGCCAAATAGGTAGATCAAGATCAAGAAACTGGGTATCTGGTACCATCTGATACTTACTAAGGTATGGCCTCTGATTACTGTCTGCTAGGACTGTGTGTCACATGACCAGTATTTAGAGCATGAAATAACTATGAAAATGAAAGTTAAGACTAGTATTATCCCTTGAAAACTCTGAGAACACTTGTACCCATTAGATAGTGCTGGTGTATGGTTTATAACTGACATGTATTTTTACTGATTTTTTATGTACTGAAATCTTTAGTGATATTAAAAATGAATGATTTTGGAGACATGATGATGATCTTCACTTCATCATATCTTGTATTATAGTTCTAAATTTTTAAATGATCTGTGATTGTCTGGAAGGCTTTTACACAGTACCCTAGTCTCCAAAATGTTGCTAATAAATTTGGAAGAACTTGGGTGTAATTATAATATATAGTGAAAAAAGGAAATGAGTCTAGTTAAAGATTTAGGATGTCAACAATGGAATTTAACATTTTCTGACATTTGTAGGAGGTCTGTGCTCCTACAAAGAAATACTCAGTTCTAGAACTAGAACAGCACTTAATTCAATAGCTCTCCCTTGAAGGGCCTCCTTAAATCTCTTTGTGGGATTAACTGTTGATTGTCATAGCCAAGGAGGGGCTGTGTCTTATGTCTTTCTAGTGAGCACCAGAACAAAGAAGGTGCTATGGTATTTTGCCTGTCTTCTAGAAAAGCAAATGCTCCAATAGCACAGACAACCCCAAGAGCTTTGCCTTCCCGGAAGTGTGCTTTTAATCATATGATTTTGGTATGCAGGCCTCCATGGAGAGCTTGGCATATGTCTGGAGCTATTTAAACAGTGCTGGCTGATAAAGTAGACATTAATTGGCAGTTAGTGATTACTCTCTAGGTCTTTGGTCTTTGTCACCCAGCCTTTCAACTAACTAATCATTAACTAGAAGGACATGTTTGACCCAGAAAGCCATTTGTTATTTAGTAGGAAAAGAAATTAAAATGTTCCAAATTGCTTTTTTTATGAATTGAATGAAGGCTTTCTTTTCAAAGAAAGGAGAGAGAAAGAGAGAGAGAGAGTGCATGCTTGCTTAACAGTGGAGTCAAAATGTGTTTGCAATCCTGCTCTTCAGTTTATACTTGGGATCACATGGTGATGTTTATGGGTGGAAGCAGCATATTTCCAACAACTTATTCTTTGTTGTCCACATCAACACCATTTTGATATTGTCTAAAATCAAAGAAATTCAAATAATTTTCCCATCCCATTGAGAGAACATAATTCTTAAAACTTTCAAAAGAAAATGCTTGTGTATTCATTTGTCTGTGGGTAGATGCATGTGCCATTCCATTTAATAGCCTTTGAGCAACTATAAAAACAAAAATGTGACTGAAAATAACAGAATTGCATCTCCCTTTTGAAGGAGTGAACTATGCGGTATGAGAGAGATAGTTCACAGCAATTATAGTATTCTGTGCCCTGTATGTCTCTAGAATCATTGATCGCAGCTGCTTATGTCATGATGGATACTGAGGACTAGACTTTGGCATGCAGTTGGTGAGGCAAGTCTGCATTCTAGCTCCTATTCTTTTATTCTATGACCTGATACAAAACACATCAAATGGTGGGAACACGAGTCAAATAATCCCAAGCTAACTCCACATAGGGTATTCTAAGGCTTTTCTTTATTAAAAGGAAAAATTCATGGAGCAGAAACAGGGGTCTAACATCAAGGTGCGAAACACGGGAAGAGATGGGCAAGGGGGCAGGACTGCAGTCTTTTGGTACCCTAAAGCCATTCCTCAACCTGGTCCATCCTCTTAAAGTTCATTGGCTGAAGGAGGTTCCCCATCACATCACCCTTTTGTTTAAATAAGAGAGTTCCAAACCCGATACAAAACTATATACAATAAGAACAGATACCAAGTATAAAAATTAGAATCATAACCAGCATAAATAATATTAAGCAAGGAACATATGCTAAATGTTTTAATGATAATTTTATCCTAAGGAGTGTAAGTCTTGTATTAGAAATGGCTTGACTAAATCATAAGAGAAAAGTAACTACAACTATCTAATCGTCAACCCCATCAAAGTCCTGACTAGGGAGATAATATAACTTGAGTAGGCAGGAAGTACAGTCATGCAGCTTCCAAAATGTGCAATCGATGACAGAGACAACTGGCTACCTGGGCAATCACCCAAATCATTTGCAATGTTAGAGCAATTAACTTTGGATAATGCCTAGAGTAACTAACAGACCATTTTTGGAGGCAAGAATTTTTTTCAAAACTGCCTTACCTTGTCTTGGCAAGGTTTGGCGGTCTTTTTCTTGTAGCCTGTTTGTCCAGTTCAGACAACATGCATTTTGTCAGTGGCTGAGGCATGGGCAAAGGCCATTTTTGCCAAGAAGAAAACAAGCTCCAAGTGGAGTTTCTTTGGCACCCAACATTCTCTCAGGAATAGATCAGTGCTGCCAGGAGCAATCGTGTTTCATGTCAACAGAACCCTAAGTTATTTTAATGCCATGTTCTGCAGTTCTTTGAAGTATTTGAAAATTACCTATCTATGCAGAATACAATCTCTATGTGTGTAAAGAACCCGATTAGTCTAACTATAGGTATGACAAACATGATTGACTATTGACCTATAATACTTAATACCTATATAACTTAAAGACTAAGACTCACATTAGAATATTAAGCAATCTTTAAACAACTGGGCAGCAATTGAGGACAATGACCTCAAAATGTAAACAATGTGCAAGTATCTGAATCATAGGTAGAAATGTATAATGCAATATGATAAATATATCATAAAATTGTATCAATATACAAATTATCCTAAACAGAGGTAGAAACATGCATGCACTTTTCTTTGCATAGGTATACAAATATTGTAAACATAAATAGGAACATATTCAATATAAAAATATAATTTGAACTTGTATTAATATATAAGAATCTATACCAATGTAAATTATCCATAAATAATAGCTCACAAGTATTTACTTGATTACTTACTATTATTATTATTATTACCTATTATCCCATTCAATTTTTTTTTCAAAGAGGTCTCTGAGCCTACATAATTTCCACTAACAGCCTCCACTGACAAAACGGCACCCACCATCTGGGGTATAAATCCATGTAAGACCTAAAATCCTTAAAAAATAAAGAGGGCTTCTAGACCCACAAAAATGAAAGTCAATTTAAAAATGTAATGTACAATTTAAAAATGTAGGTTAATAGATAATCATCTATAATAGTTAAGCTTTTAGTCATGTTAGGTTTTCTAGATATATAGAGATATATTTCAGTTAGATAAATAATCTTCAAACCTTTCAAAGACCTAAAGAATATGGAATTTAAAATGTTTTTAAAAACTAATGACTTTTTATGACAGTGAGACACATCTGCTCTTGGCAGCACCAATCTACTTCAAGAGGATGATGGGCTTCAAAGGGGACTCTGCTGAAACTTTGCTGGTAGGCCATGACCTCATAGTGATGCACAGATAAATGGAGACGGGTTAGTTTAGGATATAAAAGCTAGTTAGAAATATACTTAAGCTATTATGGGCCCAACAGTATTGCAAATAATATAGTTTCTGTGTGATTAATTTGGGACTGAGTGGCGGGGAACAAATGAGCGACCTGCACAAACAATGACTATTTTGATTTTGTTTTCTCTGCAAGCTCCTCACTGCCCTATAGTATGGAGGTAAAAAATGTCCTGAGGGCATGTTCTGAGTCTTGGCAATTAAAATCTCATATGAAAATTGTCTGCAGAAAGAAAATCCTGTTTCTTTTTATTTATTTGTTTGTTTGTTCATTATAAATTTCTATTCTTCTCCCATACATCCTAACCACAGTTTCCCCTCCCTCCCAGCCCCAGTTTCTTCTCCCCTCTTTCCCTCAGATCTACCCCCATCTTCATCTACCCTAACAAAAGACCAGGCCTTCCCCAGGGACATCAAACAAACAAGGTTTAACATGCCATAATAAGACCAGGCACATACCATCATATCAAGGTTAGACAAAGCAATCTAGAATCAAGAAAAGGGTCCCACAAGAAGGCAAAGAGTCAGAGACAAACTCTTCTTCCATTATTAGGAGTCCCCCAACAACATCAAGTTACTCACCCATAACGCATATGCAGAGGACCTAGGCCACACTCCTCCAGGCTCCCTAATCTTTGCCAACCCCCATGAGTCCTGGTCAGTTGATTCTATGGTCCAATCTCTCTTGTTCATCTAATTATTCCCCTCCCAAAGCTCCACCTAAAGTTTTAGTGTGGTTACTCTATATCTGCTCCTATCAGTTGCTGAATGAAGTTTCTCTGGTCTTTTTAATGACTATTATGCTAGACGCCAGTCCCCAGAACACTCTGCCATCAGGACAGACTGGAGCTCAAATGATGTAGGTCTGGATTCTATTCCTTTTTAGTAAAAGAATACACTTACAATTTTCCTTAAACCTTCTCTTTCAACTATGATGTTTTATGCAGATGATAGAAATAGATCCTTGTGCAGCCAAGAAGTTGAAACAAAAGTAAAGAATCATTTATAACCATGATTTTAATGGATATTAGACACCTGGACTTTTGGCCTTGTCTTTGACTGACTAATAAAAAGAAAACAGAATCCACTGGTGTCCCAAATTCAGCTTGATGCTCCTGACTCAGAGTATTACTTGCATTCTTTCTATCTCCTGCTCTCCCCATCCCTTCCTCTCCCCATTCCCTTTCATCTCCCTCTTGCTCTCCCCTTCCTTCCTTCTCCCCCCTCTTTCGAGGCAGGGTCTCATGTTCCCAGGCTGTGTATCTGGGAATACACTTGAACTTCTGATTTTCCTGCCTGTAGCTCTTGAGTTAATCGCTATGATTACTAGCATAAACCACCATCTCAAACTCAGTTTTATGTGGTGCAGCTAGCTAAGCAGACAATCTACCAACTTGGCTACATCTCCAGCTGCTTGTTTCTCTCTTGGTTAGTTGGATGAAATGCTTTTCCCACAAGGATTGAGATTCACAAATTTCCTTTTAACCTCTGGAGACTGGAGAAAACAATCCAGTTATTAAGAACTCTCTTTTTAAAAGGTATTGTAGTTTGGGTTGTTTTTGTTTTTTCCCTCCCCCTTTCCCCAAAGATTAAGACTGGATTTTGGAAGGCTCTTTTGGCTTGGTTAAAAAGGTAGTATACCACACAGGACTAAAGAATATGTGCTGCACACATTTGAAGGCAAGAGCGTATCTTCTCCAAAGAGATGGGGTCTCTTTTTTGGTTGTATTTGTCAGTACCTTTTGTTGTCCTGCTTTAAAAAAAAACAAAACAAAACAAAACAAACAGGTAAAGCTCAAATGAGCACAGCATGGCCCAGATGGCACTTAAAGCTGCCTGAGTTTCTTTTATGTAACTTTCTTTCTGACAAGTGTGTTCCAGCTGGGAATCTATTGGGCCTTGAAAGCTAACTTCATCCCTTTTATGTTTTTGTTATTCTCAGGTATATATATTACACACACACACATGTGTGGACACACACATGCACACACACATGTACACACACACATACACTCACACATACCTATGCACAAGACTGATTGTGATCGTGACCATGCCAAGTGTCTGGCATTGAATCCCAGTAGGGCCGGACATAATTTCACAGGGGCTTTATTAACTGTCTCTTAGGCTCAACAGTTTATTCAACTGGAAGACAGAAAATCTCCACAGGATGAATTTTAGAACAGAAGATAGAATTCCTACCCATGAACACGAATTATTTGGAAAGGTCTCTCCTTCTCATCGGTGCTTTATTTAAGAGGCAATAGAAGTGGGCGCTCCATTCATCTCTGAAGTGCACACACTAAAGTCCTCATTCAGCTGAGTATTCCCAGGAGGAAATTTTACTTGGAAGGTTTTTGGAACATGCATTCCTCCAAAGCTTAAACAAATAAGTGTTGGCCTTTGCATAGTAGCAGCATTTTGCTGACATGCAATTAATGAATGTGTAATTAAGATTGCCTTTTTCCCCTTTCCCATACATAGACAGGTGAGGGATTGTAGATGGAGAGGTAAGTCGAAATGTGTATAGAGAACTGATGGGTCGATTGTTGATTGATGATAGATAGGAAGCTAGACAGAAGATAGGTAGATAGGTAATATTCTTTATCCCATGATCCAACTTCTTCATTTGTACTCTGTGTTGTAGTCAAACCAAATTGCTCTCCTTGTCCCATTCTTTGATTTTAACTTTCCTCTTTCTATGCATTGGTAGCATTTACCTGACTATTGTTCCTACCCCTGTCTGTTAAGATTCTATGGTCTCGCCAAAGCTGTAAGCCTCAGGCGACCATCTCCATGAGTTTTCGCTGACCATCCCAGAGAATGGGATGAAGTACATTCTACATCATCCAGTTTCCCTTCATTTTTATTATGAGATATTTGTTTCATATGCTTATCCATTCAAATAGAGGCATCCATTGAAAAGAGGCATGCCTTTTAATTTGGTCTAGTTGATACATTAACCCAGAAGAGAATTGCTGAATGTGTTAGCAGCACGTCATTGGTACAGTGGGGATGCCCTTTGCAAACACTAAGCAGATTCTTTTCAGTAGAGAGAAATTTGTTTACAGAAATACTAAATATGTCATCATGGACTTCATATCCTTCTGTCTTCTTTTCAAATTTTATTTTATTTTATTTTGAGACAGGGTCTCATGTCCCTCTGTTCAAATCCATCAAGTAATTAAAGCTTGTTGATATTGGCTGGTGAGTCAGTGCTTCATAGACCTAAACCCCATTTCCAGGCATCTACTTCCTCCCCACAGAACTCTCTTCTGTCCCCACAGTAGGCATATGGAGGCCTGAAGTTCCTGAAAAATCACAATCCAGCCCCAGCCCTGCACTGACCACCTGCTTCGATTGGTCACTTCTCCTACTACACTGGTTATTAAATATTTTATACTAGCCCTGATGCTGTCATCGTTATAACACTCCCAGAAAACAGTTAATTCTGTAGACCTTTTCATAGACAATGTGTGCCCTTCACAACAGCAGAGAGAGGAAATGTGCACTGTAAATAAGGCCTGGAGCTCATTAAGCACTTTTTCAATTTAGCTGCAAAAGTTAATGAAGTTGAGCCCACACTTAACATAAAAATATAGCTATATATATTCTATGATGTAAATAGATATACTTTTTCTCATAAAGGGGTGATTAGGGAATTAGATTTCATTTGGACCTATGTATGCTAAACAATTGGAGGCATATTAAAATTCTTGTATGTATAAGCATTTATTGCTTTTGCTTATAAGATATTGCTTATGTGAGAAATTAAGAGTCCAATACAATGTGTTCTGGGTATTCAAACTACAAAGGTATTTAAGATCTAATGTATATTTATTCTTCATTTAAAAGTGTAGTGAAACTGCCTTGTGTGTTAATGTGTGCCCAGTAACTAACACTGTTTAAGTACTACCCTTCTGTTTGCATTAATGTGTTAATGTGTTCATTGAAGAGGAATAAGGCATGATAAACTATACAATGTGCACAACCTTCATGTAAGATTTATCTACAAGAGAATAGGGTAGTGCATTAATGTGAATATTCAAAGATAGATGTTTATCTTAATGGATTCCGAGGTACTTATAAACAGTGTAATTGCTGGAGTCATTTTACAGGGCATTAATCCAGACTGATTACATTTTTCTTACTTTCCTTTATATAAAGAATTCTGCCTATGGGTTTAAGTGAGGCAGGGCAAGTAAAGCCAAAGAATCAACGGTTCCTGGGCTCTGTACAGCCTGGACTGTGGAGCAAAAGAAAGCAGCTTCCTTTCTCCACCACCCTAACTTTCTATGGCACTCATTGAACTTCTCACACAAAAATGTGGGGACAGATTACTGATTGAACCCTGAGTTACTTTAGCCTTATCCCATTAAATAAGGATTTGATCTCCTGATACATGGTTATAGGACTTCACCAAAAGTTTCTTGTAAGATTTTTCTAGACTAATGAGACATTTTCTACCTTAAAAGCAAACATGATCTTCCAAAGAAATTTTTTCTGTCCTAAAATTTGTTTTATTTGTAAAGATTTTTTAAATTTTATAATTACTAATATATGTGTGTGTCTGTGTATGGGATGTGCACATGAGCATAGGTGTTCATAGAGTTCTGAAGAGCTCAAGAGTGAGAGATGGTTATATGAAGGCCCAGATAGGAGCTAGGAACCCAATGAGAATCCTCTGCAAGAGCAGTACATTCTCTTAACTGTTGAGCTATCTTTCCAGCCCCTTTGTTTTATTTTAAGTAATACAATAACAGTTTTTATATAGAAAATAATGCTACATTTTGTCGGGTTTTAAGAGATACTTTTATACATGTGCTTCTTTGGAAATGGTTAAATTAGACTAATCAAGAATTGTTACTTAAAATATTTATTTTTCCCTTAGGTAATGCTTGAATATATTCTTTTAATAATTTTGAAATATACATTATTATTGACTATAGTCACCATGCAGTGTTATGGATTGCTGGGATCTATTCCTTTTTTGTACTGGTTTCCTTTTTCTTTGTTGTTATTTTATCTTTTTTCCCATACACAAATATTTCAATGACTTTCCTTCTATGGCTCTCCCATCATCTTATATGTCTGTGACCTTTTCCCATGAGGTCATGCAGCAATAACTTTTCGTGCCTCACTTATTTCATTTTCGTTAATCCTGCATAGGCCCATCCATAGTATCAAAAATGACAAGATTTTCTGCTTTTTAAAGTTGGAATAATTTCCCATTGTGCATGCAATCCATTCACCCATGGATGGGAAATCCATGCTCTTCGCAAAAGTTTTTAAAGCTATTTCTGCCCCTGTCATCTTTAAAGGGGATGTCATCACAAATAACATCCCAACACAGGTGAGAAACACTTCCCCTCTTCCATCTATAAAATTTTCAACGTTTCAGTATGGCTTCTGGATCGCCTGAGTTTGCTGACATCAGCAGACATTCTCTAAATGCATCTTATTTATTTGAATTTCTTTGGTGCATATGGGCCATGTTCAGGGACCTTAGTTGCTTTCAAGCCAATAAAGAATATCGTTGCCATAGTTTCTGTATCTTAAAGGATAGTAATGACTCTGGGCCATGGATCTCCCTTCTAACCTGCACAGTGGTAGCAGAAAGTCGAGGTCATTGTCTCGGATATATAAGCGAGGGCACCAGTGGACAGTGCTGATGGGTGTACTGGACGTCCACCACAGATGTCTAGTCGAGCCTGTGTCTTCTGACTCCAAACACAACCCTTTCACTTGACCTCATAGTTGTCTCTAAACAAACTTCCGGCCTTCCTAAAAACAACAGGCAAGCAGAGGGATACCATTCAAACTTTAATAAATTCCTTAAATTATATCCCAAGAAAACACTGAGTTGATATGCTAAAGAGAATGTTGTGTTTGAGGGAAAAAATGCTACATGAAAAATATGGACCCTTAAAAGGAGATGTATAGAATTTCAGTAGGTACAATGGAATGAAAACAGACCTGGATGAGGAATGCAGAAGCCAAAACATGAAGTCAAGAGCACAATTCAGTTGTTCAGGGAAAGCAAACATTTATCGAATAGTATGTAAAAGATAAAGCCATTTACAAACATCAATGGAAAATATGATGGAAGATGATGCACTGACTATACTAGAGCTAGAGGATCCTGAGTTTTAAATATTTGTTGTTGTTTTGCTTTGTTGTTTGTTTTATGTTTGGTCTTGATTTTAAGTTTGGATTTTATTTGATGATCAATGAAGACAGTGGGGAGGGTGGAGGACAGAACTCTGCTTAAAGAGTCTTGGTGCTCATCTAGGGAAGCAACCAGGGCAGGAGAAAGAGAGAGAGAGAGAGAGAGAGAGACAGAGAGAGAGAGAGACAGAGACAGAGACAGAGATAAAGACAGAAAGAAACAGAGAGATAGAGAGAGACAAACAGACACATAGAGACTAGACACTCAGAGAGACATTGTAGAGATTGGCTTTGCAGGACTTGGAACCTGGAGGTCCAGGGGTGAGCAAGAGGACTCAGAGATGACCTTAATGCTTGAGCATTCTATGAGAATATAGAGACCACAGAAAACAGCAAAGAAGTGAGGGGGGAGCAGTTCAGCCTGGGATACTGACTAAAGCAGCTTAAAAGATATTTAATCAAACTTACTTTGCCTTACTCAGTCACAAATGTTTTTCTCTGCTTGCTCAGTTCCAAAGGACCTTTCCAAACTGCTTTTGGACGGGAGTTGGCACATTGGTGAGCGCTGTAATCACGGTGGCACTTTCCTCATCAGGCTTTCATCCAAGTCCCAATCCTGGGAATTATTAAAACATCTCCTGGTGACTGATGAGCACCAAAGGTAGAGCCCAGCCATGCAGGGCTTGGCATTCTCCCTGCTTCCCAGTGTTCTCTCTGTTGCTCTATAGGACTGACTTCAACTTACAGTCACAGAAAACACTATCTGAGATGACTGCCAAATGTACACAATTTCTTCTTTAGCAAGACCTTGGAGTCTCCAGAGCAGAAATTAGTTGATTAATTTCAACTTACATTATCATGGCTAATACCAAAGTCAGCTTCTCAGTTCTTGTATTGTCTTTTCCCACATAGTTTCCACACCCTGTGGCTGTTGTTGCTCCAGAACGCCAATCTAAATGCAAGGTAAAAAGGAAAGCAGCTGGACTAGCCAATCCCCTCCCTTATTTATTTATTGTAAGGAAGGCATGCACATGTTGTCCCTGTAAGCAAAGGTCAGAGAATGTTTTTGAGAGTCAGTTCTCCTCCACAAGCATAGGGATCCCAGGGTTCAAACTCAAGTCATCAGGTTTAGTGGCAAATGTCTACCCATTTGCCCTACCCCTGGTGAGACACCAACCCCTAAAGCCTTCCCCAAAATAAGGAATAGAATAAGCATTTACATAGCTAGCAGATTGTCTTATTCATCTCTTTCCCCAGATCTATGTCACATGGCCACTTCTAGGTACAAAGCAAAGTTGCTTAAGTTGCTCAAATGACCTGACCGTTGTTGGAAAGAGGAAGAGAAGAATGGACATTGGCAATGTCTATAATGCTTACCTCCTCACATCAGACCCAACCTTGTTCTCTTTTGTTCAGCTCCCTTCATCTTCCCTGGTGTTTTGTTGAATGTGTAACTACATGGATTAAGTGGAAGGATCTAAGGATCTCTGTTTGGTCTCTTAAGATAAACAATTTTATTTGCATTTTGGCTTCTCTGAGCAACTTTTGGAGCATAGAAGGGCCTTTGGTATGTGTCAGAAAGGCTGTGGTTAGAGTCTCAAAAGTATTTTAAGAAAGAAAGAAAAAGATTATATTCTGGGAGAAAATCTAACCACTGCAAAAATCGATGAGGACCAGGGTGAATTCTTCAGGAATGAATGCATGGGAAAATGCTTCTTAAATTATGAATGTGAGTGCTTGCCTTTATTGTCCAGTAATCCTGTTTTATTGATTTCTGTTTACTTCCAATCACCTAGAATGATACTAGGTTGCTTAGAAATCTTTATCCCTGAAAGACAGTCATTAAAGCTACTGCACTGTATTCAGTTGTTTACTTTTCCTCAATGTGATTGAATCAATACATATACAAATGGAACACATTTTCCTCCTCTGTCTAGAAGACAAGGGAAAAACAGAGAAAAGCTAAATAGAGATGCTCCTATTTAAAAGGGGGCAGCAGAAGACACATTGATTTCTTTTGAAGAGGCAGAATATAAATTAAAATATTTCTGGACACAGTTTTTGATGAAAACAGTGGCTCTACAGAGTTGATTTTCACTTCCCAAGAGGATGTTCTGGAAAGGCAACTCACCTGCCGCTGCCCACTCAAACTAGCTCTCTGACGGATGTTTGTCTCATGACCTACACGAGCAAAGTCCCCTGTTTTGTTTGAAATGGGTGTCCATTCTTGCTTGGTCACCCATTTATGAATAAAGACATTTTTTCAGAAAATGGTCTGATCATCATTTGATTTAAAGTGGTTATTTGTAATGGAGCTTCTCAGAAGTGGGAAGGAGTCCATGAGTCTTGGCCTAATAGGACCTTCTCTGAAACATTGTTACTGAAGCAAGGAATGAGAGGGGTTGGGGTAGAGGCTGAAGAATTAGAAGAGACACAGCAGTGAAGGTGTTGTATTTCCCCCAGAGTAATACAGAGAATTAAACTAGTAAAGGATTGAAGAGCAAGGGACCAAGCTCCAGGAGCATAGGCTATTTGTCATAATTTGAGATTCTGAAAACCATGTCGCATTATTAGGGCCTGTTCAAAAACCATTTTGCTGAACTGTTCTCAGGGGTATCGCCAAGCTTTTTGAAAACCTTCACAAAAGGAAAGCAAGGATCTCCTTGTTCCAAAAGTGGGAGGAACTGTCTTGTTAAATCATAGAATGCAGAGTTTGCTTGCAGTCTTCCTCCCATTGTCTCTTGATGTTTCTACTCGCTATTTAGTCACATTCAGGGTAAGAGGTAATGCTAGAGGCAAAGAGAATGCTTGCACATGTTAGGGAAATACTATACCACTAAGCTACTCTCTCCCCACCAGATCTGCTCAGTGATAACTTAATGAAACAAAAATGAAAAATAAAGTCATCAACACAGAGGTTACCATTTTATATGATGCAATATGAGTTTCAAAAGCCAATTTAAGAGCATTAATCTCAAATGGAAAATCACAGAGGGAACCTAGTACTCGTATTGCATAGCTTACAGATACATATTCACTTACCAACCAGAAGGGTAGTGTTGCTGTTCCAAACTAGCTTCTCAGTTTGCATTCCACCCTTTAATCAAAGGCATTCTAGAAACAGTCTCACTTCAACTTATTGAAAAGTAAAGACTAAAAAGGAAAAAGTCTCTGGGAGGCCCTTTTTCTTCTCAGCCATTAGTGTCCATGTGTTCATTAGTGAACAGGTGAAAGGAGGGAATTGCTAAGGCTGCTTGGAAGAGCACACATGTTCTATGTTGTGGGATTCACAATGAGGGATAGTCAAAGGTCCAAAGGGATTGAAATAAAAACTTATCCCTAGCCAATCTTGACTAGAAGACAGTACTAACTTCCCCAGGAGAGACGGTGGGGTGTGTGTGTGTGTGTGTGTGTCATATTGTTGCTGTGGTGGTTTGAATGATAATGGCTTCCATTGGTTTATATATTTGAATGTTTGGTCCCCAGTTGGTAGAACTATTTGTAAAGAATTAGGAGGCAAGGCCTTGGGCAGAAGAGATATGTCACTAGGAGGTGGGTTTGGGCTTTCAAAAGCCCATGTCATTCCCAGTTAGCATTCCTGCCTCTCTGCCTCATGGCTGTTATCTCAATAAGTAGGCTTTCAGCTACTGCTTCAGCAACATGTCTGCCTGCCTGCTTCCATGTTCCCCTCCACAATGGTCATGAACTCTACTACCCTCTGAAACTGTGACTGCTCCCCTCCCAATGAAATGCTTTTCCTTTGATAAGTTGCCTCGGTCATGGTGTCTCTCCTCACAGCATAGAAAAATAACCAAGAGAGTTGTCACACTTGCCATGTCCACAGAATTCTATGGTCATGAAATGTTTGGAAGATTGCATGTAGAGGGGATGGCAAGGTACACAGATGGGTATACAGGTTGCATGTGTTTCCTTTGCCTGCCTATGTGCTCTACTGTCCATTGAATTCTAATTACAAACTTAGATGGTTAAATATGTCAAGTCAGAAAGAATAGCAAAGTGCAACATGAGCGCTTTCTGTCACTGCAACTACTGTATTCCCAACACCTACTTTGACAAAATGAACCTCATTTATAAGCTATAATAGGGGAAAGTGTTAGTCTCACTTTCCATCAGAAAAGAGAAATAAATACTTTACCACTATTCATGGAAATTAGGCTCTATTTTCTTGGTATGTGGTATGGCTATATGTGCACTTGTATACAAGCCCATGCATGTATGCTTGTGTGTGCACATATGTGCACAAGTGTGCAACATGTATACAGAAACATGTGAAAGTCAGAGGTCAGTATTGTTTATCTTTCTCAAATGCTTTCTCCCTTATCTTTCTGAGAAATTATTTCTCATGGAATCTAAAGTGTGTTTAGCCAGACTGGGTTATCTATAAGCCTCAGAAACCCTTCTCTGAGACCCCAATACTAGGGTTATAGGTGGTCCCCACTATACCTGGCTTTCTTATATGGGTGTTGGGGAACAAAGTCAGGTAATCATACTTAAGTAGCAACCACTTCACAATTGGAGTCATCTCCCCAGTCTGGTTGTGTTGGTCTTGTGAATTGTTTTGAATTAATGTTTATGAAGATCTTGTCAGTTTTATACTGTAGACTGGGAATGAGGCAGTGACACCAGGAAGTAAGTGAGACTATCTGGGTTCAGGAATTTCTTACTTAACAGTACTTGAAGATTTTCCCTGACTTGGGTTTCACTAAGTAAATAGCATTAACATACATGGCTCTCTAGTCTTTCTTTGTGGGAGCTTTGTACTCTCTTGTAGACTAAGTAGCTCTATGGTAACTCTAGGCACTCATTCTCAGGGTGAAGATGACCATCTTAGCAGTTCTTGTCTCTCCAGCTTCATGTCATGTGTTTCAGTTGATCCTCATATTTCCCACACAGTTCTGTCTCAAAGTCACTGGTTGCAAAGCACCTGTTACTCTCTCAGTAGCTTACCAAGTCCAGTTTCAAGTGTACAAGCCTTTCTCTAACTACTGATAATGCCCCTCATCTTCTCTTGCGTTTCATTTTGCTTGCTTGTTTATTTATGTTATCTATTTTTTTTTATTTTCCTTGACCTGATATAGTAGAGACGTTCTTTCCAATAATAAGAAAGGTTCATCTTGCATTTTTACCCTTTGCATTACAATACAGTTATTTAATTCATTGCACTGTCTTGTTATGAATAATATTTCTATTTCACACATTAATTTCTAAGCTGTGCTAGAAATTGTGCATGTGTGTGCAATGTTCTTGAGCCCGTAGTTCTTATAGTTTTCTTTTTGTTGTGCCTGAGCAGCAGCCATGCCCATTTTTTCCTAAGATGGCTGTTCCCTTTCCTTTTCTGAGTAATCTGATCTGCTAGATGTTGACAAACTTGGTCTGGTCCTTCCAATAAGAATGGTCTGACATGCATGAGTAAAAATTTGACTATTTTTAATTCCTTTTAATTGTACTGTTTCTCTATCCTGTTTTCTCTTGTTCATGTTTCACATATCTAAGTTCATCATGAGACCAAAGTATAAGATCATCACTACATACTATGGTCCCTTGAGACCCCTTACAGGTGTTTCATTATTGAAGAAGATTCATTCTGTCAATCCAGCCAGGACTAACCTTATACTACTCATCACACTGTGTATCACCATTATGTTTGTCTTATGAAGACCTCTAGCTATGCTTTCTCTATGTAAGAAAAAAAATAAAGCTGTTTTCTTTGGATTGTAATGTCAGACTTGAAGACAAAGAACACCCCCACAAAAAGGATAATTCTGTATTCCTTATATTTTCATATATCCTTTCTTCTCTGTTGAACTGTGGAGTCAGAACTTCATAGACCCATGCATACTATAAACATTTTTATTCAAACGTATTACTAATATCCTTGATGAGAACATATATGTTTGGCTTTAAAACACTCACTAGCTGGTACCTACATCTTTACTTCCGGTCACAATAGTATCTGTCCTTTGCAATTCTCCACCACAAACAGAGCCTTGATTTTAGGAATGTTGGCATAAAGCCTACCTGGAAAGGAAATTCTATCTTTAAGAAAAGGGAAGAAAGAACAGAAATAAAAAACACATTAGGTATTTGGAGAATCAGCTAAATTTTGGCATCTCATATAATGGTTAGGCCCTAAATATTCAAAAATTTTGAAGAAAACAGAAAGTTTACCATGGACATACAGCCACCTTTTTATGAATAGCAGTAGTTAAGGTTGGGGGAAATAGCCATCAACGACGGGACTTTCTATGTGCATGATCACTAGAACCCATCTAGGTTCTTAGTGTTTGTGTAGAATGGGTGGGCAATTTATTTTATTTTATTGTTATTTTTTTCTGTCTCCTAAATAATACATAATTTCTCCAGGCCAAGAAATAAATTGAAAGGATTTAGAGGGATTTGCTTATCAGTGCAACACCACGTAGCATAACATTCCTCCTGCTTTTGGGAGGGTACATTGAAGTTTGGCTAATCTTCTGTGGTTCAATACTCCTCTTCCCTCTGTTAGGCTGCCTCAGACAACAGATAGATTAATGTCCACCCCCTCTCTTCTTTTTCCCTTCCCCCTCTCTTGATCTACCCTTCCTCTTTGAACAGACAGAAGAGAAATCTTGAAAGTGGAGAGACAAAGAAAACAAAACAGCAAGCCGTGCTTACTCATACCATCTCCTAAAACCTTGATCACAGCACAAAAGACCCCAAATCTTTAGCACAATATATAGCTCAGCTCTGTTTAGCGTGTCTGCCATTAATTAAATCTACAACCTGCAAAGGGATTTTCTCAAAGGCTAATTCGTTAGCAAAAGTTATTACAAGTCATGTCATTCTTTATCCCTGTCCACCGTGTGCATTATGGAAAAGAAGAAAAATGAAGGTGGGAACAATTTTTAGGGAAGCAGAATTTTCTTGGATTCCTATATAGTCTGCTTGTTTTTACTGACAAGAAAAAAAGAAATATTAAAATATTATTTACAGGAAGTCTTCTATATTAACTGTAAAGTTTTAACATCACTCTCATAGGGCTGCAATCCATCGGTGGAGTTTATTTTTCCTAGCTCAAGTTCAATAGTTTCTAAAGCCCATGAGGACAAAGACCGAGCCTGGGTAATGCCCAGCACAGTAATCACCACACCACATCATAAGCAATTAATAAACATTTGTGGAAGAAATGAATGATTAAGTAGGTAAATGCAAACATATATAAAATCACCTATCCAGACCATGTTGAGCTTTTAACCCAGATCTCTGAGTGAGGAGAATAGTTCAGACTGAATGTGGTGATTTAAGCCAGGAATAGTCTCTTTAAAGTTTTTCTGTTGCACATGCACATAAACCAAGATGTGCATCTGGTCATATCTTACTTGGCAATTCATTAGCTTGGGTGGGCAGAAAGAATAAAGGATGTGATGCAGTGAAAATCCCAAGAGCTTGGCAGAGAGAGTGAAATTCACAGTACATTGTTGCAGTCCAGACACTTGGGTAGATAGAGGAAAAAGACATGAGGGTCACCTGGGGTAGCCTCTTCACCAGACTGCAACATTATCACTTGGGTGACGTCATTTATGCCTGCCCCATGCTATGCTCCCACGCTCCCTTTCCAAGTATGACAAGCTAAAATTATTTATGTTTCATTTTGCCGTAAAAATGTCAGCCCTTTCTATTGAGGATGACTGCACAGAGCATGCTCAATCAGAATACGGTGAGAGGGTAGGTAGTGCATTCATCCATCTTGCTGCCCCTTCTATTGAGGATGACTGCACAGAGCAAGAGCGTGCTCAATCAGAATATAATGAGAGGATAGGTTGTGCATTCACCCATCCTTCTGTGCTCTGACCTTGTTTCTTTATTGGGCTTGAGTTCACCAGAATGATGAGGGTAAACAAGAAGAAGTGATAAAAGTAATAACTTGTAGCTTCCCAAGCTCTGTGTTTTTTTTATGTTCAATCTATGATTTAACATAAAAAAATCATCTAGGGATGTGTGTGTGTGTGTGTGTGTGTGTGTGTGTGTGTGTGTGTGTGTTGACATTGATCAAAGACAGGGTACATAATGGCAAAAAATTATTGAATACAATGTTACCCTCTAAACACAAAGTGTTCAAACTTTCATAATCTCACTTGAGGTCATTGTTTGCCTAGAGTCACTAGGCTGTTGGTAACTGAAGAGTAACCCCAGTGTCCTTTATTTAAATACAGAATGTATGTTCTTAACAGAGGTATATAGGCCTACCCATTCCAGCCACGAGATACTTCAAACTCCAATTCTTACTCTTGTAATACAAGGATGGAGGAGAAAATACTTAAGCCACGGGCATTTGAAAGATTTGAATTCTGTTTAGCATGGAGCAGCTGCTGAGATATATGGCTGTTTTCTGTGGGACTTTGGGATATTTATGGACTGTTCTCTTTTCCTTTTTCACTGGAAGAATGGTGATATCTTTCTTGAGTGAGTAATTTATAACTTCATAAAGCTGTTCTGTGGTAGGACTTATTTTATACTACACTTAATCTCAGTCAGATAATCATGCTTCCAAGGAGTTGGGAGGAGAAAATTGGCTGCCCCCTAAATGATTAGCCTAGTGCTGGTGTAAGATGAAGAGCTAACGGTTAGAATTTCAAGTCACAAGGGACAGTTGGGCAGTCAGGAGAGAGGACATGGTGACACTGACATGAATCATCGTGATTATAATGTTAGACACTTCTCGGTCTCACAGATAGTGGATGATAAGAGAGGATGGTGTAAATATGTCCCTATGCTGAGATGGAGTAGAGCCTTGCAGAATAAATAATTACGCATAAGTGATTATAGAAACAATAACTCACGGAAGTAAAATGAGAAGTCAGGTTTGTGAAACTAAGGGAATTGGAAGGTAAACACATCTATAAATTCATCTGGCCAGAGTTTTGAGATTTCTTCAATCCCAATTTTATTCTGGGGTAACTTTAATAATCACTGGTAAAAAAAATCCATATAAGAGCAATAAAAAACTTTCAGGAAAGGAATAAAGATGTACTTGCCACAGATATATTTATTGAAAGTTATTACAATACGTATCTTTAGTTTTATGAAACTTAGTACAGAAGTGAATACTTCAAACATGTGGATTAAACATATGAAATATATATATTTTAAAATAGAGTAATAGGAATTGCTATTTTTGATTTTGAACATGGTTAATATATTAGGGCAAAGGAACATTTTACTCCTTTAGAGAAAGGGAAATAGGGTGTTTAATCTACACCAGCAGAGCTGTGGCTATCATTCCCAAGGACCACGTGGCAAAATCATGTAAGTCGATTCCCGAAAGGACGTCATGAGGTATACTGATGAGGTGTAGGGAGGAGAACGAAGGAATCTGATGGGGCAGGGTATTAAATCCATGCTTGTTAGATGAGGTTCTCGTGCAAAGATGATCATTCAAGTTGCTATTATCTTGTCATTCCAAACCATCTTTTCTTCCCCTACTACCTGTAGATGTGCAAATAAATGCAGGTATTTCATACTAGTGACCCTTAACAAATGTTATTTATTTTACATGAAGTGCTATAGTCTTTCTCCAGCCTCCAATCCTGGATTTGTACAGCTCCTTTCCTATCTGTCCCCAAGGGCTTGTTTCCCCTTCCTTCTGTCTGAAAGACACATCTAGTCTCCTTCCACTTGCTCCCTGCTGACTCATGCTAACTCTTGTCACAACATTCCATTTACCCTGTTGAGTTTGCCTGTGTTCTTGACTGTCCCATCAGAGATTGACTTCCCAGAGCAGAAGAGCCACTTCATCTCTCACTTAATCCTTCATCACTGTCACTGTGCCTCCTTCATAGATGTGTGATAAATATCGAAAGTAACAAATGAACTCATCAATGAGTGGATGCACGTGTAAAGAAATCATCTTATATAATCATATATAAGGGATACAGAAATGAGTAGCCTGCTACTATCAAAACTAGTTAGGCTGTGCAGTTACAGCTATTTTATTTCTCTTGGAATATCATAAACAATGGTAGAATTTAGCACATAGAGGCAGGTTATGAGTACCTTATGCTTCGCCCTTGGGAAGTATGGTCAAGAGTCATTGTATTAGTTATTTTTTCAGTTACTATGATAAAATATCACAACCTGATGAATTTAAAGAACAAAAAGTTTCTTTTTGGCTTATAGTTACAGAGGACAATAGTACAGAATGGGCAGAAAACCATGGCATGGTAGCAGTAGCAGCAAGCTGGGTGAGCACATTTTATCCGCACTCAGGAAGCAGAGAGAAAGCTGGAAGTGAGAAGGAGCAGGTTATAAAAAAGCTTGCTGCAGCTGTTTTTTTTTTTTTTTTTTCACTAATAAGGTTCCGCCTCTCAAAAGTTCAATACACTCCCCAAACAGTGTCACCAGCGGAGGCCAAAACATCAAATATGTGAACCTATAGGGGAACATTTGTCTTTCAAACAACCAGAGTCTCTGTGGAAGTCACATTAAAAAAACTGAGCAATATGGAAGGAACCTTGGTGGATATTCCCAGACAACTGTGCAAGTAGAAACATCTACCGCAGCATTATTGCCTGAGGGATGCAGACGGTGGGTGGAAACAGCAATGTCAGCACAAATGTCAGTTCCCTTGATTACTGTGAGTCCTAAATGAGTTTTACATGTCAAGCACTTACTTTGAAGCCTCAGAACAGACAGTAAATGCTTAACAGTCACGAGTCTTGATAGTCCAGGTATCTATTTCTTCATGTGACTTTTGACTATACTCAGTGTCAAAAGTTCTTGTGGGAGATGATTGTAGTTATGGAAACATGCACCACACACAACGTGCACATGAAGGGAGGGCACTGCATTGTTTAGACAGAAGTCCATAGTTCTGCTCCCTGTATGTCAACCCTGAGTCTCTGTCTGCTGTATTAGTGAAGCCTTCCACCCTGGCTTCAGCTAATTGTTTTGGGTGTCCATGCAGTTTACATCATCAACCCCCTTCCCTAAGTAGTGGGAAGTAGAACTACATTAGCGCTTTGAGGAACCTGTATTAAGGGAGTATAATTCTTCTAGCACAAGGAATAGTTCACCTCGATACAGCTGCTGGCAGACTAGTTTAGCATAGACTTATGGAGAGGTTTTTTTCTCAAACTGCTCATCTTCTAACTTTCAGATGGAGCAGGGATAGAGTCTGCTCCTCTCAGCTCTAGAAGAAGGATCTGTAGTGTTGGAAAGTGAGATGAATTACCCAACATGTTCTTTCCACCGCTGTTCTTTTATTCTATTTCTGGTCATTCTTCACTTGATATGAGTACTTACAAAGAGGGTACACTTTGGAAATGCTTCCCATCTGAATTGTCATGTGTGCTTGTCTGCCAGGGCTGAGGTAACAAAGCACCATAGACCGGGGGGGGGGGCGGAGGGGGGACTGAAACCATAGAAACATATTCCCGCAGACTTCTGAAGGCTGGCAGTCTGAAGCCACAGTGTCAGCAAAGTAGCTCCTCTTGTGGACTCTCTCCCTGACATGTAGATGCTCACCTCTGTTCTGAATTTCTACATAGACTCCTCCCTTTCTATGTCTGTGCCCCAATTTCTTCTTTTCAGAGAGACACCGATCCTACTGTATTCAGGGCCATCCTAATGATTTTATTTGTACTGAAGTCTCTCATTAAGACTTAATGTCCAAATGAAGTCCTGTCCTGAAGTATGAGGGGATCACAGTTCAACCTATCTTCTCTATAAGACAGGGTATAGAAAGGCTGTCATGTGCCACAAGCGTAGTGGTAATGTATCTTGGAAATCATCACTTTGTTTCTTACAAGATGTGTGTTCCTCAGCAAGTCAACTAACCTCTCTCATTTCTAGTCTTTTTAAACATTACATCTCCATTTGTCTCAGTGGAAGCTTTGGGCAGTTGTTTCTAGCTGGGCATTGATGGTGCATGCCTTTAATCCCAGTGCTCAGGAGGCAGAGGCATCTCTGTGTGTTCAAGGCCAGCCTGGTCTATAGAGTAAGTTCCAGGACAGACTCCAAAGCTACACAGAAAAACCCTGTCTCAAAGGAAAAAGAAAAGAATGCATACATATCAGTCATAGCAACTAGCAACTGGCTTATAATACTTGTTCAAAAGGCAAATAAAACATTTCTTTATGACTTTTTCTTCTTGAATATGAATCCAGACTTCAATGGGTTGGGAATAATAAAATCAGCAACTCAGTTAATGTTACTGACATTAAGAAAAGAAATGGGCATTTATTAAAAACCTACAATCCACCAGGTATTTCTATATATAATGACCAAACTATGTTTGGGGTTTAGTGTGTAAGTCATTTACTCCTTCATTAGTCTTTCACTAGTATTTGTAACACTTATAATTTGTGTTATGAAAATTACTTCTTCTCACCTACTGTGTGCCAAGGGTCCACTTTACTGCCAATGTTCACAGTCCTGTGGTTTTCTTCTAACAATTTCCATAGCACTAGGAAGTGTTTGCATGGTTAAAAAAATAAAAGGAATTAAGGTTGAACTAGTGTTATGGTGGGAATTTGTTCTGCTCTCTTCAGCAAGAGTCTTACCCATGTCCAGGAGCTTGTGCAGTATCATTCCGCTGATCCACATTACTAATTCAGCTAATTGCAGCAATTATGAGAAGGAACCGCTGCAAGCCAGAGAAGCTATTATGCTGTACTGAATGAATAGCATCCCACAGTGTTCATTAATTATACTGCCTATAGATCCACAGCCCCCCAACAGCACACATGAAACCATGTGCCATATGAACGTAATCCCTCTCAAAGCACGGAGAGTGTAGTGTTGGCTGGGCCCTTCCAATGCCATTCTCTGCAATTCCTTTCTTTCGTCCTCCTCATCCAGAAATCAAAGGGGACAGCCTTGAATCTCTGCAGCCTCAAAATAGCTGCAGCTTTATAGGAGACCCATACAGGCAATCCTCACCAGAGAAAAACCAGTAGTGATGGGGGGGCAATAGAAAATATTTAATGTACTTACATATCAGTTTCCTTACCTACCTCTGTTTTCTCTCTTCCCTCCACCCCTCCCTGTTTTGTTAACATCAATAGCCAACATCAGATGACCTTGTTTCATCTGCTGAATGTTCAAGTGATGACGAAGACTTTGTCGAGTGTGAACCAAGTACAGGTAGGTCAGGTCAGTCTTGTTTTGCTTGCTTCTTTTTTCATTTGCAGAAACCCAATACATACATATATGTGATTATACATGTTGCTTTATATATAGTACTGTGTGTTAATGTATATGTATTTTCTATATCTATATATGTATCTGCATACATATATAAATATTAATTTACCAGCAAAAGCATCAAATCCCATGGAAAGAGCAATTAAGCTTACGGAAATTTAAGTCTCTGATGCTTAGAAAAATACACAATATGTATCCTAACTTTGCACAGCTGCCTGCCCAGGTTATGCACTGGAATCACTACTACAAATATTCAGTTGTCAGTGTCAACTATGAGATTGACAGGGGCAATCTAAAGCTTACATTTGAATGAGCATTTTTGGTTTTAAACCATAAACCTAGCATGGAGGCCAAAAGATTGGTGGGTATCATATGAGTCACAAGATTTTTTCTGATCATAAGTGGCATAAATAAATAAGTTACCCAAATTAGTTTCCATGAGATTTTAACAGCAGTTAACATGGTATTACATTTATACTAATTTTGTTCATTATATGTCTAGAGAACTTGTGAAGTGATAGAGTATAAGAAACACAAAATTAGTACCAAACTATGCCATGTCAACAGCTGGGATGCTTCAAAATGTATCGACCGCTGAAGTTAATCTGACTTTGGCATTGGAGTCTCAGTGTGTTCCCCATTTGGACGCAGATACATTTTGCTATTTTCTGGTATTCCTGTATAGTGAGCTATATATGATAGAGTGTCCAGCAGGTAACTGACATCCCTGATTCTCTCCTCTCAACTTTCCCAAGTTGTCTGTTTTTAGATCTACTGTAAGTTAAACATTTATGTGTATATAATAGAGAACAGATATCATCGAATTTCTGTGTATGTTTAATAAAAGGAAAAGCCTCATCTTATTTCTACGGAGGCTAAAAGAAATAGATAAAATTTCCACTTGGTCCTTGGGTTTCCTTATTTTTTTTTTGACTTTTTTAAAAAAAGACAAGCCATTATATGTTTTCTCTTTTCAACTGTAGAGAAATTTATGATTACTGCGAAAAGGAATATATCAAAAGATTTAAAACTTCAATTTCTTATCCCAAAATAATTAAGAACAGTTCCGATTTTGGTAAATGCTGACTGCTTGGTTTCTTGCAAGTGGCTCTGGATTCAGGAAGTTCTGTGGCCTTCTGTCCTTAGCATCTTAAAGGTATACACCCATAATTTGACCATTCTATAGTATGATCTGTTCTTTGGGGACTTTAGCCCTATGGAAGGAAGGTTAAAATGACCTTGTTCCTCAGATTTTCTTCAAGTGATTTGGAAATAAACTTGGACACCAAAGTTTTATTTAAAAATGAATCTATTTGTTTCATTTACTCACTCAGTAATCCTGACCATTTAGGCACAACATGATGCATAACTATCCTCCAGTCCATTCTAGTCTAGTTCTTTTCCAAAGTGAGCTGTTTTAAAATAGAGCAATAAGCCTTGCTACATACATGAGTTCTCCAGTCTAATGCAGTTCCACACATTTGTTCGAGGGCACCTGTATACTTTTGGTGTGTGTTAGATGCTAAGAACTTAATATATATACAGTATGCATTCAGTTAGGAGTGTTTCCTGATGATTAGTTTAAGATACCAAGACTTTAATTGGGATCATCTGATTACTCTCGCTCTGCTCTTCTCTATTTCTAAGTAGTGATAACTGCATCCAGTTCAATATTTATCAAATTGTTTCATTATAATTCATTAAAAATAAAAGCATGGCCATTTTGAATTATTTTGCAATTTCCCCCCTAATTATGCCCTCTCAAAAACCATCTCCATAACTTCCTTCATCTTCATAGCTCCAAGGTAAAGGACTTTTTATGTCTCAAAACTATGAGGCCCAGACTGTCTTTTGATGTTAAATTTTAACAGCCCAACTTGAATGGCCCCAAACTGAGTTTGCTTGCTTTTTCATGATCATTTATATGTTTTATTTGATTTCAACCCAGAGGAAGGAAATTCATTGACAAGATTTTTTGAATAATATGGATATGGGAGGTTACATAAGATTTTTAAATTATTGTAATCTTAAAGAGGATATGGCAAAGATACACCACTAAAGTGGAGGACAGAGTTCTGCCTCTCTAAGAGCTAAGTGAACTGCTTAGTGGAAGCTATTATTGAGCCTGAAATAAAAACGTAACTCACCATGTTTGAAGAATAAATATTTATTCTTTCTAATTTTATTTCTAATTGTTGCTGAGTGGCTTGGGTATGCAAAGGAATATGACAGAGGATAAAAATAGTTGTAATAGGTAATTGAGCTGATGGAGCTTCGTGCTTAGAGGTATCAGTCCTTCTTGTGTACCGCCTGAGAATGAGATGCATAGATTTCTCACTTTCAAAGACAATGGAAATTAAAATAATAAAGACTACCAGTTTCTAGGGCTGGATTTGGAATGCTAAGGGAGAATTCATCCACTCCTTGTGGAACAGTTCGTAATGGTGACATTAACATCATATCACTTGCAATTCTACGTGGACACCAAAGTAACAACTCTGATTTTAGACACACCAGTTTACCACCTCAGTTTCTAAATCTTTTTTTCAGGCCTGATGCTTTATAGAAGTACACCACCCAGTGCTTGCTCTCTTATCCTTAACAATCCCTTTTCTTCTCATCCTTTATAATAGGGTTATTATTTTCTACCTCCTTTATTACAAAAGATTCTAATTGTTTGAGATTATTCTCTGATTTCTTTAGATCCATTTGAGACTCTCACATGTCAAACATTTGTGCAGTTTAACAAATAATTTACCAACTGAATTTCATGAAGGCTTCAAGTTTTAAATATAGTATTTTTTCTAATTTGAAAGATATTTTTATGTTTGTAGTTTGAAGTGAGATTTACACAATTCTTTTCATACTCTGAACCCACCTTGGCATTTGGCCACTGTAGCTTGCTATAATTTAGTCATAAAATGTTTAAAAACAACTTATAAGTTTTTGGGAACTAGATTGACAATGTTTTAAAATTGCAAATTCAATAGAAATGAGTCTTTTAAAAAATAAATGAGTACAACATATCCTACAACATTAGAAAAGATAATATAAATTGAAAAGCCCCATTAAAGTTTTTGAATGAATTAGGTTCACTTTCAATATATTTAATAATCTCAAATTTAACCTAGAGAATTCTTTCACTAGTTCTAAAACTTTACCTCCACCTAAGCAGTTAAAAGAAAAACTGTGTGTTGATTTTGTTTTTATATCATGACTTTGAGAAAAAAATAGTATCAGCATAACAAGTTCTACATTTCAAAGGATTTATTTCTATTTTCTCTGACAGTCTCATCCCTGAACTCCCTGCCTTGAGAATTAAGTCCTTTCTTGAGACATGCTATGATTGCAATTTTCAGAATTTCAAATACTCAAAACTGAGCATTTGAAAACTAAAATATTAGAGTGATGTAAATTCCTTTTCATCCCAGCATGCAAGGCAGAGGCAGGCAGATCTCTTTGAATTCAAGGCCAGCCTGGTTACAGAGCAAGTTCCAAGACAGCTAGGTCTACACAGAGAAACCCCCGTCTTGACCCCCTCCCCCAAAAAAAATTACAGAAAATTTTTTGAATAATTGTCATCTGCCTAAAAGTCAGGATTTTAAACCCTAACGTGTAAATGCTGATGTATTGTCTGCAAAGGTCAGTATTTATTTTTTGCTGTTTCTGACTTTGCCCACAAACCCCATCCTCCAGGATTACAGTTGTGTTGAGGCAAGGTGCACAGGATTCAGATCATTACAAGGAGATGAGAGCCTTCATGGATCATGCGAGTCAAAAAGCAATTAAGACCTTTAATGAATGTTTATTTGTAATAAAAATGTGAGCATGGGTTCTGAAATTCCTGGAATTTCATGAAATTGGCTTTCCATTTCTTCCCTTTCCCTCTTCACTGTTGCTTCTAATAATAACAAACACAACATCAGACTCCTTGGGTTGATTCCTTAGCCGATATCAAAATGTTGTTTTTCTCATTATCAACTAACTGATTTCTTCACTTTTGCTTTTGTTAAATGTCACCTGATCAACCCCCATTTGGCACTTCCACCAGAGGGCAGGAAGCTGAGAGGAAACATCCATCCATGCATCCATCCATCCATCTGTCAGAAACTCCTTTCCCAGAGCTTAGACTGAGGAGAATATTGTAATGGATGATAGTGCAAGGTGACAGACTTCTGTTTCCAAACTGAATCTCAACTCTGTATCTTTGTTTCTCCAGTCTAACATCTCTGGGTTTGTAGTTTGTGGCCCAGTTTCCTCATCTCTCTTTTTCAGCCCCTGTCAAACTCAAACCAGATTAAATGAAGATGAAGCTTAGCATAACACCAACAGCCTACTATAGTTATCCTTTCTGACTGGCTTAAGTTAGGGGTCTTCGTCTTATCTGGTTTGAAATACCTATGTGAAGTGTTTATAATTAGAAAGCCTGATACTGAGTTGTTCCAAACTCTACACATCATTAGAGGTTTTATTTCCTGGAACAAAGAGAAAATATAGCTGAAAGGTTAATACCATAATCTCCTAACAAAATGTGAAAAACAATAGCATATAGTCCCAACGGAGGATAAAAGCACAAATATGTTGGTCATCGAGCTTTAAATGTAATAGCTATAATCTTTTTTAATAAAAATTAATTTTATAATTTTTGCAAGTTTGAAGAATACAAATTTGAAAAAATAAAGAGATAGGAATTGATTAATAAATTTTAAGTAAGCAATAGCTCTTAGACAAAACACATAAATATCATCTGTGCATTGATTGCTATTATGGATTCCGTCCCACAAATATATTTAATAACGTAAATTGCAAATTAAAAATGAATGTGAGTTTAACTCCATTACTTAAGAGTCTAGGGAGTGTTGAAGATGTCAAGAGAAGCATAAGATCCGTGAGTGTAGTTCTTTCTATTTAAAGGTTGACAAATCCTTTATATATGTAACATTTTTATGAGCCTTTCTGTGTAGACACCAGAAAAAGTGCTGAGGAAACAAGACTGACACCAGATACCACCCAGGAGTTCACAGCTTATTAGTAAACACAAATATGGTAACAAGGAGACTAAAAGAGAACAAAGAAGGAAGCCAAGAAACCATGTGGGCAATGAGCAGAAAGGCTGAGGATATCATCCACGTTTTGGGGCGAGTTCTCTGACACTATGAATTGTATACAACCCTCCAGCTCTCATTGGATTCCCTCCCAGGAGCACTCACTCGTACCTTAGGTTGGAGACATAGAACTTAACATTAATTATGACTGTGCTACTCACTGCTAAACTTTAATTTGAAGCATATTTCTGCAAAATGGTCTAGAACCAGTGCATATCTGAAAGTCAGGATATAGGTGTGCATGTTAAAGAGAGAATTTCATGCCCAAATCAAGAACTTCCTGATTTCAAATGCCACAGTGCAAGTGGAAGCTAAGGAAAGAGCTTGCTGGAATCATTAAGCAAATCCTCTTTCAGATGTATAATTTACAAAAAGAAGGGTTTGGTGTTAAAGGAAAAGTTTCATGGGTTTCCTTTCATTCGGTTTTTGTTCTGTATTATTTTTCTCCCATAAACCCTAATTACATGCACACAGTGCATGTATATTTATAAATGCTGTGTGTTTATAGCAAAGTGCTTGTTATTCCATATATATGTAGTCATAGTCTAAATGATGTCAGGCTAATGTAAATGGAGATTAGCTGGCCCTGACATCAGTCATGTGGTTACACAGAAATTCACGCCATCACTTTTAACCAGCATCAGCCAACATAGACATGCATGATACAGTTGTAACTTGATGACCAAGCATGCTAATTTTTATTTAGGTTTGGTTTTCTTCATCCTAATTATAATGGTAATTTCATTGTTCAGTTATCCTTGGGAAGGGTGGAAAGAAAAATATCATACAGATATATCTATCCATATATGCACATCCCCGTGTATATATATCTATAAATGGATATGTATCTTGTATATTTCAAAAAGCATTTTCTGTCGTTTCACCTCATCTTGTGCCGCATGAATTTTTGGTGGTTCAATTTATTTTGTTTGAATTCATATTTAGCATTTTGACCATTATGGCTATTTTTAACTCATTGCTATACTTTTATGAGTAATTATAAGCATTGTAATCATTTTTAAATACTGAGAAATATTTAGATATCAAAATCAAAAAGGCAACAAAATCTTTTCTTGCCATCCTTATGTTGACTCCCCCTCTGGTGCATCCCTTCAGTATTTTTCTAAAAGCGAAGCAACTCTCAAGAAAATCCAAGAAAGTTGTGTACCAAAGAATGAAATATTATGTTTCCTTTCCCTCCTTCTATTCATAGTTTCCTTTTGATTTCCTTTGTTCCCTGTTTTAATTTCTCCCTCTATCTGCACAGGCCGCCTGCCTTCACTCTTCCCATTATTGAAGCTTTGATTAAAAAGACACACAAGGAGCCAGGGATGAAAACTAAAAAGAAACCCATGCAGAAATTATAAACAAAAACATTCCCCTTCCCACAAATTTCAGATGGCATAAAAAGAATTTTATTGCAGACGCAGGATATGTGTTTTATCTTTTATTTCTGGGCAAGCCGACAATCATTGTGTGGCATGCTGTGGCAGTTCTGCAGTACTCAACTAACTGTGGCCTCCATCACCAGTGCATGAGCTGTTGTGATCCCATCTTGTGTTTCATCCCAGTGTCACATCCCAGCAAGTTCCATATTGAGTTGTGGGGACAACTTTCTTTTGCAGTTGCAACGTCATGGGTTCTCATTTTTGTGTTTATTTCTATTGGGCCCCTACAGCCTTAAGAGCTGCTCTGCCAGCATCTCTGTATGGTTTTGTTCTGGTATCTTCTTTCCTTGGCATAGCAGTCAAGCATGTGTCTTTTGTCTGGCCATCTTGTCTACAAGTCTACTGTCAAGGTGTCGTTCTGTGATTCTGTTCTCTGTTTGTAATATGTGATTTGAAGTCGTCTACCTTTAGTTCTCACTCCCCTGTTGTCTCTACTGCTAACCTCACCCCTAGGGAACTTCACAAAGAAGCAAAACTAAGTTTCATTTGAATTGTATGGATGGTTTGGTTTGCACCTCGAAGACATAAGTTGCATTTTTCCTGATTAACAAGGGGAAGCGGAAACTTACAGTGGGAAACCACTACAAATGTTCAAACAACAATAAGAAACCCTTGTTGATTTCTTTGACTTGATTAAATTGGCTTATTGCTTAAGGGACTTGAAGGAAGTGCTAATTTCCCAAGAGTTTTTTCCATAGGTCATCAGCCTTCTAGTTAGAACCTTTTCTTCAGAGGCACACAAAAGAGAAGATTGTTTTGGGGCATGCTAAGAAAGAGCATCCTCATTTCTGCTGCACAGAGCAGAGTCTGCCCCTAACTTGGTGAGGCATTTGTGGAAATCTACATGTATTCTATCCTAAAACATGTTTTGCTTATATACTTTATCATAAATTAAAAATATGTTCAACAAGAGGTCTACGGATGAGGGAAGCCAAGCTCTTTTGGCTTACTGGTTCTGCCCATGTGTATTGTGAGGTAAGATTATCTTTTGAACTTTCTAAGTCAAATGATTATTTTTATCTCATTTTTTTAATTCACGGAAGCATTAAAGAGCCAACATCTTGACTTGACCCCGAATCCTTTATTTTATCATTTTAAACAATATGGCAGGTACAATAGCTCCATTTCTGAGGACAGTCTAAACTCCTTGAGAAAGATGTAGAAGAAAGTGCCCTTTCCCTGTGCAGTGGCTGAACAATGCTCTATGGTTTTCTAGGCAACGTGATGCATTACTTGGAAAGATTTAAGCTTTTGATGTGGGCAGTATGAAATGGCATTATGTGAACAACATCACTTCTTTTCTCTTAATGATCGAATGAAGAAATGTTATATCCGTATAAATTGGGTAGTAGCTGTTGGTTTCGATAAAACATTTTCATACAATGAAAAGACTGGTTTGAGTCTGAAGAAGAAAAAGTAAATGAAGCCATGTGTTTTATGATGAGATGATACTGACAGACTAAAAAACCTAATTATTTTTTCTAAGTTTAATAGAACAGAAAAACAAATTGAATAACCTCTGAGAAGCTAAATAGAAATCCCAGATGAAAGATGGGTGGGAGACAGAGAATGTACGAGATAGAGGGAGGGAAAGGTAAAAGTGGAAAGGAAGGAAACAAGGGGGGATGGAGGAAGAGGAGGGAACATGATTGGTTATATGCCAAGCACAACTGTTTGCTGTCAGTATTTTAAAAGTGGGGTAGCAAAATGACTCAGTAGGTATAAGTGCTTTCTACCAAGACTGTCTACCTGAATTCAGTCCCTGGGATCCACATGGTAGAAGGAGAGAACCAATTCCTCTGACATCATACTCATACACCATGACATTTGTACACACACACACAATTATCAGTGCACATGCACATACACGCCCATAGAGCCCAATATAGTGTTTCCACGTTTATGTCATGTAGCATATTTCTTCAATGACTGAATTTAAGCAACCAGCACTAAACTCAGAATTGGGCAATGGTGCTCATTAAGATACTATGTCATTACATAGATCTAACCTACATGGGAAGTAGAAAAAGACAAGATCTCCTGAGTAAACTGGGAGCATGGGGACCTTGGGAAAGGGCTGAAGGGAAGGGGACAGGCAGGGCAGGGAGCAGAGAAAATGCAGAGCTCAATAAAAATCAATTATAAAAAGATACTGTGTCAATTTTTTTGCCCTACAAACATGACAGAGATCAACAACTTCCATGAAATTGATAATAGTGAAATAGTTGACAAGTTCTGAGTTTTAAATTTTTATTGTCTTTATTTTAATGTCATATTTAAATTTGTCAATTTAAATTTAAATTTGTCTATTGTAACTTTGAGGATTGGCTATAACTTAATGACAGTCTTTCAAGATCCTTAAAAATGGAGCAGTCAGCTTTCATAAACTGACTTTAGAATAATGCCAGCCCACTGTCTGAATGTATGGCTGAATGTTCTACTTAAATCTCATTTTAAGTTATTATGATAATAAGAATCACTGTGGTCACATTATACTTGAGAAAGTCAGAACTGATGTTTTCCTTTGCTAAGGTCACATACCTGCTCTTAAGTGTCAGGGCTAAGATTCTAACCCGAATTTATGAAGAATTCTTTTGTGATGGTTGGGATAGCTTAGTGTGAGTACAGCATCCCTGTTGCCCCAAGGAAGTCCTTACCTTAGCCGTATACATACAAAAGAAAGGTAGATACACTATGATGGTAATGATAGCAAAATGAAGGTAGTAAAACAAAACTGCACTTGAATCTTGAAACACCCCCAAAATTATGCCCACGTCTTCATGAGGATGTCTGTTTTGACTGATTTTGAATCTTCAAAGTTAGTTGTGAGGACCAGGGAGACAGTAAAATGCTTGTCTCGAAAGCACAAGGATATGAGTCAGTCCCCACAGCTCATAAAAAAAAAGTCTGGCCAAGGTGATGATGCTTGGGAGGTAGAGACTGGATGACCCCATGAAATTACTGGCTAGCCAGCCTAGATTAGTCAGCAAGCCCTAGACCGATAGGTCTCTGATAAACATTAGATAGTGCCTTCTGTAGGCAGAATGACACCAAAGGTTGTTCTGTGGCCTCCACGTGGGCATACATGTACACATGCATGTTGACACTTGAGACTGCATGCACAACACAAACAAAAGTGGGTTGACCAATACTCCCCTTGTGGTGCTGACTACAGACAGGATATTTCTTAGACTTTCAAATTCTATTTCTCCTACTTCAAAAGTCTGTAGAAGACACTCTTCTTAGCACATGATCGTAATCCACAATGCAATTTCATAACCCAGTTAAGATTTTGTAACTTTTAAAGTATAATGAATTTTATTTAGTTCTAGCTGTCAGTGCACGTTAATTAATCATCTGAGCCATGAAATATGTCAATGCCCTTTGCTTCCACACTTTCTCATAGGGTAAACTAGCTTATTAACACTTAAAGCCGTATCAGGATCATTGTATTTCAGAAAAGGTCTGCAGCTTGTAGAAAGAACATTTTATGGTTAGATAGTTAGGCATTGCTTTGCAAAAGAGTGTGAGAGATCTGGGAATTAAAAAAAAATCACTGGGCCTTATTAGTTCTTCTAATTTGACAAGATAGATTCTCTGATTTGGTTTCTGAGAGTACAAAATGTTGCCTTAATTTGATATGAGATTTAGTTGGCCTGTGGTCAACTTTCGGGGACAGCCAAGAAACGTCCCTTGAAGGGATGTCACGGCTCTCTGCTACAGTTGTGCTACTCTCCTTTACTCAATGAGTTATTCCTTTAGTACTTACTGTTGCCATGATGCTTTAGTATAGCCTTACGTGATTTATATTTTAAATTCTCAGTCATAGCAGCAACTTCATAAAGATACATGATTACTACCATCTCCAGGTAGACAAAGTTAAGGCTAGACAAACTGAACAAATGGCCAAGGTTACACAGTAAGTAGAAAAAATAGAAATCAAACACATAGCAATGATCTCTAGAGCCTACACACTGGGCACTGTGCTGTGCTGTCTCATGCATATTAACCACTACCTATGAAGTAGCTGCCTTCCAGAGAACAGTGAAAGTAAGTAGTAAGTATATTACATGATCAGGAAATAAGGACCAATGCATTAATTATGATGTACTATAGGGCATCATAGGTTATGTCATTGTTCAATTATGTTTTGTTTTCCAAATAACAATACATAAAGTAAGCCACCCTGCAGTGTAGAGATGGCTCATTAAGTAAAGTACTTGTGTGAAGGCATGAGGACCTAAGTTCAAATCCCCTCTATGTATATAAGATACTAGGAGCAGCAGCATACTCCTGTAATTCCAGTGCAAGGAAGGCAGAAACAAATGAAATTTAGGGCTTGCTGCCCATCCAGTTTGAGCCAAATAAGTGAGCGCCAGATGTAGTAAGAGACTCCCATCTCAAAAACTAATATAGTGAGTATTCAATGAAGAAACCAGGAATTGACTTCTGGCTTCCATGTATACACACACACCACACACAAACACACACACATGTGTGCATGCACATGCATGTGCTCATGCACATACATAAATCTCCTGGTATCTATGTGGCAAAATTATTCAAGTATTGGGATTAATAACAGAATTATGTGAAGGTCCTTCCTCTGATGTCTCCTACATGATAACTTGTGCCCTGGAGTTTTTAGCTTATATTCATTTTTTGGTCTTGTTGAAAACTGAGCAAATAGATGCCAGTTCTGACTGATGTGAGGAGTCTATGAACAGTAGTTCTTAGTGCAAGGCTTAGTAAACATAAGTATAAATATGTAAAGCATATAATATTTTAATTGCACAAATGTTTAGGCCCCTTAGAACACTGATTTAGATGATAGAACTCAGAAAAGAAATACTGAGCATGGTATCTGAGAGGTTGTAGTCTTTACCTTAGAATCTTTCTGATTCCTAAGCACTCTTGACAGCTCTAAAATCAGGCAGTTCATCTTCTCTTCAATTTTACCAAAATATAATGAGAGCTGTGGTGCTATTTCCTCAAATGTTCACATTTATTAGATCAGTCACCCTGAGCAGAAGGCCCCCTTAGTTTTACCTGGAAAGAGTCAGAGAGTGAATATTCCAGTTTTTGTTGGGAGGGGGTGGCTCACATGCCCTCTAAGGTTCAATTGCTTTAACAATTCAAAACCAGCCACAGACAGTGCACAGGAGGCTGTGCCTCATGTAGCCTTCTTTATACTAACGACCACATTGCCTGCCTGCATCCAGAAAAATGTGATGCATTAAGAGAATCTGTAGATATTTTTTCATCATAGAGATCTCTTTTCGGTGAGAAGGAACTCAGTGTACAAGAGCTGAAATGTGTGACACTTAGGGAGAGACAATTTTCTTGGCCTATGCCTTAATTCCTGATATATTTAAATTATTCTGCTTCTTGTTGAATTAGTTTAATAACGTGTGACTTCCCATAAACTATCCAAATCAATAACATGTTCAAACATTAATAGTCTTAATACATTTTTTAAATTATATAAGACATTGTGCCCTTTATATTGAATTCATAAAGACGTGTTAAGTTTTCCACTGCACGCATGAGAATTCACAAGACAGTCTTAGACATTAGAAGGTCATGTTTAAGGCAGTTGCTACCATTGTTCTGTACATGCAATCATCTCAGGTCTGTAACATGGTTCCTGTATTATTCCATCATTTGTAAGGTCTTCGAATGCTACTCTTCCTTCTGTAGAGCCATGTTTTGAACCTCCTGCTTCTCCAGGGATACCAGCTACACTCTTCCCTTGCTTTCTGACTTCTGCAGGAGCTTCCTGAACCCAGCCCACACTCTGTGTCACCTTCTGGTAATTCTTCCTTGGGCTTGGTCATGGGCTATTGAGCTGAAAATGTCTACATGACTGAGATGCAATATTTGCAAGGTTCTGAGAACTTCTCCTGCCTGCTTTGATTTGTATCTTTGTATGTTTTGTGGAAACAGTGAGAGAGAGAGAGAAACAAAAAAACAGTCTCAGTAACACAGACAGTGATGAGTAGGAGGGCTCATAGACAGGAGTTCTTGCTGCCTTGCCATCAAAAACATTTATTTATATTGCAGCCTTCTGGATGTCCAAGGTTAGGGATTATACAGTGTGGGACTGAAAGTGGAACCCTGTGTTGAGGTGAATAATGCCTTCTACCACCTGACAGTGCATTAGTCAAGAGCAGATTAGACAATTACCAGGCTCAAAGCCATCCTTTTATAAAATAATTCTCAGTGTCTTCAGCATCCTTAAAATTAGAGATCAGTGGGAAGGAAATATGAAAAACCCATGTGTGAACACTTTAAACCACACCACCTGTTTCTAATGCATCTGACCCGCAGAGAGATTGTGAGATTCACGTTGGAAGTGAGTAGGCTCAGAGCTGACATTAGTAGCCTGATCTATTAGCACCACCACTTCTTTGGTTTTATGTCTAAAGTTATAAGGTTCCAAAGGGAAAATAGGTAGAGGGAGAGAAACAGAGAGAGACAGAGAGAGAGAGAGAGAGAGAGAGAGAGAATCAGACAATAAAATTTTGGAGGTCTGAAAGTTGGTTTTTTGAAATCATCTAATTTGGAATTCATGTTTTAATAAGTCTCTGACATTGAGGAGATTAAAAGAAGTCAGCACCCTATCAAGGTAGGGTGGTTGCCATTCATGGCCTGAGAGTGATGGGCAAAATAAGTCATTTGTTTCCCATTATACTTTGTAATAATCTTGCATTTTACCAAGTGATTGTTTTGATTTGTGTTGCCTTGCAGCTTCTCCTGCAAGGCAAGGAGGTAAACTCCATCTTCAGGACTAATTGATGAATCAAACCAATATTGTGGTTTAAATATGAACAATCTCTTGAATGCTCATATGTTGCGGCTTGGTCCCCTACGAACTGCACTACTGTGAGGTAATTGGTTATGAGGTGTACTAACTTCACCAAGGAATGGGTCTATTGCTGTGTTCCTCGATGAATGGCATATTAGAATGTAGGGCCCAGTGGGTGGAAGAATTTTCCTGGAGGTACACCTTTGGAGGGTGGGTTTGTCCGAGTCCTCTGCAATCGTTCTGTGCTCCCAGGCTGTCGAGCCGTGAGCATCTTTGATCATCATCAAGTTCTGCTCTGCTGCCTGAAAGCAAAAGATCCAGCCAAGCATGGAGGGAAACACCCGAGATCAGCAGTTCTCAATATGGGGGCTACAACTCCACTGGGGGTCTAATGACCTTTCATGGATTTCACATTTCAGATAGCCTGAATTTTCACAGCAATAATGAAAGTGCAGCTATGAAGTAGCAATGAAAGCAATATTATTGTTGGGGGTCACCACAACATGAGGAGCAGTATTAAAGGGTCCCAGCATTAAGCAGTTGAGAATCACTGTCATAAACCATTAGCCAAAATAAATCATTCCTCCTTTAAATAGTTTCTATGATAATATTTTATCTAACTGTTGAAGAATTGGCTAAAACAACCAAATCTTGTCACATACAGTAGTGTAAGCTCTAATAGAGAAATTGTGCCTTCAAGTAATAGCATATAAATTAAACATGTAAAAATATTACTCTTCTTTTAAAAAGCTACCTTAATTTGAAGATCAAAAACTAACAAACAAGAAAAGGTCAAGCAATGGTTCCAAAAGTACTATTTCTTTCTCTCTTTCCTTTAACCCTTCATAAATTTGCATTTACTCTTCGTAATGTTTCCTGATAAGGCATCAATTGGCAGTACTGAGCATCAAGTTAAGCCCACCAATAACTTTAAAAATTTTAACTTGAGGATTTTGGGTTTATTACAATGATTTTTGTGTAAGTAACAACCTTGAGCTATACAAACACGAATTGATTTGCTCAAGGTCATTGAACTAGTTTGTAATGTTGTAAATCTGTAATCGAAGTAATTTTCCTAATAAACAAACAAGCAACAACAATGGAACCCCACCAAGTAGCTCTACTCTAAACTGAGATGGCACCATATAGATAACTTAGAGGGTATGTGACAATTCGCTACTTTCCTTTTTCTGCCATCGTTGGTACCCAGGGAAAGATGCAGTTGACCCACTCAGAGATCACATCCTCAGCTCTAATGGTCATGAAGGAAACTCGGAAGTTACAGATGACTGTTGAGGCAGTTGGTGGAGCCAGAAGTCATGTATGGGATAGACTGGATAACCGTTTTCTAGTCACACTTCCTCAGGATCAAAATGTTTCTATCCTACACAGAACACAGATGGTTAGTTAAACAGGGGCAGTATGCCTAAGCTCAAAAACAAACAAGAACCAGGCTGTGCCAAAGCTTCCACCAGCACATAGTAAGAGAAGAGAAGAAAGGGCAATGTAGTGACAGTCCATAAAACCAAACTTATAGACAAGCCCAATTTTTGTCATTTATCCTGTAAATTTGATGGCCATATCAGGGTTTTCAGCCTGATAATGTGGTGTATACCTATATTCTTAGCTATCAGAGATGGAGGCAGGAGAATCTATGAAATTCTAAGCCAACCTAGGGAACGTAGCATAATCTTGTCTCAAAAAATCTATTTATTTTCACAACAGCAATATTTTGTTACTATTTATAGCACATTCTTAAATAGCAAAATAAACATTGGTGACTCTGTTAGCCTCACAGGTTATTTTTCTGTGAAGTTAGTCTGCATCCAAAAATGTGAAAACGAGTGTATTTTAATGTTCTTTATGTTGCCACACTAGATTTAGTAGATTTTGAAGACCGAAGACCTACATAAAAGTTGTATTATGAGCTGTTTAAGAAAATACTATTTATTTGCCTGATGTCCTAGTAATTTACTATCCTAAATGGTGGTGCCTTTGTATTTTTTATTTATTTATTTAGGTTTCTTCAAGACAGGGTTCCTCTGTAGCTTTAGAGTTTATCCTGGCACTCACTTGGTAGACCAGGCTGACCTTGAACTCACAGAGATTCACTTGTCTCTGCCTCCCGAGTATTTAGATTAAAGGTGTGCACCACTGCCACCCGGCGGTACTTTTGTATTTTAAATTGAAAAGGCTTTTTAAGTTAAGGGGGGGAAAATCAATGGTCATGAAATAGAATAGGAAACTTCAAAAGCTCTAGTATAAATGATATTAGAACACCAAGATGGATGTAGAACTAAAAGAATAATAAAAGAGTTGAAACTCCTAAGACCATATGGAAAGATAATTTGTGCCTATAAAAATCAGTCTGTATGCTAAATCTCGAGTTTTGTTTACAGGGAATGAAAAGCTACTTAGAGAGCCACATTAGCCTGTATTTGAACTAACATCCATATTAGTTCATGACAAGGTCACATACTGTGGTCTCCACACCTAGTAAGGAGGGAGAGCTATACCCAAAACAACTGCACGGTCTGTACTGACATTATCCAATCTTTTTCCCTTTCTGTCTCTTGGATTATCTATACAATAATCTTCAGCTTCATGAAAGCTATTAAATATTGAAAATATGACACTCATTTAGCCTTATAACAGACCATATAAGGTTTCCAGTGTGTTTGTTTCAAATCCTGAATTGGACATAAGGATTATGTATATCACCAGTAACCTAACAATGTTCATCTCTATGTGATGGCTGGTGGGTAATTTTTATTTCATTACTGATACCCCAGAATGCATATATGTAGAATATTTGTTATATATGTCATTGGAAATAAGGGAAATGTATTATTTTTAACATAAGCTCTATTTGGAATCTAAGAAGGAAAATCTTATAAATACTTATGCACAGAAGCTCTGCCAGATCAGAAACATAAATAAAATAAGTCCTTCATTTCCTTAAGTTAAATTCTGATGTAATGCCTTATGAGGGAAACTTACATAAGAACCCAAAGGCAATAATGCTGACGCCATGTAGAGATGTACTGTAGTTGGGCGTGCCTAGGATCCCTGTGGTTGATCCTGTTCATCAAGTGAAAAATGGTCCATGAATACGCCAGGTAGTCACATCACAACAGTGGGCACAAGGTATCCTGTACATAACCCACTACAAGAAAGATTAAAAATATGTGCTAGGAAAACACAGGTGGGATATGAGTGGCCTTCAACAGACACTTAAGAACATGACTTATTCTTTGGCCCATTCTCTGGGAGTTCTCTATATTCCCATACCCCGTCTGTGCACCTACTTGTTAAACATAATAAATGTATAAAAGAAGGCAGCTAAAAATCCGTAATTAAAATCTATATACTCTCAGCAATGTAGAGATAGCTCATTCCCTACAGATCATATAAAGAAACCAGTCCTGATGGTGTATCTTTATAATTCCAGGCCTTAGAGGCAAGATAGGTATATCCCTGAGGCTCACTGCTTAGCCAGCCTAATCCATAAACTCCAGACCAATGAATAATATTCTTAAAAGAAAGGTGAGTAACTACTGAGGAATGGAACTCAAGGTAGATTTTTGGGCTGCACACATGCACACATGTGCATACAGAGTTCACACACACACACACACACACACACACACACACACACACACACACACACATTCAAGTTTACATTGCATTCCCCTCTAGTTCTTAATCCTTCTCTTCTATTTCCCTTGAGAGGATGCCCTGAAAATGTCCATGTAGGGATCATCTCTGTTCCACAGAGCACAAAGACTGTATTAATTGAATTACCCTATTTGGTCTCCTCAAATCCATAATAATGCAGCAATCTCTTCAACCCTTTAGGAGATGGCGATTCCCTTCCAACATGAAGTAGGACTGCTGCCCATCCCAGGCTGTAAGATCTCCCAGCAGATGTTGTTTTTCATATCTTTACCCCTTAGCCTGTGGAAATAGGGAAAAGGCCCTCAGCAAAAGTAATTTTGAAGGACACCGAAAGGGTGTCAACTGTGAACATAGTTTTAGAAACAGCTGGTGAAACAAGTGTAGTGCCTCAAGCAGATATTCTCAAACAACGTGCTGTTTAAAAGAGAAAAGGAGATCCTTCTACACATCAGTACCACTTGTGATTTCTACACTTAAGCTGAAAAGATGGGAGAGCTGCTAGGACTCTGGTTTCTGTTTTCTTCCAGGACAGCTTCTAGGGGTTTTGTTACAGTGTCAACTTATTAGATGCTATTCATCAAATTGTGGGAGTACCTTCATATATAAAATTATCTTTAAAATTTACATATAATAGGTTTTTAAAACCATAATTTCTACATGTAAAAAAATCTTATAACATATATGGACACATGCATTATATATACTTATACATACTATTACACACACATATATATATATATATTTATATATTCCCAAACTTTAAAATGATACATTGACAATGCAACTGAATTACAAGTACTACTGTAACCTATGTCTTGCAAAGACAAGGAGGTACAACTGAAGGACAAATATTTGTATATGTGGCCAGTTTTTAAAAAATCCAATTCCACTTTTCATTTGCATGCAGTCTCCTTAATGGCTTTCTCTTGTCTTGATTTCATTTGTTTACTTGGAGATTTGTCCTAGGTCCACTGCCAAATGCCATTATGTAGCTTTCTTTATCACACGGATTGCTGAAGTCATTCTTTAGTGTATTTTTACTGCGGTTCTAATTTTCAAATTGCCTCCCCTTCCCTCTGGGTCAGGCTCTGCAAAATGGCAGGTTTGTAGCTATTGAACTTGATAAAAGGGTTCACCCTACTGGCACCTTTTATATCAATTCTTTCCTCTTCTTTTTGCAATGTTTTCACTTACTGAAGCTTTAGAGATGCATTAAGGAGGGTTAGTTGCCTTATTGGACCTAGTAAGAGCCTACGCTTTGGAGGAAGGCTCCATTCGAAAATGACAGACAAAGAACCATCTCCAGCATGTTTCTGTCCTCCTTCTCAGCCCCCAAACACCCAACACCTACTTGATAGATGGAACTAAGAAACTTGAAGATTGTTTTGCTTTCATTTAACATTTAAAATTGCCCTTTCCAGCACCCAACATATAACTGTCTTGGATATTTTGCTCCAAACTGGCATAGTTGATAGATAACTTTTTATGTTATACAAATAAACCAGGTCTGATTTTTTTCTGTCATGCTGACCTTGGAAAACTTAGTAGTAACAACAACTAAGAATTTTTAAGAGATTGCTAAATGTGCACACCTTTCTTTAGGCATAAACCAATCCCATATATTATTCTTTGTTATAGTTATGTATATTCTAACTGGAAAAATGAACACAAAACTGAACACAAAGCCTGTTCTGTAGAGAAATATGTGTGGCTAGAACTACAGGCATATAGTACATATAGTGTACTCAGAACTACAGGCATTATCTACTTCCCTTGCTTGAGGATGTTTCTAATATTTTGTTTACAAATAGCTTCAAGGTTAGGAAAATGTATGTCTAGAACTTATGGTTTTTGATTCATCACTTTCTACATTTGCTCTGTTGACTTATTCTATGTACAAATTATCCTCAACTTACAACAAACAAGCGTTTGTTAGCTTAAAATGTTGTCTTTTGAGAATGTGTTTAACATTGCTCGCCTGCAGCCATCATGAGAAACCAGGTCATTGTACAGTGGCAAGTGTGTTTCAGTGCTGCCATACAATATGGCTAGAGCATACTGTACCGCATGTTGCTACTGGTCAAAATTGATATCATCTGTGTATGTGTTCATGTAGGTAAGTGCATATGGAGGACAGAGGTTGGCAGAAGGCATCTTCCTCAATCACATTCCGCTGAGCCTAGAGCTCCATGAATTGACTGGATTTGTTAGTCAGTAAACCCAACAGATCTTCCTTTCTCTGCCTCACTAGTGCTGGAATCACAAACATGTACTTCTACAGTCAGCTTTTTATATGAGCTCCGTGGATCTGAACCCAGATCCTCATGCTTGTATAACAATATTTTTCCCAACTGAGCTGTCTCCAAATTCCCCAAATTCAAATTTTCAAGTAAGGTTTCTACTTAATGACTATAACTCTACATTTAATTGTCCAGGTCTACTGTATTATTTTGCTTTCCTTCCCAGTTACAATGGTAACGGATTAAGGTGTGGACTGATGTGGTAACACCTGAAGCACAGACTGGAAGCTTTCTCTTCTTAGGGCTAACTACAATTGTGACAAGAGAGAGTTCTGATCACAGGAGATGGTTTGTCTAACAATATTTCCCACAAACATCTTCATTTAATAAGTGCTTACTAAGTACTTATGGTGAGATAAGCAGAGAAAGACAGTGGGAATGCAAGGATAAATAGAAGTGGGGATGATCCTGGTGATTGTAGGAGTGAAAGCTGTCATTTAATTCGTCAAGTGATTGTCACATAAGTGTGTATGACAAACTTTGATGGATGAGGTGAAGCATAAGCAGTTGGCTCCATGAAGCAGATCACAGTGGAACAGGTGATAGAGGCAGGGACTGAGAGTGGAAGTGGGGAGAGCGCTGAGGAAATTATATTTGAGGTGAATAATCTGAGATCAGTAGGAATTAACTGAGCAAAGAGAAAAGCAAAAGTAGCTGATCTTGCAAGAAATTTAAAACATCAGGAAAAAACAATTCAATCAACTTGGAAAAAGAGTCTGCAAGAATCTTATAGGTTTTGTCCCAGGCATGAAGGGAAAAAAAACTCCAAATGTCTTTTATGTACATTTGCATATTTGAATACACATAGATGAGAATGACTTTTCTGATACAGCACTGTCTCTAGGAGGGAAAGGAATGGACTTGAGGAAGGGTGGGAGATGTATAACCATTCTTACCAATAGTGTGGGAGATGATAGGATTTTATGTCTTAGACTGGAAGAATCACCAAAGCTATTTCCAGGTTCGCAAATATTAGATCGTACTTTTCAGTTTGGCATATGATTGTACATTATTTCTCTGGGAAGATTTTTCATCTGAATATAGGAGACATCATTTAGAAGAACATGAAAATTCCAAGCATTTTTACATGGTGTTCAACCTATTGGTGAATTGTTCAGACACTTTATAAAGAAGTAGAAATCCTCTCCATGGTGTGCTAAGATGAGAACTGAAAGAGACAAATGAATAGAGATCCAATGTCAATCTACTGATTATCTATGCAATTCCATACACCAGGGAAAACACAGTACTCCCTCCCCATCACATCCCAGCCACCACATTCATTATCAGTTATGGTATCAACTATGTAACTTTCAAGTACTTGAATTTTCCAGTGTGACCAAGGATCTCAGAGAAATTAGTTTTTATATATTCTGATTCACCAACATTCTACAACGAAAGTTGGTACTTATACTTGCTTCTATACCCATACTAAAAAAAAATGCTCTCTACCAAGTCAATGTATGATAATTATACTGATAAAGAAATAATGCTTTTTATCCAGAGAGAAAATAACGGGGGATTTATTCTAGAAAGCCTGTTCCTATGCTGAAGTTTTCTGCATCGTGTTTTTAGCATTCCAACAGCACACCAGTACTGAATTGGTATTTATAAAATCTCCGTCAGCTGGGGAAACAGCAGGGCTTCTCTCTGCCACTGCTAAGGCATGATCACTTCCTGATCATTAATATATATCTATATTAGTGTATATATTACCTTTGATTCTGCCTACATTTTGTAAGACCACTTCTGATTACCATTAGATTTGTTAAGTGGCATAGCATCTTTTAGGTCGTGAAGAACCAGTAGCTGTCAAGGTCAAGTTAGAAATGAATTCTTTGATTGTTCATACAACAATCAATATATGTGCTGTCACAAAAGCTTAGTTCTGGCCCTTATTTTTTTTTCACTTCAAAAAGACAGAGACTTCTCTAAAATTTTCCTCGATTGCTAGTGAATGTGCTTCCAGTAGAATAGAACTGAGTAATGGCAGCAATCATCTACACACATAGCCTTCTGTGGCCACAGAATCCAATGACTTTTTTTTATTAAGATGAGGTTCCAGCATAGCCACAGCACTGCCGACTGTACTTCATCTGAATGCACTGCTTCGCTCAACAGGTTCTGAATGAAGCAGACATGCTGTGTGGCTTCAGACTCAGGTTCTTCCTCCAAGCAGGGCTTGTTTATCTGTCTGCAGCACACTTAAGAGAATTTGAAAGCCCAGTGATAAAGTTCATTCAATGCTATAAAAAAAAAAAATGTGAGTGTCATGGTTGCTTTCTTCACAGTGGTCTGGCATGGAAGGATGGAGAAGGCCATTGTATACACACCGATCTGCCTGTACTACAGCTTGTCCAGAGAAGGTGAATCATTTTAGGATGGAGTTCTAATGAGGCTCTATTGTGATTCCTTCTTAATTGCACAGTTGTTACTTTATAAGACTCTTTCAGATGTGTGCAAAGAATAAGTCTGAAATTTCCAATGACTCATTTTATTCCTAGAAAGAACACAGAAAGATGTCTTCTATTTTATCCAAGATTTTTTTTTCCTCTGGCTATAGTTTCACTACAGAGTCAAGAAGCAGACTTGAGTGGGCATGGGAGTCACGTCTCTTGTTTCTAAATGATGACAATAATACCTTTTATTTTCAGTTTTAGAATGGTAGTGAGTCTCTTTCTGAAAGCCAACTCATTATGTCCTGAATCATGTATCTTGTGTAAAGAAGAAACTAAGTGAGAAAGAGCAGAAGAGTGGCTTGATATGGTTCTTAGCCAGCTTTTCGTTGTCGTGACAATAACTGAGAGCATCAGCCTCAAAGTGGACAGGATTATATTGCATATGTTTCTAGATTCCATAATCAGTGGTCAATTGCCTGCAATTTCATGCCAGTAGGGAGACTAAGGTGAAAAAAATATGGTAGGGAGCATGTAGTACACTAAAATTATTCACCTTGTGTCATCTAGGCATGGAGAGATGAGAGTCTCTGTGTCCCCTTCATAGAGGTGTTCCCAATCATCCTAGCCTCCTTCTACTGGGCCCCACCTCCGAACAGTTCTAGCAGTCATACCACAGACCAGGAAGCAAGCCTGTGGCCTTTGGCCTTAGGGCAGCTGAAGAGCCACACCACGAAAATACCATGCCTTTTTGTTTTCTACAATTATTTAACTAGAAAGGGGGTGGGGTGCTCACTAAGACGTTCTTGTTTTTCACTGAGCTTCAAAGTTAGGGAGATCTTGAAAGCAAGCAGACCTCCCAGATGCCTGGGAGAAGGCACTTTATGCTACTATTCAGTGACACAAACGCACCCATTTCACAGTGAAGGGAAACCTGTCTACTTTTTAAACAGAATTTGAGTCAACACAGCCAGGAGCAAAATAATTTCTCTTTGGTCTAAAGGGCTAAGATACCCTGTTTTACTGGCCATCCCCTAATTCATTTACTTTATGAAGAGACATGCTCAGTACCCAAGCCAGGAAATCTGTGCGTTTCCTGAGTTAATTAATGAAAAGCATTGTCAAGAGCTCCAAGCCTCCTCTGATCAGTCCACTTTCTCATTTTCTTTGTACTGATTGATAAAATCGTGTGGAGGTTGAATAAACTCACTGGGTTTTTCTTTTTCTTGTTCTTGTTGTTGTTGCCAGTTTGTTTTCTGACTGTCTGTTTGGTTGGTTGGTTGGTTGATGGTTTTTTTCTGATGACACAAGTATAAAATCAACAGATAAACTCTAAGGAAGTTTTCATCCAACTTGGGAAAGTGTTGAGATGGGCTCTTTAAGGGTGGGCATTCCTGTTAGAGAGAGACCACCAGGGAATTACGAAGAAAAGAAGAATGATGGAAATGTCTAGATTCAATTGGAAATGGAGGATGTTCTGGGCATTTTAAGAAAAATTCTTGCTTCCCTACCAGAGGAGCCACTTTGTTAAAAGAGACTGGACACATTTTTTTTTCTGCAGCTTCCTACATAGATCTGAGCACCTATTCCCACTTTTATCTTTTGTGCACAATCTCATCAGAAGCTAGTGAATCAGTGTTTCCCCACGAGAACTGGTCAAGTACAAGGATGTTAATACAGACTATGAACCTGGGGGAGTTCTGGTGTGCAAGGTGACAAAATGCTGAAACAAAGCTGCATGGACTGTCGTGGGTATGCACTGGTGCTTTTGGGCAAGAGTGGGTATTCACAAGAGATTAGAGCACACCCCTAGACTTCTCCTAGCCCTTGTTAATGTGGGCCACAGCACTGTGCAATATTTCATCACTGTCTTCAGCATGAGGGCTTCTAGCATCCTTTTATATGTCTGGGGGATGGAGCCATTTTGGTCTTGCACAACTCCTCTGCTCTTAGAGATAGTGAAGATGAGATCTGTTTGTACCTATTCCTCACCAGAGACTAAGCACTGATAATTTGGCTGCTGGCTACATTCCATGGCAACGGCTAATAGAACATTTGGGCAGGATGCCAACAGCAGCCAGATTGTATTAAGCACTTAAAATACTATTTAAGAACAGTGCTGCAGTTTTGCAGTCTTAAAGTGAGAAACAGATCTACCTTCTAATTTGTAGCTCACTCTGTTCTTAGTTGTTTATGTCCTGTTATTTCTTCCAGATATTTATTTCAGGAGTGTAGTCTCTCTCTTTGTCTCTGTTTCTCTTTCTCTCTCCCTCTCTCTCTCTCATATGTATATATACATATGCACATATGTATGAGACTATATATGTGTGTGTGTGTTTATATAACACTTTGTACTACTGTAGAATTTGATACGTATCTTCATGCTATTTCTTGGCTTCTACTTATTTTCATGATATCCTAATGTTATCTTTGGCAGTGACTTATACTTCAACAGAAACTCTGAAGGAATCATGGTATGGAATGTCTCTTAAATTGCATTTGGGGCCACGACAAATGGGACTAGAAATTTATACAGGCTGTGACCCTTGTCTTGATCTATCTTGTTGACCTTGACCAATACCCTAATTCAAAGTTACTCTGAAATGTAACTTTGTTATCTCTAAACCAGTTTCTCTAAACTGAGAGTGATTCCACCTTCAGGGGACACATGGAAATATGTACAGATATTTTGACTTTCACAAGAGGAGAGAAGCTAATAGTACCCAGTACAGAGGCCAGGGACAGAGCTGCATGTCCCATTACTCAAAGGGCAGCTACTGATCTAACACAAAACATCAATAATATTGATGTCTAGAAACTACACTTTAAAATTCTCACTTTAAAAGTATAATGATTTGTACACAATTAACCAAAGATTATTGTAGGACTCTAACATATAAGAAGTGTCCCTCCATGTCTGATAATATTACTGTCTGGAATTGTACACAGGGACACCAGTTTTGATTCTTGAAAGAAAAAGGAATGCTTTTACTCAGATTATAAATTATATATAAGCATTATCAGATTAAGAGATATTAAATTCATCCACTCAATCTTGATCCCTATTTTATGGTTCAAAACCATTTCTCTAAGCATATAAAAGCCAAAATATTAAGCAGTGTTAGGAGAAACTTACTGTTCAGTGACTAATACAGATAAGGAAAATTGGAATCCATGCAACTAATAGGCTTCTCTATTAGTGTACAGCCAAGACACAGCCTCGCTAATGGAAGCCCACCTAAAATGTTTGGATCTTGTTAATTAACATCCAGCTCCATTTGATTTGCACCCAGAGTTGGATTCATTTTATTGGTACAGATGAATATCAACTGTAACAATATCTAGTCACATTTTATTAGAAGAAAATATGTTTTACATCAAAGGGAACTTTTAATAATGGCCTTTTATATTAACTCAGATAACTAGAGACAGTAAAAGAAGGAATTAAATTCCAGCAGGCCAAACCACAACACCGGTAATAGTAGTAATGAAGTCTATTCTTTGGGGATGCTTGCACTGTGTAGTTACTGCATAACACACCTCTCATTTGCAAGGCACTTGAATGGACAGTAGCTTCTTCACTCATTTCCATAATGTTGCCTTCGAAATTCTTCAACTTGTGTTCATGAACAAACTCCTTTAATTTTCTCTGAAAATTTGTTTTACATGATCATTTTCTTTGGGAACAACTATGTAGTCTTCATCAATTATTGGTAGGGCTCATGGTTTTAAATAAAAGTTGAAAATCATCTTTAAAATCAAAGCAGCTCTTAAAGTGTTCGTCTCCATCCAAGTCCTTTATAAACAGGGCTCTGTTGGCTCTTCCACTCTACTTGTTGATCACCTGTTGAGGTACCAGCTGATTAGAATGTTGACATCATTCATTAAAATACACACTTTTGTTTTTAAAAAAATTTAGATTGGTAGCTCAGCCATATAGCTAAATTGAATAATGACACAAATACAGCAAAACATTATTTATTTGGTCCCTTTGTAATGAATAGTGACCCAGGTGTGCAAAACTGTTTGCAATCTGGAGAAAGCATCTTCAAATATATATCTGCCAAATAATGACATCTTGTAAGGAATAGAGGATGCCCTCCCAAGAAAATAAAAAAAAAACAAAACACTATGAGTGTTAGGGTAATATATATATCTTGGTTGTGATATAGAAAAAAATCACTGCATAAAGACAATTTTCTAAGCAAAACTGTTCTAGCATATCAGCTATTTCTACACATTATATTATGTATACTACATATATCAATTATATATTATATAACACTATATTATATTAATGCATATTGATTATAATAATTAATATGATTATTTTATCCATTTAAAATGTATAACTGTGAAAATACAGTAATCTGATGAAATTTAATGTAACACAGTAGAAAGCAAACTATTTAGTTTACTAAAGCTGACATTCCATCCAAACTCATTCTCCAATATATTTTCATATCTATTGCAACCCTCTCCTCAGACACAGGGTTCCTAATCCTGTACTTCTTCCTACAAAATGTACATGATATATGTGATAAGACACCACATCTGATTCTCCTAGAGATCAAATCACTTCTTTGAGCCTTTCTGTTTTTGAACCAGATGTTTTCACTATAAATTATGATTTGCTCCTAGACCTCTCCCATGCAGTATGACACAGAAGGGGCTGCTGAAGTGTTTCCCAAGTACGGTGGTTTGAGTTTCTAGGAAATAGATTAAAAAGGTAAAGTAAAAATTAGGAAAGTTTGCATCTAATCTCCAGTTATAATTTAACAGAGCTTGCAGCAACCATATTCTTGTATCCTTTGTCTCCCTCTGACCCACGGAGTGCCATCCCTATTTCCCAGAAGACACAGAATAAAAGTAGCTTTCTCACATCACAGAGACCAACTTGAAGGGTTCTCTTCAATAACAAAAATTGAGCCATTTCACAGTTTGTAGCTATTTCAACACATATTGTATATAATTACATACAATTTTTATGTACTGATTTAAAACCAAATTTTGAAAACACAGGGAATCAAGTGCTCTGGCACTGCCCATATGTAGTTCTCATCCCTGATACTTGTAAGGATGTAGAATGACATTTTTAAACATTTCGCTTTATACCATAACATGTTTCGTTTAAATGTGCTATAAAAAAATGCGTATCTAGTTTTACTCCCTGGAGAGTTGCTTTAACTTGGAAAAAAATTAGATTTCAAAAATTTTGATTTTGCCTCCTCATTTTTTAGGGCTTTGTTCTGGGATTTCAATCTTGTGGGACTCATAGGAGGTCTTCTCCCAAGGGAATGGGAGTTTGATATACTTGATATAAGCATGTACCTTGTGGCTCAGCAGAGAGATTTAAATGAAAGAAACTGGTGAAATCCAACATACTTATTCAAATAGGAATGTGACTGTTGCCTTAGAGTTTATATTCTTGTGTGTGGAGGTGTACATACTTATTAGGGTAGGTATGTGCATGTGTGCATACTGGTGTGAACAGGTTTATGCATATGGAGGCCAGAAGTTGATATAAGATGCCCTTCCTCATTGTTCTCTAGCTGTGGTTTATGTTTTGCCTATTTCTTTGAGACAGAATCTTACAGTGAGCTTGAAGCTCATCAGTTTAGGTGAACTTTTTGGCAATGAGTCTAAGGCAATGATATCCACCTGCCTGTGTACCCCCTCAGTGCTGGGGTTACAGGATGTACTCCTGTACCCATCGTTTTATGTGGATACTAGAAAGCTGACCTAGGTTCTCATGCTTGCATAGAGTGTAATGTAGTGACTGAGCCATCCTTCCAGCCCCATATTCTTCTTCATAAACAAAATGGTTATGGACATTTCATAAGCGTGGTTAGTTATAAGTTTTACAATGTCCCATATGCCTATACATAGCATTTGGGCTTTATTATTGATTTCCACAACACTCACATAGAAATGGCAATCACAGCAGAGGAACATTACAGGATTAGTGTTGGCCGCTTATTGATCAGATACAACTAAGTCCTGGCACTGAATCGAATAGCTGAGTCCTAGCTTACCTGTGGGTGACTGTTGTCAATGGCATCCATGCACTAAGTTTCATTCAGTTGTTTCCAAGTTCCCACAGCTCAGATGATCAGGGCAGACTGGTCACTAGGATGGTTTCTTTCTTATACTGTATGGAGAAATGTAGACAAGTGCAATTTTTATCAACAATATTCAGCCGAATGTAATTAACAGATCAAAGAATTCAGCTGAAGCGGCTGTGTGTACTGCAGGCATCTACTGACAGATGACAAAGAAGACGCCAAAAGAAAGGCCAAATGTGAGCTGCAGCTCTTGTTCTCATAGCCCATTCCACTTTCATGGTTGGCTTTCTTTCAATCATCAGTTCCAACAGTGGGCCAGCCTGGATGGTCCTCACTGAAGTGCTTGCCAGTTGACATTTCAACTGACACCTTGACATTGTTAAAAACCAAGAGCTCTTCCTCAGAGGGTAAACAATATGCTTTTAGTTTCTCGCTCATGAGAAAGTTCCCTCCACTCCCCTGGATAAGACAAGCATACGTGACGCAGAGTGATCGGCAGCCCTTCAAGGGACACTTTTCAAAATCTACGTGGGTTTTTTTTGTTTGGCCACCAACAAAAGGAATTCTCCAACAGAGGAGATGTTTGCTGCTTCAGACTACCAATGGATAATTGTTGCCATGCTGTCGCTGATTACCTTAGATTGAAGATTCTAAAAAACCTCAAGTGTCTGAACAGTAGCACAGAACAAAGGACAGCAGGGCAGAGTGTCCCAGAGCAATAAAAATAGTCACAATCAATACTTTCTTCTAAAAGCAGAAGCTGCTAGATGGAAAATCTGCCATTATTTACATAACATATGTAGAACATAAAATAAATCTATGACCGACTATTCCCTATGCCTTTCTCTTTGGGTCCATTGTTCCAAAGGACTCCTCACAGTGGCTAATTTGCACTTTGGAGAATCAACTTGCAAACCTCCCCCCCATACTAAGAGAAGTCATTTACCACCGGCTCAGCTCTACTTCCTATGCATCTGAGGTAATAGTATTAACCTCATACATTATTCCAGAATTTTCTCACCTCACTGAAAGAGATGGAATTAGCAAAGTTTTCTAAGGTACAACAAGACAGAAATGCTGTGACGTGCTTGTTAATATTGTGGAGACCAGTAATGCTAATTTATTTGAAATATTAATGCAACTGATTGTGCTAATTTTGGAGAGTAATTGAGCTTATTGGCAATGACATTTATTTTCTTTAAGTCATTTTGTTTAAATATTATGCAACTTTGGTTTTATAATCTGAAAAAAAATGGGCAAAAAAAAGCAATTTAAGTCATTTACTTGAAGCCCTATAGCAATCAGACTGCCTTCAAGTTCGACTTCTAAATGTTGTATCTTCTCCAGGGAGGTCAGGAGAGCTTGCTTTCTGGGAGCTTTGCTTGTTAGTGGGATGTATAACCTGTGGTGAAGGGCCCAGCAGCATCTAATTCTACTTATCTGCCCGGCTTCTCTGAAAATATATTGAACAGATATTTCCATCTCCTCCTTGTCTATGAGTTTTTCCTCTGGGCCACAAATCATGACGGGCATTGCTTAACACAGTCATTGTTTTCACCACTCACAGCCCTTGGATGTCATTTTCTTTAAAAGAACCAGCGAGAGTTTTCCTCTGGAGATTTCCACCCTAGTAACTTCTTCCTTCAGATTTTCTCTCCTTCCAAGCCGGTCTTCGCGACTGTGGGATAATCAAATCTCTAAAATGTAGGCATTTCGTAACAGTTAAACTCCACATGCTTCTCTTTGCCTCACTTTGTACCCATCTGCCAATTTCACAGGGCACATTGTAAGCTGCCTTTATTTAGTTGCTTGTTTCCCGGTACACGGCTCAAGATGTAATAGCTTGCCCCATCGATGAATTTCACCATGTTATTCAAGGCAGTAAGGGCATTCCTAGTCACAAATGTACTATATATGCTTTATACAATTTGTCGTTTATTAAAAGAGTAACACAAATGTCCTAAGCATGTCCAATGCTTTACCCTTTTAAATTTTAAGTTAAAATTGGGTACAATCCACACATTTGGAATGAAGTTAAAAATATAGACTGTGGTGTGTTTGTGTGTGTGATGTAATACTGGGAGAAACATTACTACCTATAATTACTATGAAACAGGAATGAAGCTAGTGAGCAGGCTTCTCATGGGGAAAGAATATATGTGAACAGAGAGAGAGAGAGAGAGAGAGAGAGAGAGAGAGAGAGAGAGAGAGAGATTCTAATTGGGTTTCAGAATTGGCCATGCTGACTTTATTAATTAACTGTACCACAGTTGCAAAACAGGAAATCTTGAATGTGTCTCGAACTTTCTTTCCCTATACTACCTCACATGGTCATCATATGTGGCATTAAACTTTAAAAATCATGTCACATTTTAACAAAATATGCACAAACTACGTGAGTTTGTGCTTACCTTGGAGAATTGTCCTTGGAGACCCACTGAGAAAAGATGACTGTTGTTTGAATGAAGAGACATTTAAAGTGACAAATGCCCCGGGCTCTCTTGTTTTCAGGAATGTGTGTGTTAGGCTAGGAAGATGAGGTTCAGCTGGTAGAGTGCTTGCCATACCCTCATGCAGCTCTGAGTTTGATGCTGAAAATCCATATAAAAATGCTTGGCACTGTGGTACATGCTTTAATATCAACACTGGAGAGGCGCAAACATGAATCCCTAGTGCTCTTTGGCCAGCCAGCCTAGCTGAATCAGCGAGCTTGGGGTCACTGAGAGATCTCTGTTTCAGAAAACCAGTGTGGGTGGCACCTGGGAAAAACTGCCCAAGGTTGACTTCTAGCCTCCACATGCATATGAACACATACATTCACACACACTGAAGGAAAGATTCCTATATCTAGTATAAATCTGTAGCTGTGGTGCCTATTGGCAGCATTTCCATATCCTGACTCCACCCCTTTCCGGGAGACACAAAGGTATGAAGGTGGCACAGTTGGAGCCATTTCCCATGCCTTCTGGACCTCTTGATGGCGGGCTAGCAACTATACATATTCAATGTGTTCAAAAGAGAATTTCTGTAATGTCCTACAATGATTAGTGGAACCTATACATTTGAGCTTGTTAAGAGACAAAATTGCAACATATTTCAGTGCAAGATTTATTGGCCATGTCCTTAATTCCAACATCAAGTAACATCTCATGGCATGAAATATAACGCATGTTCCCATGGGATGAGCGGAGCTGCTTTGGAGGGAAAGGTGATGAAGAGAGCAGAAAGAGGGAGCAGACAACTAAGCTGTCATTTGAAGGTTGAGTCTCTTACAGGGTTGAGAAGGAAGGGCTTTCTTTACCATGCTGGTTCAAGAAAATTGGGCCTCTTATATGTAGCAGTTACAGTTTTCCTTCTTTTGTTTTAAACGAAAGTGGTGTGTATCTGAGTTCAGTGTGATTACATAGCTCTTAGCACAAGTGACTCCCTTGTGGTTTATTCTTTTCTCCTGGAATCTAACTCAGGACCACTCCACAACAATTGCCACTCCATAACCTTGTTTAATAGAGTTAACATGCAGAATAAAATACTAGAAAATAAACAGAAGTGATGCTTTCTTCCAACAGTTAGTTTATAGTGCTTTTAAGAACTTTTTATATAGCCATCAATGGATTAGGATGTAGGGTAATATATAATCAGATAGGACAGAAACATCCAGAGAGCATTCTTGATTTCATCACAGAAGAAACCAAGCAACCCAAACTCACATCATCTCATTGGTACTTATTTGACAAACAAAGCCTTTACCCCAATAATCCCAGATAAGCAGAATGCCAAAAAAAATACTTACTGTTTGGTTCTAAATTCTATGCATTAAAAACTATTAGATGACTTTTGTTATGGTGGTATGATAAGATAATTATTACCCTTGCCATATTTTTGGAATTATGTTCAATATCTTGTATCCCATTAGCGTCAATTGCCAGTGAAACTTACATCCTCTTTACAAACAAAAATGCTTATGATTTATGCACGGCTTCAAAAGTCAATCACAGCTGATGTTAGTCTAATTAGAACTCAAAGTTAGTTCTCTGTTTTCGCCATCATCAACTGAAGTTAGGATGCATTCTTTCCAGATGAAGAGAACAAACATAATCAGGGATTTAGAACGCCATACCCGCAACTGGATGTTGCAGGAAAATCTCTTAGGAGAAGGTTTTAAGACTGCAGCTTCTAGGCTTCCCCTACCATCCCATCCCCACTGCCTTTAGTAGAAAGATTGACACAGCATGTACCAGGTGACAGTCAGAGGACAGAATGAAGTTCATCTCCATATCCTCTCTGGGTAGCAATTCTCATTGCGTACTTGTGGCTCCTAATGTGTGAAATAAACTTATAATGAACCTAGGACCCTCCTTCCCCACCTCACCCTGTGGAACTTTTTATATCTAAGACACTATTTATACTTACCAATCCTCACACAGAATAGATCATAAGACCAAAAAAAAAAAATTCAGCATTTGTTTGAAAGTGGTGGTGCAGTTTCATTGAAAGCTTACAGGGAAATTTTAAATTATGGCTATCCAGCTCCTTAATTGTGTGATTCTGAGCAAATAATTTAGCTTTCTGAGGCCCAGATTTACTGATATCTAAGATGCAATTTTAATGTTTAAATAAATTATTTATACTTATTCTTTCAATATCTGACAGAGTCAGTTGTCAATATTCCTAAGAACACGTTTGTCTGAAAGTCTTACTATTGACCAACGTTTTAACTAAATGATTACAATTTATAATTTTTTCTCTGTGTTAAAGGAAACCACTGTGGCAACCATTTTCTTGTTCATATGTATTTTCCCCTAAACACCTGTTCTTACTAATCTGGAGACCTATGTTTTTTATCTTTTTGAATAACTAAGAACTTTCTCATAAATTTCTTCCTGATTTGCAGTATCATAGATAAAAATAATAATAAGTTAACGTGTGTGTCTTGTCCTTGTGAGCTTCTTTGCAGTCTCCTCTCATAGGACAAGTACTTGAAGCTTTAGCTGGATGTAGTCGAACCCATAAAGTCATAGTTCATCCTTTCATGTCAAATGCATGGGTGTTGGCCAAGCTTTTCATTTTGTTTTCGTGGTGCTAATTTCCGCTCACTAAGAAAGCACGGTTGACTAGCTGATTTTATGATCACTGCATTCCTCGCAATGAACATAGATTTCAGGGTAGATGAGAAGATGAGTTTTATTGTACTATGTTGTCAAGTTCAATTACTGCCCAGGCTTGACTTAGAGAACTCGGGACCCTAGCCAGATTAAAGACTCACGCCGATAATCCCAGCACTCAGGCAGCAGATACAGTCCGATCTCTGAGTTCAAGGCCAGTGTGATCTACAAAACAAGTTCCAGGACAGCCAGGGTTATACAGAGAAACCCTGTCTCAATAAATAAATAAACAAGAAGGAAAAGCTAAAAATTCAAGATCCTACAAAGGAAAGGCAACACACTGGCAGTGTCTAGCTACTGTCATGCAGGAAAATATCAGTGAAAACATGGCCTAAATTCTGGTCAAAACAGGTAAAATAGAAAAGCCAAAACTAAGTGAACTTTATTGAATAATTCATTACTATATAAGCATAACCCTAAAGTATCATGGCAGCAGTAAATGTCCCACTGCTGCCTGGTTCTGCTTTCAGGAGCTGCAAGAATTCAACAAGCAAGGATAAAAAAGCCTGTTTCCATCACCCTGGTCACTATTTCTCCAGTAAGAATTTGTTTGGCCCATTATTTCCATTGCCTGAAGACAATCATCAATGTTAGACAGTTATATCTACATACTATGTTATTATATCTTTATAATACAAATTACACTAAGGGAAAAAAGAGCAAAACACAGCACGATCTTGCTGTAAGGGGAACCCCGAGCTTTTATAACCTATACCGTATATTGCAGAAAGATTTATAAGCTACCTGCAGGTGGAAAGGTCTGGTTAGCAGAACTCAAGGAAGTTCCTTCCGGCTTAGAAAAGAGAAAAAGAAACAATACACAGAGAGCAACGCTTCAACCATCTATTTATAAAACATCATCTCACTGCCTTGGGTGGGCAAAGCACCATGCTAGGAGTTATGCAAGACTATGCAATTAAAGCGAAATGATCTCCCTAGGAAAGGGATTTTAAGGCTGCTGGGAGCATCATTCCCTGTCTCAGCGTGATTTTCTGAGTTATACTATGTTCCTGTGACTGAACTAGAGGATCTGTGTCTCATAAGAATACATAGTCTCTGCTCTCACTGAATGTGTGTTCCCAAAGGAAAATAATGAACAAAGATAAATGGGCCAGCATTAGCTTGTAATCTCTGTACAGAAGGATGAGCATATGAAGTACTGGTATTAAAAGTGAGCTACCATTTTACTAGCAAGGTCCCCAAAGGATTGGCGGAGGAAACTAGGTGCAGGAGAGACCTCAATCACTGAAAGGGTCAGCCAGGGAAGGATCAAAGACATGCCTTTCCCTGAAAGGGAAGCAAAAAGTATGTCCAGTGCCTGAGACAACTGGGTGAGAAGAAGCCCTAGAAAACGAAGCTGGAGGCAGCTAGCAGCGTTTACAGAGCTTAAATGGTGGATAAAGCTACTCAGCTTTCATTTGGAGAAGTTTGAGATACTCTTAGAAAGTGACTTAATCCAATGCATAATCTGTATTTTAAAACCACGTTATAATATACTTAATGTACACAACAGGTTTTTATGGGCTGTGCCGAAAAAATAAATAATTCACATTTACAACACACACGTTTATATATATTTATATATACATATACATAAATAGTTACTCAAGACAACACATCTATTATTGAATAGTAACCTACCTATCCCATGTGACAAGGGAGCTTATGTATTCATTTATCAAAGGTCCAGCATATAATACAATATCATTAACTATTGTGTTCCTGTTGAACTGAGACTTCTAGATTTGTTTATTCTACATATCTGCTACTTTTTATGCTTTGATCTATATCGTCTCATTTCCTTTCCTGTCTCCGCTCCCTTATTAGCCACTGCTTCACTTCTATCTTGTATATTGGGTTTGTTTTCTTTTTCAAGAAAGTACTTTACATACAAGTGAGGTCAGACAATATTTTGCTCTCTCTGTGTCTCTGTCTGTCTCCCCGTGTATCTTTCTGTGTTGTGTGCCTCTCTCCCTAGCATATTAACTCCTTAGAAATACGGTTTTTCTGTGATGTTTGAAGCTAAGAGGCAGGACTGGATCACTAAGAAAACTAAGAAACCTTACGTATGTTAGTCTTTTTCTCACCTCTGTGACTAAATCCTTTAGAAAATCTACCAAAGCGGAAATGGATTTGTCTGGGCTGATGGTTTTGGAGCTTGTAGTCTGGAGTCCTCAGTGCTATTGACTCTGGCCCTGTCGAGAGGCAGACATCAGGAGGCAGGAGCACATCGTGGGAAAACACTGTTAGCTCATTGAGAACAGACATTAGGTCTAAGTCTACGACCAGCTAAGAGTTGGTTAGATGAGCAAGGTGAGGGCAAGGAAATGACCAACTGTGCGATCTTACACTATTATTGCTGTAGAGCTAAAGCCTCTCAGGTAGGAGGACATTCCTTGTAAACGGACTGTGCTTTCCTTTCCTGGCCACCTAGACCCAAACAATAACACAAAACTATATTAATTACAACATTATTTGTGCTATGGCTCAGGAATATTTCTAGCTAGTTCTTACATCGTAAATTACTCCATTTCTATTAATCTGTGTATTGTCACAAGACTGTGGCTTACTGGTAAGGTTCTGGTGTCCTTCTCCTTTGGCAGCTACATGGCATCTGCCTGACTCTGCTTTCTTCCTCCCTGCCTTCATTTTACTTTTCCTGCCTAGCTATATTCTGCCCTGCCATAGGCCAAAGCAGCTTGTTTATTAGCCAACGATAATAAAACATATTCACAGAACACGGAAGGGAACCCCACATCAATTCCGTTTTGACTAGCACAAGGTGAATTTTTTTAAGTATTGATAAACTGGGTATTTTACCTCACCTACAACGGTATTAGAAGGAACTGATAAGCCATATATATCCATAAACCCTAAAATCTACACAGAAGCCAGACCAGGAAGAAGGGAAAGGTGCTCAAGTTCACAGCTTAGAGTCACTTTTCACTTAATTTTTCTCCTTTTTCACTTTATGAGGATCTTCCTTCCTGATTGAAAAAACTAGTGTTAGAGAAATGGCGTTTTCAATTGTTACCCACCCTTCCAACTACCTCAAAGCTTTACATTTTACCAAGCCATTCTATGTTTGTATTCCAGTTCAGCAAAATACATATTAAATGTGTCTATATCAAACAGATTAAAAATGGAACAGAAGCACAAAACATCAACCTGTGCATCAAGGAGCTTATATTTACTCTGAGTGAAGAAAAGCTCAATATGCTAATACCTAATTAGCACTAAGACAAAACAACAATAAAAAAAAGAAAATAAATACTTGGCCACTTTTAAATGCGTTTTAAACATTTTTGGAAGAAAAAAAAAAGACTAAACTACTGCCTTAACCTTCATTCTCTTATGTTCTCATTTGATCTCACTGCTTTAGTATTGGTCAGGAGTTTTTCCAAAGGTTATGGTGAACTTTCCCTCTTTGAGTTCATCTCTCTTTTGTCTTTAATAACCCTAAGTCTCAGTCTACACAGATTTCTAGACAGAGGACCTGAAAACTGTCCTCCCGGTCTGTTCTCTTGCTATACAATAATGTATTCTGATGGAAATACAACTGAATATGACCTCTCCAAAGTTTGTTTCTAACCTACAAGGATGCAGAATAGTAACTATACCATTACAAGTGTCAATAATAACATATACTCACCATTTAAAGATAAATGAATTAAGCATTAAAAAGGTAATGCTGCTGGGAGTGGTGACTCACACCTTTAATCCCAGCACTCACAAGACAGAGGCAGGTAGATCTCTGTGAGTTCAAGAGCAGTCTGGTCTACAGAGAGAGTTTCAGGACAGCCAGGGCTGTAATATAGAGAAGACCTGTCTCAGAAAACAAAACCACCACTGCAACAATGAAAAGAAGGTGGTAATGCTACTGGAAGAGGTAGAAACAGAGTTGGAAAGAAGTCATCAGGTCTGTTTAAGTTAGGGGTTGAAATTGGGATTCAACTTATTTTTGAAGTAAACATACCAAGGATCACATTTGAAATACATGGGTCTTGATTGCCTAGGACTCGGCTCCCTCTGCTTTATATGCTGCTGCTGGCAGTCTTTGAAGGCAACAGTAGCAAACATGTGCAAAGCCCTTTAGATTTATAAGCACTTTCACATTGAAACTCTCTTTAGTTGTACACATCTACTCTGTGAAGTAGGCTAATTGAGCAGACATCATCATCTTTGCATCCTACATAAGGAAATGGTCTCAACAGCATAAAGGAAATTGTTGAATGTTTGATAACATATTCTGCAATACAACTAAGGCTAAGATTTAAGGTCTCCTGACTTAGCCTCAGTCCCGTTCTATAGGACTATCCAAGCATAAATTGAGGCATGTCGGTGATACAAACATCAGTGCCCTCATGGTATCCAGAGGCTAGGGTGATGGCAAGGGGGTAAGCAATTCAAGTTATCCAAATAAGAGTGGGAAAGTTAAGTACTTACTAAGCTGCACTGTCATTCATTTGAGCTTTGCCACTGGCTCTTTATCTTCTCATGGGGAAGAAGACATGACTTCTAGACAGCGTACTTCCTCCCAAAGCAGGCAGGGCTTGCTTTTAAGTTACCTGAAAATATCCTTCAGTTTCTCCAACTCCACTTCTAATAGTTTAGAAACGAATTGCTTTCAGTTCATGAGAGCTTTCTACAATGAACTCTGACCTGTGAAATTCCATCATATAGGACTTTTTGTAAGGATTACATTTTACATTTAGATGGGGCTATTTAGACATGCTGAGATAAAAATGGTTGCATAAGAATATGCTAGTTTAAATCAAATAATTGTATTATTTGTTCTCATAGCCAAATATAACTGAGACACATTATTAACATTATTAACATTAAGTAGGACCTTAAATACATAACATGTACTTGTTGAAAGCATACAGCTGGTGTAGACAGATAATGAACAATAATAATGAAACAATAACATGACTATGAACAATTTATTTTGTATATTGTATTAGAGGTCAAAGCAGTTTCACATTTATATACTAATGACTAACTTACATTGTAAATATTGGCGTGCTCTCTACATCCAAGGTGTGTTGGCTTCATTTCAAACTATAGCTTCCGTGAATTTAAAAAAATATGTGTGCATATATATATATATATATATATATATATATATATATATAAAATTTGCAAAGTAGCAACCTGAAATTTTAGCATGTTGAATTGTCCAAACCAGTGATTTCTGGAAACTAAGTGGTGTCCTACTTGTAATAGTTTTGAAACAGGCAATTTTGAAATAGGTAAATTACTCTACAGGAACCTTAGGGAACTCAAATTTCTAATATATTCCTGAAAGTGCCACCCATTATCCTGAAATCTGAGCGCCTCAGACCTGATCGTATACTTGAGCTTTTTCACTTACACAAGCTTCGTTTCCTGCTTTCAGTAGTTACATGTAAAACCAAAGTAGTCTATGTGAATCTTACCAGAGAATTTTTATGAAAGTCATTCAATGTCCTTATAACCAGTCACCTGAGCACTTCCAATATCTTCTCATCAAGTAAAATTCACTGTTAAAACTTTCTTAGTAAAAGCTCAGCCCAATGACAACAAGGGTTTTCTTTTATTATAATATTAGAATTGTCTTCCTTCCACATTAAAACATTCCAGCTGCTCTTTGTGAAGTTCTGAAAATAATAATTGACATTATTAAACCAGAGACTAAAAATCTTGGTACGGACTGACCCATGGGGACACATTACTACAATTCTGTTTAAAATAAAATAATAAAAGGGGCGTCTCCTAGGGGGCAGAAGTTGGCCTCATTTTCAAAATTCATTTGATTCGTCAAAGTCACCCAGAGGGGTTCTTTGAAGTGGTTGGAATTGGCTATCAGAACCAAGCTCTCTCAAGTGTCTTGCCTTTGGGGTTTGTCTACCCGGGTTTCCCAGTCCTTGGTTGAACATTAAAGTTCTCACAGGGATATAATGATGATTATAAGTTTAGTAATCTGTTCCAGTAGGGGATGAAGCCATTTCTAAAAGCCTCTTTATGTCATTTATGTAGTATCTTTCTCTCAATGCTTCTAAACACACCACACAAATACACATGCACTCACATGTAAACATTCACATGCTCTTGTCTTCTTTTCTCAAGGTAGATCAGAGGTAATGTTTTATCTCTTAAGTTAGTCCCTATAAGACTGACACCATCTCCCTCCTGCACAATGCATCCTGATCATCACTTTTTAGAGACACTGATGCTGATGATGTCTCCTTTGGAGCAGAGCAGAAGCTTTGATATTTTTACTAAAAGTGACATCAGTTATTCTTCCACTCACTAGGGTTATTTTAACATCCTATTGTAAACCATGTAAACTCTGTCAGTTTAAAAAGAAAAAAATAAGCAAGAACACAGAACACCCATGAAACAATGTTATCTACTGTCACTCTGGTATACCTTATGAAGCATACCTTCTCAGGCAAGTCCCCAGGAGCACAGTTTGGGAACTGCTATACTTTATTGCAGTTCCTGACACTACAGGCTTCACCACACACACACACACACACACACACACACACACACACACGTACACACACACACTACACACCACACACACACACTACACTTGACATTAGGAAGTCTTGTGATGTGTTTCACCCCCTACTGGAAAAGCATGAAATGAAACTCAGTTCCTTTATGCCGTCCCAAATTGGTTTTGTCTTGCCGAACTCTCTACTTAACCCAGCTCTTTGTTCTGTTTTTCTATTTTCCCTAAATGCAACTTACTTTAAGCATGTTAACTTGATTTACATCCTGACCATTAAGGGGTGATAGACAATATCCACCTTCTCTTTTAAATGTCTGCTTAGGACGTACATCCAGACTGCACGCCCTTTTTATTTTATTCTTTTAGAGAAACAAAACCAAAATGCAACTTTCAAAGAAAAATTTGAACTTGTTTTCAATTTTGACTGTCGCAAAAAGGGGAATCAATTATCCAAATCTAAAACAAGCAAATAAAAACCAGCAAGAAACACCATGAGTACAATGCTGTGTCCCCTGACTGCTCTCTCTGTACCTTCTCAATGTGTGCATCTGGTTGTTCATTTCTTTTTTTAAAAAAGAAAATCTTTTTTGTTATTTTCCCCCTTCTTGTTTGAAAATTAAATGTTTTGTATTATATATCTCTCTATATAAATGTATTTCTTTTTAATTGCTAGATCTTATCTTTAGACTTGATTTTATCCAAAATGATGAGAAAAAATTGTAAATTGTTTTCTGCAGTTTTTTTCCCACCCTTTCTTTAACTATGGAACAACTTCAGCTGCCGAACCCCACATCCACATCTCTCAGATAAGCCAGTCTCATGGGCAGTAGTACAGATTATGGGTGGCTTGTGGAAAGTGGATGATGCCATTTGGAACATGCCATTTCTATATAGAGGAGTTGTTAGCAGCCCAGGACATGGGCTGTCTGCTTCAGCATTACCTCTCACCATCTCTGTGCATCTCTCAATGCCCAGCTGTAGATGGGGCTGTGTGGCTGCCGGTGAAGTTGTTCAACGGGAATGCATAACTCAAATCTCCTTAATTTTGCTTTTAATCTTTTGATCTTATTAGTAATATTATTTCATGTACTTTGTCTATTTTGAGTAGGAGGGAAAAAAGTTTAAGTGTTTTTATGATTTGAAAAATCTTACAATGAAACTGTAATGATCTTGGAGTAATTGCATGTTGAAGAAGTTGCAGCTTAGGGTGTGTGAGATTGTCAGTGTTAGAGTTCTGTTCTTGATTTCCATAGACGGGCATGTGTAGGCTCATTTGTTTTTGTATATTGCCCATCCCTTCCTTACAGCCAGAAGCTCTAATGCAGCTAGATCACTCCGTGCCGCCCTTACATGGACATGGCGACTCACTTACACATTTACTCCTATCATCGTCATCTCCTGTGTAGTACACTCGTAGATGCGACCCTCCCCCTTTCCGCATCCTCCCTTCCCATGCCCCCCCTTTCTTTAGCATTGTTAACAATTTATGTGATGTCATCCATTCCCCCAAATTAAGGAAAAATATAAAATTTGTCAAAAAGACAATAAGAACCTAAATATATATTCGAAAACTTACAAAGAAGAAATTCATTCAAAAACCCTATAGATGCATAGATTTTTTTTTAAAGAGGCAAATTATAAAAGCAATTTTTTTCACTTTCAATCATAACGATCAGAGTTATTTTAAATTTAACACCAATGCCCTCCTAAGTCCCACAAAGTAAAAATTGTTGAAGTGCAGATTTTTTTCTTTTCATGTTCTGTGGTGTGAATGTATGTGTTGTTGCCTCCCTGTATCACTCTCTGTTGTAAATTATTATATTTGAAAAATTAGACACTTTGCTCAAAAGTTTTTAAGAAATGACAACAACAACAACAAAAAAGCAAGTCACAAGAATGTGGCAATTCTGTTTGTCCAAGAGCATTCTTACACAACTTTCTTTTGTAAATTTTTCTTTCATGCCAAAAAACATGCGGGCAATTTGTTGATGTAAGTTGACTATAAATTAATACGGTATGCTTTTCTGTTGTAATTTCAATTATGTTGCCTATGTTGAAATATTCTCTCTCTCTTTCCCTCTTCCTCCTTTTCTCTTTCTCTCTTAGCCAAAACAGCTTCTATAGTTTTATTTTCCTTTGCTTTGTGTTCTTTTATTGTGAATGCTTTGGTATTATTTGCTATCCTTCTGCTTGATTTCATTTGGCTTGATTTTATTTTGTACTATATGATTTTGAGAACTATATCAAATATTTTATTTTACTTGTGCCTTTTTGCTTAATTTTCACTGTTCTGATTTGTGAATCGCATTCAATAATCAATAGGAGTTCTACTTTTAGTTTAAGAAGATAGATGCCTAGTCATTATCAAACTCAAGAAACCTAGTCTTTGCTTGAACTTGGTTTTAACTGCTAACTTTAAAGTCTTTACAGGACTGGTTATTCTAAAGTGGGGTATTAAAATTGGCTACAGCATATGGGAGGCCTGTACACCAGAACAAAAAAAATAATTTGAGCTAGTTCCAAATATTACCAGTGGTAATTTCATTCTTAATTTAATTCCTTAGACAATATTCAGGGAAATCAGCCTTTTATCTAATTTTCTTTCAGCAAAGGGGAAATAAGGTACTCTCAAGTGACTATGGTAGAGTGGTTCTCCAGGATTACGCTATCATCTTCACCACAGGCTACAAAATCAATTTTACTCAGAATAAAGACATCAAGAATCCCAGGTGTTTACAGTGTTGCGCTATGATATTGATGCCTTCTAAAGTATACAGCCAACTTCTGACAAAAGCACATTGCATCATGCATACACAGAGAGAAGACTCCCATCCATCCCTTCTTCCCTTCCTTCCTCCCCTCTCTTTTCCTGTCCTCTCCTTTGTCTCCTTTCTTCCCCTCCTCCCCTTTTCTATTCATCCTGAAGGATTTAGACAGGTAAGCTTCCCAGGCAGCTTATGATTGTTTTAAGAACACTCAGGGTGGTTTTCATATTTCAGCTTTTATTTAGGAAGGATCTGGGTAAGTACGACCATTGTGTAACTATAGATTGAGAAAATGCCTCGACCTTGAGGTTGTTGGACTCGGTGCAACAATTGCACGACAGAAGCCCAGGGCTCGAGAGAAGCACCATGCAACCTCTGTAATGAAGAAGTGATTTGTTTTAACTTTAGTTCCAGATATCAACGTTATCTGATACTGTTACAAGAAATATAAAACTGGGTGGTGAATAAGATATGTTTTTAGCCTGGCAGCTTCTGTGAATGGGCTCAGGCTCTCTTCACCTCTGTCCAGTGATTTTGTACTGGTTTACAAACCAGATTCCCTAAACGGGTTGTTAATATACCTAATTGTATTAAAAGCTCCTATTTTTTTGAAGAAGCCATCCATTTTATTATAGGCTAATCATTTATTTTCAAATACAAGATCTTTGAACTTGTATTTGTATGATGAATCTTTCCACAATGCCTACATTTAAAATTACCTCTACAGCCTTGTGTAGTTATGTCTCTGAATATGAAGCCACTGCACTAAAACTGACAGGTAAACTCATCAATGATTGGAATATTAATAAAACTAGTAAAAAGCCATTCTGAGTAGCAGAAGTCACTATAGTAAATACTCGATGTGTGGTGGCTTGTAATAGGCTCTGTTATTATTTCCATTTTCCTTGAAGTTGAAAAAAAAGTACCCAAGTCATGTGGCTCATGAGTGTAATTCCAGTGTTAGAAAGAGTCTAGGCAGACCGACTTCAAACAAAAGCTCTTAAGTAACAAGCAAATGAAAACTTCATCTGGCATTCTCTAGTTTACTACACATAATTATATCAAGCAGCTGTACATATGTAAAAGTAAGAAGAAGAAGAAGAAGAAGAAGAAGAAGAAGAAGAAGAAGAAGAAGAAGAAGAAGAAGAAGAAGAAGAAGAAGAAGAAGAAGAAGAAGAAGAGGAAAGATTTGGTAACTTCTCAGAATTAAAATATTTCCAGATGAACCATTTGCTATGTTTTTAGGGGCGGGTTTACTTAAAGAATTTCATCATGTTAGATATAAAGTTAGATATTAATTATCTCCAGTGAGACATTTGTGTTTTATTATTATTTTTTCCACCAATTACAGGCTATGTTTTGCCAGGTACTTTTTTTTCTGTAGGTCATCAATGTAGAGCCATTACATTGGTTAACATTGGTTAAAAGCTTTAGCATCTCTGTGTGTGGAAGGATTCACTCCTATGACTCAAAATATGTAAATGAATGTGTTTATGGAGCCAGTAAATTAGAATAATGCAAATTAGAGATAAAGAAAATAATCCAAATTGGAGCACAGAGTCCTCTCTAGGGGCTCCCTGCTTAGAATCATTGTTTTTGTATTTCTGTGACCTCTCAGAGACAGCTGTCTCCAGAGAGGCAAAGGCTGGAGCCATGTTGAAACTTGATGCTGTTAATTTTTTTTTTTTGGTGACCACTACATTCACCATCACTGACAACATCCTCACAGTTCAGAAGAGCTCTACTGAATTTTTTAATACACTGTCTTTTGCAATGGCAGACAGACCCTTTGCTAGATAACAGCCCTAGAGGCATGAATTATATATCTATAAATACACTCATAGAGCAAAAAAGCAGGGCAGCCTTCAGGGCTAAAATAGACCTTTTATATCCCTAGTGAGCTCTCTAGTTTAAGGAAAAGCACAGCCTTGTCAAAAAAAAATGTGTGTTCCTGATTTTAAGATGTTAACATTAAAGGAAACAGATAGTTCTTATTCTATCTTATTCAAAGGAAAATTCCAGAAAGGGCAGAGAAAATTAGGATTTTGATATATTCCAGGTTTCATGTCATTCGTCTGTTAGTTTTAGACTCCTTGATTGTGTGAACACTTTCGTAAGCTTACACACAGGGTTGGTAATTGTAGAGTCTTTGTGACGGAATGGCATGTTGTTAGCTATTGCATCACTCCTGAACCCATCACCTCATGTGAAGTGTGCCCCTGGATCAGTTGACATGGAGGGTTGGTTCTGGCCACCTCTCTGACACCAACATCTGTGGGTGTTAAAGTCATTGGGAGGCAAGCTTCTGGGCATACTTGTAAGTGATTATTTTGATTGGGTTAGTTGAGATAGAAAGACTGGTCCCCAGTGGGTATCATCATTCCCTGGGGCAGGAGCGTGGGCTGTATAAAAAGAAGAAAGTAAACTGAACACGAGCATCCATTATTACTGATTACAGATGCAATGGGACCAGTGCCCTGAAGCTCCTGCCTGTTGTGGGGTCAGCCTTGTGAACCAAATGTTTTTACTGGCTGCCATGTGGCTGGCACATACCTCCATGGATGATGGGCTGCAACCTTGAACTCCTCCTCTAAACTGCTTCTGTCGGAGTACTTTATCACAGCAACAGCGAAGGAAACAAAGACAGCCCCTTATACACAACAGCACGGTCAGCCAGGTCTCTTAGTATGTGACTAGTTTCCTGGCTGCTTGGAAGGCAGAGGCTTTTGCTTGAGCCCAGAAGTTTGAGAGCAGCTTGGGAAACATATGTAGATCCAGTCTTCAAAACAAAACGAGAGGCATAATTTGCATAGAACCTGTGCATAGCTTTCTTGTTCTTTAAATCTTATCTGGATTAGTCCTAATAGCAAATACAATGTGTATTCGGTACAAAGGATTGTTAGACTATTTATTCTGTACATGTTCAGTGCAGACACTTTTGGGGAAGGGTGCATTTCCTATCTGCAGTCACTCGAATCCTTGACTGTGGAGTCCATAAATACAGGGGGCTGACTACACACTGTATTCATCTTATTTCCTAGAGACAAAATTTCATGTTAAAATTGATTGCAGAGCGAGGGAGTTGGGCCAGGGCTCACAAGGTTTTGTGGTGTGACTATAAGGAGCCAACTCAGATACCAACAAGCTGGAAGAGGCCCCATGTGTGCCAAAGCCTCAGCACTGCGGAGAGCTGAGATAGCATGGTCCCTGGGGCTTGCTGGTTGCCATCCTAGTAGGGGAGCATGAGCTCCAGTTTCACGGAGAGGCTCTACCTCGGAAATAAGGCAGACAGTTGTAGAGGACATTGTATATACCCCTCCGCACATACATGAATAGGCTACATACACAATCACACATGCGTACTCACATACGCTAAATAAAAAAGTTAATTAAGTAAGTAATGGAATATTTAAATTCAATTATATACCCAACTCGTGTACCTACTCCAGGTAGTTCTCATGTCCATGGTTACCTGAAAGTTGTATCCTCTTCTAATTCCCACTTGTAATAACAGCCCTCCCATGCCAAGCAGCTTGATTTCAAACTCCAGGCAGGCTTCCAATACCTGGCAAGGCCAAGAGAGAAGATTGAAAAAGCTTCTATGATTTGAAACAAGTAGAAATCAGAATATTTTTGCTTCAAATTTCCTGGCAGAGGGCATCCTTTCTAATATCTTATCACGACAATCTGGGTTAGTAACAAAAACGTCAAAGAAAAGGGAAGTTGTATGGTTTTGGAAGATTTTCGCATCTTACTTGGGATACAATGCCCATCATTTTATTGTAAAAACAATCACTCTCACTTCACTTTGGAACTCAGCAGCCTATTAGAGACTCTACATTAGCAAACCTTAGAACCCTCTGTCTGTACCATTGGGAAAAGGTGAATTTTGACTTTGTTTTGAAATCAGCAGTGCTTGCTGGGCTGTTGGATGAGAAGAGAATAGCAAAGGAGAATAGATTGATTCAACTGGAAGGAAGGTGAACTGGTTTTGTAAATTTTAAACAACACTGTGGAGCTTTAGCCAGGGTTGAAGAGAAAACAAACAAGTCGAATTTAAGTCTTCAGGTGGGTGCTACAGATGGTTCCATAAAAGGGCAAATAAATGCCCTCTTGGGATGATGAAGATGAAGATCTTGATCCCTGGAAGGGCCAGGTGTATGCATTTATGATTCAAATTAATTACTTCCCAACAAGTCAGATGTTCTTCCGTCTCAATCCAATTTCCTCCCTTGCTTAAGACGTATATTTTTGTTATGACCTCAAGGAACAAACCACTCAGTTTTTATGCTGGTAATGAAGCTATGCATTGAACCTTTGTTCCAGTTAACCCAGATTAAACGGAACCCAAGTCTAGCCACAGGGCAGCAGGCAGGAGCACTTGGTTCACAAGCCTGACCCCAGAATCCACAGAAATACGGACTTGGTGCCTTACGTTGTCATCTGTGCACGGCTGTAAGTGGAGATTGGACAGGGGGGTCGCCTGGAAGCTTGAGGACCTGCTAGCCTAGGGGACACACAGCAGCCAAACAACAACAAAAACCCAAATCAAAACAAAAACAATGGCTTTGGCATATTTGTGCCCACATTCACACACACACACACACACACACACACACACACACACACGCACGCACGCACGCACGCACGCACACACACACACACACACAGGCAGAGAGAGAAAAAAACGATTTTTTTTAATTGAAAACCAAACCCAGTCTTGGTCTCATCTGGAAAGTAAAGTTACCCCTCTTTACTTTGGCTGCGCGCCTCCATTTAAACACTGCCCCCTTCCCAGATCCCCTTGAATGTAGCAAACACGCTCCTCTCCCCACCACTAGGAATATAAGAAAAATAGTTCGTGCAGGATTAGATTTTAGGGCTGTCTTTCCTTTAGGGAATTGTGCTCCAAATCCCATTTATAAAAACTAGCAAAAGTGTGTAAATTATGTATTAACTAAGTCACAAGGTATATGAATTATATATGTTCACAATGTACAAAAGAAAAAAAAAACTAGGCATTCTGGTTTTGCAAAGGAAACTGGAGCTCTGAAAACCCTGCAAAGATCATTTTGCTCCATCAGTTCAAACTCTGAGTGTTAGAATAGAAACTCAAGTTGAGAACCTAGACCACAGACATCTTGAGGCTCTTGGGAAGATGCTTGCTTTACCTCTTTCCCTTGAAAAATAACACTATCTGTTTAGGTGAGAAATAATCATGCCACTTTCTGTTGTCCTTCCCCTTCGGAATGATTCTCAGAACTTACACGAGCATCTCCCTGACCTGTCTTTTCTGGGTAACACAATTATTGGCTAGGTGGGAATGCAGTCAAAGGCTTTTGCTGTGTTTGCTGTCAGGCCTTCTTTTTAACATGCCTGGGTGGAACAGATGCAGTATTTCTGAAACATGGGTGGTGTTTAAAGATATGTGGTGAGGGATACTGAATGAAAGAGTTCTAGTAGTGGATCTTTATAGGAAGAATCTTGGCAAACTGTCAACTTGAAGGTTTGACTCTCTGAAAGGTCTCTGGACTGTGCAGTATTAAATCTGCTGCAAATCCCAGCCTGGCTTTCTCACTGATAGAGGAGGGTACTTGAACAACAGACATATTTGTTAGCAGATGCTCAAACACTAGCCACCCTCTCTCAGGAAAGTAACTACGAAGCAATAGAGAAATGGTACACGCGTGTTGGTTGATACATCCATAAATAAAGCTCACTGGGTATGTATATACAACCACACATGAAGTCTTGGTAGTACTTCTAAGAACGTGATTAACTAAAAGTCATCTCACCAGCAGATCCTGGAACCAGCCTGTTTGAATTTTGTCACTATAAATCACTTGAGAGTATCTTTAAAAAATCTGAGACACTTATTTCCATGGTTCCAAATTCTGGGTGTGCAGAGGCGTATAATTGGTTCTGTGTCAGCCTGGAAGAACAAGGCGATAGTCAGAAGTACCCGTATGTAGATTCAGGTCACTTCATAGCCAATCAGAGGCATACCCTCTGCCCTGCCCTCATTAGAGTGACGATGAACTGTGTTTATGCCTGTACTAATTATGTCTTTTTTTCTTTTCAATCCCAGGAGGTGAATTAGTTATTCCTCTTCTTGTAGAAGACCCTTTAGCTACCCCTCCTATTGCTACACGTGTACCCTCCATTACACTCCCCCCTACCTTCCGCCCCCTCCTCACCATTATTGAGACCACCAAAGATTCCCTGTCCATGACCTCTGAGGCGGGGTTACCTTGCTTGTCGGACCAAGGCAGCGATGGTTGTGATGATGATGGCTTGGTGATATCTGGGTATGGCTCAGGGGAAACCTTTGACTCTAACCTGCCCCCTACTGATGATGAAGATTTTTACACCACCTTCTCCTTGGTAACAGATAAGAGTCTTTCCACTTCAATCTTCGAAGGTGGCTACAAAGCACATGCGCCCAAGTGGGAATCCAAGGACTTTAGACCTAACAAAGTCTCGGAAACTAGTAGAACTACAACCACATCTTTGTCCCCTGAGCTGATCCGCTTCACAGCGTCCTCCTCGTCTGGGATGGTGCCCAAATTGCCAGCTGGCAAAATGAATAACCGTGATCTCAAACCCCAGCCTGATATAGTCTTGCTTCCGTTGCCCACTGCCTATGAGCTAGACAGCACCAAACTGAAGAGCCCACTAATTACTTCCCCCATGTTCCGTAATGTGCCCACAGCAAACCCCACGGAGCCAGGAATCAGACGGGTTCCGGGGGCCTCAGAGGTGATCCGGGAGTCCAGCAGTACAACAGGGATGGTCGTCGGCATTGTGGCTGCTGCCGCCCTCTGCATCTTGATCCTCCTGTACGCCATGTACAAGTACAGGAACAGGGACGAGGGGTCCTATCAAGTGGATGAGACGAGGAACTACATCAGCAACTCGGCCCAGAGCAACGGCACGCTCATGAAGGAGAAGCAAGCCAGCTCCAAGAGCGGCCATAAGAAACAAAAAAACAAGGACAAGGAGTATTATGTGTAAACATAACGCCTATCGTATGTGAATTTAAAACAGATTTATATACACACACCTGAGTACTTTGACAATGAGACTTAACTTGTTGGATGTGTTCTGTGAGTCGGGGTACACCACGACTATGGTGGGGAAAGCCATTTTTAAAAGGACACATGCGATGGTGTATCTCTCTGTAAAGTTCAGCCATGCTGCGAGGTTGCAGCCATGGCTCGGAGACAGAAAGTTCTCTCTGCCCTGCTGTATCATAAAGCACACACTTAGCCCCTGGAGCAAGCCCATGATTCCATGCGACTTTGGAAGCTTCCTTCTCTCCAGGACCTTTTGACAGGGGTAGAAGACAATATGACTTACTTGTTCCATAACTGCAAGTAAGTCTGTAATGATGTTTGTGAATCTTGACTGTAACAATGTTGGGTTATTTTTTGTTCGTTTGTTTAATTATGAAAAAAAACATAACAAAAAAATGAGAAAATAAAAATGCTTAAAAAAATCAAAAAGAAAATAATACAAAAAACCCAGAAATAACCTTTATCTGGTTCTGGCCAATGTGAGTGTAACTTTTCAAGATCTGAGGGGAAAATGGCTTTTGGGTTTTCATTTATTTTTTTGACAATGACTGCACATATGAAGAGAAAAAAAATACTCAGAAAACAAAATGTATGAGACTCTTGCCATATGAACTCAAAAGCTACCATGGCATTCACTCCACGTAGCAGGTTGTAGTATCTCTAGAATCTGTTGTTTGTTTCCTAATGCTTTGATGAACCCATGGGGTGGATGATGAACTATTTGAAAAGTGGGTCCCCAAGATCTAATTTCAATGTTTGCCACTCAAACCTCGAACAGACGGGTTTGGGGCTGGTTTTATCAGAGCTATTGGTTTCACTTAACAAATACTGTCCCTGTCCATCGACCCAAATTGTGTGAAAGGGGAAAGTGAAGCCCCACAAATTGAAGCAGAGCCTTTCCAAGGGAATGGCAGGGGGTGGACTGGATCTGTGATTGATCGAAATGCATGCAGATAAAGAAAAGACAACACTAAGGTCTGTTTCAACAGACTGCAGGGGAGTTCCCAACTTATAACACAACCACACATGCTCACAGGAGCCATGTCCTGGCCAAGTGTGAAAGTCAGTTCTTTCCCCACCCCCAATGTGATAATGGTTTCCATAGAGGTTTGATTTTGTAGCCTGATGTGAATAAATCTCTTTCCATCTCCTTCATGTCTCCCTTCACCCATCTTTTCTAAAAACAGATAAATAAATGAATAAAGCTGCTGTGACACACAAAAGGAATTTAATAGTATAATATATATAAATAAATATATATACAGATATATTTATCATGGTGTGTTTGATGGGGATGACTGACACAGAAATCTGTTCAAGTCTTGAAGTGGAATGAGAATGTTATTTTAAAAGAAAAAAATAACAAAACAACAAAAAAGCTAACCTTAAAATGTGAAGAAAGTGTGAGTTTTCATTTTGTCACAGTTAACTGTGTCAAAGAGAATTTAAACAACAACAACAAAAACTTCTCAGATTTTGTTTACATATTTTACTACATTTTTGCTGGTATAATTCCTTAGTCACGTATGTACATACCGCTTTAAAAACTGTTATTTCCTTTCTCTCTGTTTGTTTGCTTTGTATCCCATTCTGTCTCCTTTTTATAAAGAGGAAACAATGTACAGAGTAAAAATAAACTGGTTTTGTGGCCATAGCCATTCAAACAGCAAGAAGATAAAACAAGACACATAATTGCATAAAGGTGAAGTGTGTCTTCTGGAGGGGCAGACATAAATACGATTTCTTTTGTACAGATGAAAACCAATCAGCCGTCTAGATTTAGAAATCTACTCTTGCTGGTCTTTGTAAGTTGCATGAATATTTGACTTTGAAAAAAAAATCTTAAAGACACGGGGCAGAAGGCACAGTCTAAAACAATGGTAGCCTTTACTGATGTGTATGGAAAGAGATGTTCCTCCTTATCTGAGATTTCAATGTGTTAAGAGTCCTCATTTTTTGTTGTCATTAAAAAGACAGAACTATAAAAGGATATCAAAGCACGATTTTAGATCAATGGCCCAGCCTATATGAAGTTGATTATATCTTGGTGTTTGTGATGGATTGCTGTTCTTGGAGTCTTGAGGTCTTGTGAACTGATCTCCTGCTTTCTTTCTTTACATTTTTTAAAAGTCTGAGTAAAAACTCATCTGTTTATTCCTTTTCGTGTAAGTTTCTATTTGGACAATTTTACAGGAACTTGTGCATTCTGTATGTGAGCTTTCATTGTTTCCCTCGCAGACCCTCAAGGAATTTCTTTCATGATGTTGTGATGTTCTGCTTTTTCTTTTTCCTTTTCACTTTTATTTTCCATTTGCTTTTTCGTTCAAGGATATGCTTAGCAATAAAATGTTCTTCCCAAAACCCCTGTGTTATGATTCAATTTTATTTTCTTAAATTTGGTAAAAGATCTTGCACACAGCTAAATAAGCCTTCTTTTATTAAGAGTCAAGGAAGCTAGAACCACATACATGTTCTAGAGACTATTCTGACACTAATTACAGAATGACCCAAGAGGCATATTTGTGAGATGTATTATCTTCACTCTACCTGAAGACTTTGTGTTTAGATTGCTATAATGGACAAAGAGGTGGAAAAGTCGTGTTCCAGAAGGTAAGATGTCAGAAGCACTGTATTCTAAAAAAGATTCCTGGATGCTGTATTTTTAAAAATGTTTGCTATCTTTAAGTGTTTTCCATAAGTCAAGAAACTTTGGAGGTTATTCAGGAATTGTATTCAGATATAACCCTAAAGAGAAAGCTTTAAATATCTTTCTTCCTAAGCTGCCCACCATAGTGGGAAAAAAAAAAAACAAAAACAAACAAAAAACAGAAGGACAGCAAAAAGCTCACCGAATTCTAAAGTGAAACTTGAATGAACTTTTTAATTTTTAGAGTTTCATCCTACAGTTTCCATCTATCGGATTCTTCATCTACTCAATATGGCTTGTACTTTTCTCACATCTATGGAACTCTAGACACACACTTTACTTTGACAACTAGATAGTCAGTGCTCTACCCTGTTTTTCACCATGACCTCCTGCAATTTTTATTTAGCTGAATAGCTGACCTCAATCAGGTTTTAAAATGATGGTATCATTATGAGCTTTCAGCTTTCATTAGTAGGATAGTGATACCTTTGACTATCTTAGGGGTGGGATGAAATCAGGCTCAGCAGAACTGAATTATATGAAGTTCTTTTTTTGTATAGTTATTATCTCAGATAACTGACTTAGTAAAGAAATGATTCATCAATGTCCATGATGTGCCAGGTGCTCTGTTGCTTTCATCTATGTAATCTTCTTAATCGACTTTAAAGATGAAGGAAGAAAACCACAAATAGCTTAAGGGAAACTTGGCTGATGCTTTTCCAGCCATGTTAATAGTCACATTGCACTAGCCTGGAAGTCCATGACCAACACATGGGATCTAGGTTAGAGTGGAGTTGGGTGGTGTCCTAGATGGACTACTGCATACACGTGGCTGAATTTCACAGATGCGCTGAAATTTCTCATCTGTAAAAGTAAATAAATAAAAGCATTAAAACTCAATGACTTAATTATGCAATGTACAATTTTTAGGTTTATAAAGCTACCACCTAAACTAACATAAAGATCTTTGCCTTTGTTCGATATAGAGAGGACTCTTCATATTAGCCTCTTCCATGTTATTATTTGATTATTCTCTATGTAATAATTTCCTTCTCTCCTTAGATATTCTACAGCACAAATGATACACAATAAAACATTTAATTTAGTAATTATTAAATGGTACAGCCAAGTCAGTTCAAGGAACTAGGTATAATCAAGAAGTATATTCCCAACTAACAAACATATCACTGACATTTAGTAGCACAAGACTGTCTGGCACATTTTAAACAAATGTCTAGAAGTCTGGTTTAATAAAGTCAGGATATTTTGGGGAAGATGTTGTTGAAGTTAACAATTTTATGGATACATATTGCAATGACGTTTTCAGACAGTAGGTTTCCCACATAGAGCCCGTGAAGACTGAAATGGTGCTTGTTTGCAAACCATTGGTCAAAGCACATTCAGAGAAACTACTTCCCATTGTCTTTCAATGAGGAATTCGACAGCCTAGAAGGTCTAAAAGATTCAGTTTTCTGATTTGTAGCTAGCCATCCCTTTGATGTGTGTACCCTGGCCCTTGTTGTCCCCATGAGCAATGAGAGAGACAGAAACAGACATCTTCCTCTCCTTACGAAGCCATTAATATTATTGGATAGTGTTATTACAGGAGGTTCTATGTCAAAATAGACATATTTGGAGTTCGGATTTGGGTATATTATCTCAGCATGGGGCATTGTTCAGTATGTAGAAGATACATTTAAGACATTTCTAGAGTGAAACTTTCAAAGGATCAAGAGAGTGGCATATAGAAGCTCTATAGGTTAAAGCAATAGTGTGGGCTAGATGAAAGAGCAAGTAAAACAAGAGACTGTACCACAGAGTAGGATAAAGTCATATGAGTAGGTGCCAGGATAATAGAATGATATTGGGGAATGGGTAAGAGTCAGGGCATACAAAAGAAAAAGCTGTCAAAGTCAGATCTTTGAGGGGTATATCATGAATAACATGAGGCTCAAGAAGTCCTGAAATGTTCTATTGCTTAGGCAAGTGAGTTCTAGACTCAGTATGCCATGGCTTGCATTATGATGCTATGCCTCTAGAAATTAGCTCACTAAGGGCTAAAAGTTTCAAGCCTGTAATTATATTATGCCTATTTTGTAGGTGTATTTGGAAAGATTGAATTAAATAATCCATGTAAATGCTTGGCATATGCCTGGTACATAATAAATCTTAATAAATATTGTACATTACCACAATATGCTATTGTTACTGACTCATGAAGAACAATAGATACAGCTGTGTCAAGCCAGCACCAAAGACTTCAAAAAAATATAGAAGTGGGGCTGGAGAGATGGTGCAGTGGTTAAGAGCACTAGGTGTCTCTCCAGAGGACCTGTGTTTGATTCCCAGCTCCTACTACTTGGCAGCCCACTACCTCTGTGACTCCAGTTCCCGGGGATCTGATGCCTTCTTCTAGCCTCCATGGGCACTGCACACATGATGCACAAGAGACACACGGAGGCAAAGCACTCATCCATACACAATAAAAATAAAGGACAAAGCCTAAATACAGTAGATATACAATAATTTTGAATATTTCTTTGAATCCTCCCTTTGTCAAGAAAACATGCCTTTCAATCATGTCTCACTAGCCAAATTTTCAGTGTTACTGATAATCTGTTTCTAGGTTCTCTCCTGGCCAAGTCCAAGAATGCTGCCTGTCCTAATCTTTCAACCCTTCAGATGGGGTCCCAGTTCTGGGCTCTCAGTTTTTCTAGGGCATCAGGTCAGCTAAACACAGAAAAAGCAAGATGCCTTCAGGCAACTCTGTCCCTAATGTATTATTTGTATTTTGCTGTTAATTTAATATACTGTATTGTCATTTTCAGATATTCTCCAAATGAAGAGTACAAGGCCCTGTTTACCCACCATTTATTTTTAAAATTTGTTTCTGTTTTAACAATCTCATTTTCTCTGAAGTCCACCTTCCCATGGAAAACTATCATTCAATACTGCTTATTAAAAAAAAGAAAGAAAGAAAGAAAGAAAGAAAGAAAGAAAGAAAGAAAGAAAGAAAGAACAAAAGGAGCATTCAGAGAAGTGTTATTGCTGGGTCTCTGAACCTTAGCCTTCTTCACTGTGCTTCTGGCTTTATAAACGTTCATTCTTTTGGATGGACAGTTACAAACATGATTCTATTTCTTTATCCAATGACAACATAAAAGAGCAGATTAACTGAAAACTGAACTCTTCGTCATTTAATGAGATTGCCTGGAAACTGAAAGGGCTACTTTGCTGGTTGGTGTTTCTATTTCAGTGTGCTCAATCACTTTTTGAAATGAATAAAACATCTATTAAGATTATAGATAGCTGCTATGCCTTTTGTAAGTTGTGGTGTTGCATGTTAGAATCTTCTTCAAGGAAATCGGTAAGGAGAAATAATACTAATGCACACATATAGAAATAATCAAGAATTCGTTTTTAACCATAGAAATATGGGCACCAATCTACTCCAATTTTTTGAAGGTAAATCTAATGTATTTGTGTTAAATATTACTAATCTGACTTTACATCAGTCTAACTGGAGAAAGAGCCATTAAGAACATTTTCATGGTTTGTTTGTTTATGTTCTACTCTCCATTGACAACGGTCATTTTCTTATCTTGAATCTCATTCCCCTCCTATTTTTGAGCTATAATTTTCCTGAGTGGTATGAGGAAAGAATCAAAGACAGAAAAGGTTTTATGTTGGCTCTTTCATAGCATGTTCCTCTTTATCATAGAGAAGGTTAGTAGTAAGAAAAGGCACAGGTTAAGCCATCAGCCAATGTTTGTTACTTGGTTTCATGGAACAGAATAAAATGGAAAATAGTTGGTTTCCTTTTCATTTCTTACTCTGTTTCTAGCTCTTTGGTTCACCTTTTATCTCAATTTGAGTTTTTGGAGACCCAAAAAAGCACATCCAAACACTCTTTTTTTCTGTAGCTTTGGAGCTTGTCTTGGAACTAGTTCTTGTAGACCAGGCTGGTCCCGAACTCACAGAGATCCACCTACCTCTGCCTCCGGAGTGCTGGGATTAAAGGCATGTGCCACCATCCAAGCACTCTTAGAGAAGGTTGCTTAGGTTTTCAAGACAACACATCAACAGGCAGGTGGTAGGATGAAACATGAGGTCACTAAAACTGGAAAACTGAAAGTCCCTGGCATCCTAATGTAGTTTGGGGGAATGTGCCTTTATGTGTTCTATGGGTACAATGAGCAATGGAAATTTGTACTGATTTCACACTTGAAAAAAAGAAAACAAGGATGGCTCATTCTCAGTACCCAGACAATAGGAGACAACAGCCAAGGAGGAAAGAGACACAGCCCAATGTGGGCTAATCCTAAGTGCCCATATTGGTTGTGCTTGCTCAGAAGGTAGGGCCAAATGAATGGCATAACAATAATAGCCCCCCTTTCTTCCTTGCTGTCTCTTCCCCTTCCTATTTTACCTCTTTCACTCTTCTTTTTCAGAAGTAATAAGCTCTGAATTATACACTCACACACAATTCCTTTCTTATAATAGAAATAAACTAATATCTTTATATTTATAACACAATAAATTGTAAAAAAAAAAAACCTCTTTAGTCATTGTATTGGTCTTTTGTGCTAGAATTTCCTTGTCTGCTTTTTTTATACCTTAAAATTTAAACTTCTTTAAGCACAAACATAAAGTCCACATTTCTAAAATAAACTTGAAGACTCTAAGCCATATGTGTATGTAGATGGACAAGACTTCCTCATTTGGTAGGTGACCATTATTGCAATATGATGATCCAGATGTGACTTGAGTGTTTCTTTTAAACAGGTTGACAGCTATTTGACAGAAACTTGCAAGTATGTACTATTGATAATGTCAGATAGAGTTAAATCAATGATCTTTGAACAAAAAAAAATCTAAGAAGAAAAGGAAATTTGACTGTGGTTTGTCAAGTGTTGTATATATTGTATAAGTTGACTGTGATTTTGATATTTTCACTCATATTCACATCAGAAAGCCATATGCGTGTTCTCAAACTAGGAAAAGTTGTCAGCACTAGAACCTCTTCAAGGTGTTCAGATGAAATGATGAATCTCAAAGGCCTCTGTTAAGGAAACCCACTGCCCTCTGGCCAGTGGTGTTTCAGCATGATGGACTTCTGCAGACGAGATCTAGATAGCACAGAAGGGGCTGTTTCCCCTCATGTCTCCTCAGAGAAGTTTGGATTTTTTTTTTGGTTTAACTTTTTAAAAGCAGATGCACAATAAACACCAGAATATGAGGTTTATGCTAAATACATTTGGTTTGAGAGCAGTTATCGCATGCTGCCAGAAGAGCCCTAAGGATTAAGATAGTTTATTGGGATCAAATGCCTGGGAGATTTGATACAGCATAGACAGTTTACTACTGCCTGTTAAAATGCCGACTATGCTTATTTCTTTGTCACTCTCTCCCATTTTCTCTCTTCTTTCTTCCATAACCCATATTTTATTATGTTATTTTCCTGTTTTTAGACGAATCTACTCAGGTTTTTAAACCTTATCAAAATTGAGACCTTGGAAGCCCTTCTGACCTTATGTGTACAGGGGAACAGTGATGACATATGTATCTCTCATCCACGTTTTAGGACTATTCAGTCCCTGATTAACAGTTAAGATCTTTAGAAATAAAATCATAAGGAACAGATGCATACTTCGAGTAATGTAACTTGAATGAACACAAATACCCTGGCAATCATAATGTATAGAGTAGGACCACATAAAAGCAAAGCTGATTTTCTGTCAGGCATATCCATTACTTGGATAAAAGGGTAAGCTATATTCTTTGTAGGCAAATTCTATGTAAAATGTTCAACAAGGCAGATGAGTTTGTACACAACATATCAGCTTTCAGGAAAATAGGCATGAGACAGAAAATATAATCACATAAACAGGAAAGCCCATGGAATGTTGTTGGGGTTTTGAGGATGCACCACACTTATGAGGAAGCCAGACATGGAGTCCACTGAGCTGGGTGGCATGATTTTATGAAAATTGTGTTAGGCAAAACTAAATGTTTGCTGTGCCAAGATAAAGTCATCCTGAAACTTTAATGGTGATCATATGTTCTATATGAACACATGTCTATCATCCCCAACTTTCCACCCCCTTTTAAGTACTACTTTTGAGAAGACCAGATCAATCATTGTCAAATTGTGCTTCCATCTACCTGAACAGTGTTTCAAAACAAAGGAGCCATACAACTTTTATTTCCCTTGCTTTCTTCTTTCTTTTCTTTTTTCAAGATAGTGCTTGCCACCACCCACAAACACACACAAGAAAGCATAGTTAAAAACCCAACTGTGCTGTCTGTATTTGTCTAGAGTTTGAAAACTTTGAGTGTCTGGCGGATTACCTGAATACTATGGATAGGGTACAAAAGGGAGCGGGCTCACTAGGGGCAAGTGACAAAAGAGGATGTGGAGAGCACAGTGGATTAAACATTAGTGTTTACCAGACTCTTTGCCTTAAACGCCTCTCCTTCACTCCCAGTAAATATCCTCTGAGCTCAGCACTTTCTCCAGTCTTGTCACAGCTGAAGGAACTCGGGCTAGGATGTCTGAGGAACTAGTCTAAGGTTACATTTCCTGTAAGTTCTAGACTTAGAACTGGATCCTTTCCTAATGCAACAGAACTTTAAAACATGGTAAATCCAGGGTCACTCTCCATAATAGTATTAACAGTGCCAAGAGTCTTTTTAAAAACTTATTTTTTTGTGAGTCTATGGATGATTTGCTTGTGTGTATGTCTATGCACGACATTTGTTCAGTGCCCACGGAAGTCAGAAGAGGGGTTCGTATCCCTTACTGAAGGTAGAGACAGCATAAGCTGTCATATTGGTTCTGGGACTCAAACCTAGGTCCTTTGGAAGAGCAAGCAGCCAATGCTCTTAAATACTGAGTCACCTCTCCAGCCCTAACAACTCCAATTTCATAGCAGTGATTAGAATATTAATCATTGAAAGGCTTGTGATATAGGCCTTACTATTTTTATTTTGTACCTGAGAAAACTCAGAGGTAGGTGATGAATCTGACATTGCATAGCGGCCAGCAAGACTAAATTATGGTTGTGGATTCTAAAGGCTACATTATTTATGCCATTTCATCCAGACCTAAGACCAGGACATTCTTTCTTCAAACTCTTTTAGAGGTGGGGACATGTTTAAGAAAACCCTCAAACTACTGGTACTGTCAGATTACACAGGGAATTTTTTTCTTCTTACTTCCCCACCAAGGAGAGAAGAATATCGTGATGATCTGTCCCTGGCCTTTTAAGTCCATCAGTGATATATTGGTTGAGTCCAAGAATATCTTCACTTTTCTCATTTATTTCAATTTTTATCAAACCAATACGTGCAAATAGATTAGGACAAATCAAACTTACTATCAAATGTAAACTCCTCTCCCACATAGTGTACTTTCCTCAGCTCTACCCTCATCCTGCTTGCCAGAGGCCACCACGTTCTCTCTGAGCTGTTTCTTCTACAAGTCTGCTCTCCTTTTCTAGGGGAGCATGTGCCTATCCTCTGAATTACTGATTTCAAGTATTATTAACCAATTTCATAATACGGAGCATGATTTTGTCTCATACTCTGCCCTTTTCCTTCTATTTCTTCATTATAGTATTTTTTTTAACATGGTATGGTCAAATACACATTTTTGGTACTTTTCTGATTGCTATAATGCAAGTATCAACCTTTGGTGGGAAAAGAAGTGTGTGATATTCATCGTTTCATTTGTAATAACTTTTTTGGTGAATGCTTATCTGTTCCTGGAATGAATAATAGCCTTTTCTTCCATTTTCTTGAATTTATTTGGACTCTCATTAATTAATTGAAAGTTCCTGTCAAGATAGGGTTTTACATTGCTAAATATGCCTAATGATCTAGTTTGATTAATCCTCAAAGATGCCTCTAGTGGAGTTCTCCACTTCCTCCAACTTGTATCCATTACTCTTTTCTCCACCTTCTCATCTAACATCATTTATTCCCAACTTGGCATTTCGTTCTTCTGTGATACATTTCTTGTTTCCTAGGGTTAATGTTTTTTCTCTTTCTTATTTCATCCCATTGTTGCCAAAAGTGTTCTCTCAAATATAGGTTGATAGAGTGCATTTTTCTTGAATGTATTTTCTAGGTTTTTATACATCTTTAAAAACATCTCTATCCAAATGACTAGCAGCTTTGTTCAAGTACAGAATTCTGGTTTAAAAAATCATTTTCTCTGTTAATATTTTTTTAGTTCTTCTGGCTTTTAATGTTGCCATTGAGAGAATATATGCCATGTTGGCCTTCTCTTTGCTGTGTATGCCTTGGTTTTAGCAGAATATTCCCTCTCCTGGAGTTTGAAATGCAGTGATGATATCCTTTGAGGGCCAGTGCTGGGTCAGCAACTCTGTGGCCCTTATAGTCTTGTCAGAGACAATAAAAGATACTGTATTCTCCAGACTTTATCAAATATTTTCTTTTCTCTTTTGTATTCTGTTTGAGAGAGGGGGAGTGGGATCTTGTCTGAAGAGTATGACTAGATTTGTCTAGACATTAATGCCCAAAGTCTACATGAATAAGTACCTGCTATATGTTTGGCCTTGAGAAGACTCTGAAGACCACAGTTCCTCCTTCAAGGGTACTTGGAATTTAGTGGCAGAGATGTGATTTTAAAAACCTTTTAGAAAGTTGAACCACAATAGAAAGAATTCATAATGATACGTAGAAACTGTATAATAATGCTTCAAGGCAATATGAATGAATTACAGATAGAGAGATGGGAAAAAATGCCCAAAGGAATGTGTGACAAATGAATCAGAATGTCTGAAGAGCAATAAAACCAGGAAATGACATTACCACAAGGATCTCTGAAACTAGAATGATTGGTGATAGAGGAAGTGATATCCAGTCACAGGCACCAGTGTGTGAAAGGCACAATGGTGTGATCGGGAAATCAGACCCTTATTTCCAACCAAAAATTTGATTAACCACATGAATGAAGACAAGACTGATAAGAAAAAATTTGGGGCCAAAACATAGTTTTTAGCTGAAGGCAGTTCTTGAGGGCGATGGCTTTCACTCAAGACTTTTCATTGCTAATCCACAACCTGTGCTGTTCTAACAGGTGAAAAGCTTAGTGGACACTGGTGTGTTTGATTAATGAGTGTGTGTTTACGAGCATGTGATCTCCAACAGTTCGTAGAGTTTCACCCTGCGAATTTTACAGAACCAACTCCAAGTCATCATAAAAGACAAAATGCATAAATATGTGCAAGAAAAGAAAGTCGGGCACTTAATTTTATACCTCATATTCCAAAGGAGATGGATCTCCCCACCGTCTCCTTTGCAATTGTTATTGTTGATGGTTACTTCTTAGAAAGAAAGCTAGAGCAGGTGTTGTCATTTGCGTCACCAAGCCAGCGACACGATCAATAGCTGTGCTACTTGCTGTGTGAGAGCAACAACAGAGAGTCCAGACCCTCCACATAGGTGGAAAATATGGTGTGTGTCACCCCAATAATTTTGTCTGATGGGCACTGTGGGTATCTTTGTTTTTGATGTGTAAGGGTGAATGATTCCAGACATGCATTTGCCCTTCAACAGCATGGGGTGTTGCACCTTGTCTAGAGTTCTCCTTTATAATTTCCCTATGGTCACCTTATACTTTGCTTCTTCATGGGGAAGAAAATACACTGAAATAAGTACCACACAATAGAGAGCCTACCTTTAAAAACAGTAAAAAGGCACACCCTGTCACATGTAGTGGTGTTTCAAATGTATTTTAATAAACAAAGAATGCCTGAAATTCTGAGAGTAAAGGAGTCCCACTGGTCACCCTTACAGACCAGATTATGGTAACACACACCTTTAATCCCAGTAGCCACAATGACAGACACCTTTAATCCCAGTAGCCACCCTAGTTGCCGTAGAAATCTGGTGGTGCATGCTTTTAATCCCAGTGGTACATCTTTGATTCCAGCCCTAGAGAGGACTATAAAATGGGGCAAGACAGCTCTCAGATGCAATCTCATTCTGAGATTCCGAAAGGCAGGATCACCATTTCAGACTGAGGTCAAGGTAAGAGCCAGTGGTTGGCTATTTTGCTTTTCAGATCTTCAGGTTGAACCCCAATTTTTGACCCTGAGTTTTCATAATCGTGTTTCAGCCACACAGATGTGTGGATTGCATCCCGGAGGTAGCAACTACAACACTATTGTTCATTCTTTATATCATGCAAAAATCAACACTTTAGTCCGGGACCAGGACTCAGTAGTAGCTAGACCTGTAAACGACCTACCTCCTTTGAAGAGAAGAAAGGTGTATTAATTCTCCATGAAATACTTTGATATACCCATGCTTTGCTTTCCCTCCAAAATGTCATTTAGGTTTTAGTCAATGTATTCACAAGGCCGAGAAATATGTTCTCAGTTAAACTTAATTAGCAACTGTAAGTGGTCCAGCTTTGCTTGATCTACACTTGATGGCAGTGTGTATCAAAACCCATGAACTGTCTCATCCCCACCATTCTGTGCCACCTCAGGGGAAAATGGGTGAAAAGAGGTCTGAGCCAACTCACTTAAGGATGCAATGGGCTCCATGAGCAGAAAGGTAAGGCTTCTACCATTGTCGGCTTAGTTTTCTTGCCTCCCTAAAACAGCGTGATGATACCAATAGAGACGGAAATAACTATTTTAAGAACATCATTAGTCACTCCCTCTTTGACATGGACAGAATGACTAAGTATGCACTGAGTGTTTTCCAGGTAAATGGCTAAAGAATCGTGGGTTATGACACTGAACACTTCCTTCATTTTAAAGTACATGGGGAATGGAAAGCTAGAATAGCAAGGAGTAAAGGGAAGGATCCTTTCCAAGTACATGGAAAATAGAAGAGATAGCTGCCTACATGCAAAGAACTTTGTAGTCAACTCCACTTAACTGAGTCACTTTCAGCGATTGAGATTTTTTTTTCCCATCTACAATTTTTTGGACTTCCTTTATTTAAACTAGACCTTCAGGTGCATCATTGTTTTTTATTGATATTTATTGAGTTCTACATTTTTCTTTGCTCCCCTCCCTGCCTCTCCCCTCACCCCTTCAATCCTCCCCCAAGGTCCCCATGCTCCCAATTTACTCAGGAGATCTTGTCTTTTTCTACTTTCTACTTCTCATGTAGATTATATCTATGTACGTCTCTCTTAGGGATTGAGATTTGGACTTGAAGTCCTACCGAGAGATACTTGACCATCCATGCTTGCTGCAGCATTATCCACAGTAGCTAAGAAGTGTAACAAGACTTGCTATCCATTTACGAAGAATGGATTTTTAAAATGTGGTACTTGTACATATGGAATTTTATTCAGCTATAAGTGAAAAAGAAATTGTGGCAATTGCCAGAAAATATAAGTCATGAAACTAGAAAGGGGACCATGCGCAGGGAAAAAGAGGACTGGAGAGTGTAGTGGACAGAGGGAAAAGGTAATCGAATGTTTCATATGTAATATGAAAACGGTGACTATTTCAGGGGAAGGGGATGAGAAGAAGCAGGGTAGAAGAGCTGGCGAGAACAATAGTGAAGAGAATTGCATAAACAACGTGCGTATGAAATGCCAAAATGGAGACTTGCTTTGAATGGTACTTTTAAAAAGTATATAAAATATTATAATCTCAAAAGTAAAGACATAATTAATAAAAAATAGAAAAAACAAAAATATGCAAAAATAAAGTTTAATTTAAAAAATCATATGACAGATTTATACTGTCTTTATTTTCATGAAAATCTGTCTTTTTATGTTTTCTTTATTATTCAGAATGTAAAATGGGATATTATTTTTACACTTTTTTTTTAAACTTTACCTCAATCTTTCAGTAACTTCAGATTTTCTCTCCCACGCGGTCATATGGCTATCTCTGGTAACTGTGCAGAACCTATTGAAGAAGAGAAATAAAATCAAATAGAAGAGGTGTTTACAGGGAGCTTCAGTTTTCTACCAGTAGAGAATCATGAGAGCTGTCTGTGTTTCATGGTAGGTTTTGCTACTGCACTGTACTTGTGTTAAGATAATATGCTAAACACAGGATCACATCCATTATCCTGAATTTAGTTTCCAAACTCATCCCAATACTGGGGTTACAAGTACTACTAGGCCATGCTTTTTCTGTGGGTCTGGGGGTCAAACTCAGGTCTTTGTGCTTGTAAGGCAAACACTTTACCTATTGAAATGTCTCCCCAGCCCAACATTCCTTAATTTTAATGTAGCCCTTGTAGAATGCCCCATGGAAGAATTCTAGCATGGTTCATTATTGTTGTTCAGCATAGCTTACTATTGGGATACAGGGTTTCCCTCCTCTATAATTTGCTGAGAGCTAAGAGCCCCTTGGTGACATTCTATGTTCTATCTTGATTCTTTCAGGCTTAGTCCTCTGAATCACTCCAATAAAGTTCTTGTTTTGCTTTGATGAACTTTTCCTTCTCTTTCGCATTTGCCTTCTTTAATCAGCTTCCTTAAGAATGAACTGTGGGGTTGGGCACTAAAACTTGGTATACTAGGGGACCACTGCCTTGGAGGGGTAATTGCTGATTCTGTCAGTCTGTCACTTGCTCACTCTACTGTCATCATAATTTAGGGGCATTTATTCTGTATTTTTATGACTGGATAGTATTTCATGAATAATAATGAAAGAAAGAGTGAAAGAATAGCCTATTGCAGCATACCTCTTACAAAGTAGTGACATCTGAATGCAGATTATTGGCATTTGAAAACAAATGCTCTTGACTTTTTCTTTAACTCACATTCTATTGAAAGTAAAACATACTTTTACCTTCTGATCTTTTAAAGGGTTAGCTTTAGGTTAGTTAATGTACATAGTCTTTGACCCATGGATCTCTCACTTAAAGAATGCCACTAATGTTTAGAGCAAAGTAAAGTAATATGATTTTGACTGAAGAATTGACACTCTGCATTAGATGCAAGTAGATGCCTAATAAAAGGAGATCACTGCATATAAAGTTAGAGACTCAACGATCAATTGTGCCTTTAATTACTCAGCGCATCAAGAGCCTATCCAAACCACATAGGCAAGTCTTGAGTCTAGGGCAGAAACAATCTTCATAGTAGGAATAATTAACAACCACAGATAATCCCAAACTCTTATGGAAACAATTCATTAAACTCTCCTCCCTTAGAGAAATGGTTTTATAAGAGCTACAAATTGTTATAAAACTGCCAGGTTTGTTCTGCTTGCCTTTGATTGCCCTGCTGCAGTCTCTAGGAAAGGTCATGCAAAGTAGTGAAACAACTAAGTCAGGAGGGCAGAGGGACAGAGAGAGACTCAAGGAGAAGATCAGAAACTCACAACAGACCTCAGTGCCATGCAGGGTGCTTGCTGATGGGAAGCCTAAGCTGGGGAAGAGCTGTGGCTTTAGATGACAGACATCAGCAAAGCCAGGAGAAAAGGGGTGTGATGCTCCAGTTTTAACCCCAAACAAGAAAGAAATGGTTTCCAGTGAAGTTAGGAGGTTCTGTTTTAACATAACTTTTCTTTGTTTTCTTCAATACAAGAGTATGTTTTCTTTTCCACTTTGATTAGCCTTATTAATTCAGCATAACATGATAGACTCTTGGGGATGAGGCTGTAAATCAGTGATAGAGTGCTTGCCTTGAAATAATGGGATATATATATATATATGTATGTATATATACATATATATAATTTTGTCTTATTGAAGTTTGAAATATTGAAGTACTCTATCTTTGGTACTTTTTAAACTGGTTTATATTGTCAGTCAGTGTTTTAGAAGGAATAGAACTGAGAGAATAAATCTAAATATATATAAAAGAGGATTTCTTAGAGTGGCTTACAGGCTGGTATTCAACTTGTCCAACACTGAATATCTACCAACAGAGTGTACAAGAATCCAGTAGCTATTGAGTTCACATTGCTGAATGTCTTAGCTGGTCTTGAGTATATGCCAGAATCCTGAAGAAGCAGGCTCTAATGCAAGTGAAGAAATAGACTTGTCAGCAATAGTGAGAGCAAGCAGGCAAAGAAAGAGCAAGCTTCCTGCTTCTATGTCCTTTACACAGACTGCCACCAGAAGGTATGGCTCAGATTAAAGGTGATTCTTCCCACCTCAAACATATCTGGAAGAAAGGTATATCTTCCTCCATCAAAAATCTGGGTTATATGTGGGTCTTTCTACTTTAAGTGGTTTAATTAAGAAAACATCTATCACACATATGCCCAGCCATTTGGGTTAATTCCAGATGTAGTCAAGTTGACAACCAATGCTGTATGAAATCCTGCAGCCAGTAACCTTTAAGTTACCCTGTCAACTTGGGCATGGCCTCTTATACTAGAAATGCTGATGTAAGGCGTGTGTTCTCTCTCTTTGGGCAGTGGGATTTGGCTGCTGTTCCCCATTCAAGCAGAGAACTGTGATCTGTGAGTCTGCCCCTAATAAATAACCCTTTATTATACTCAATTCTGAGCTAATGTGGGATTTCTTTAGTGTCCTTCTTCATCTGCCACCCACATGGATTCAAACTCTACACCTACCAGGTGGACTGGCCTAAAAGGCTCAAATGGTCCACAGCCCAGAAAGTCTCCCATCCCCAGCAGCTTGGCTCACTTTCACCTACTAAGCCATTTTTTGTAAAACTCCCACCTCAGCGGAGCTAAGTGTATGCCATGACTTGGAAATTTCCCAAGCTTGCGCAGATGCCCCCCCATGCATGGTTACTTGCACAGCTTCCCATTTGTGCTCCCTGTTCCTGAGTTCTGGGCTCCTTGCTATGTGTACAGAATTGATTTAATTGCTTTTAGTTTGTCAAGCAAAGCATATTTGTCAGTATTTAACCAGCACCAAGGCAAAAAACCAAAGCTGCTCAGGACCGTTCGTGGCACCACCAGTTGTGCTGCTGCTTGTCATGACTCTGCAACCATGACTCCTGCTGGACAATAAAGATTATTACATCTAAAACAATTTACTAGACCTCATAACACAGGTAAATATTTTATTAATTAATAAATCAATAAACTTGAAAGTTATATAATAGCAGACAATATTACCATAGAGAAGTTTAGTAACCTTTTTGCTAATATTATGGATTGTATTCTGAAAGGCTTATAGTAATAAAACATATTCCCAGCATACAGAGGGAAACGGACATCATTAGGTACTTTGGAAAAGCAATTCAAGACCACATGGGGGCATAACTAATTCCAGTTAATTGATAAAAAGAAAAGGAAAAGTGTTCAGTAATACCAGAGCAGAATTGTAGGGCAGCTTCTCTACAGAATCAGTACTCATTCATACAAAGGGTTTCGCATTACCTCATGTGGTTGAATACCTAATAGTATTGCTATGACCCAGAGATCTTTATTCTATACAAGGAGCAAGTCTTCTTATGTGTCAAAGTGCCAAATTATAACAATAAACAAAATTTGTGGTGCGGGAGAATAGTCTGTATTCTGTCAATCATGATTTAAATAAACGCTGATTGGCCATTAGCCAGGATGTAAGGTGGGACAACCAGACAGGAAGTAGAGGCGGAGCAAGGAGAATTCTGGGAAGCAAGAAGCTCTCTTGGCACTTCTGTCTGAACCACTGAAGAAGCAGGATGTGACCTGCCCCGCTGAGAAAGGTACTGAGCCATGTGGCTAACATAGATAAGAATAATGGGTTAATACAAGCTACAAGAGCTAATAAGAAGCCTGAGCTAATGGACCAATCAGTTTACAACCTAATGTAGACCCTCTGTGTGATTTTCTCTGGGACTAAATGGCTGGGGAACTGGGCAGGACTTAAACCCCAACAAGTAGGCCCCTCATGCTACAAATTTGGGAGATAGTTACCTCTAGAAAAGAGATAGAAAGACTAAATAAGGAAGAATATAAATAGAATTAAGTCACAGGTAGAGTTCTTGAATTAAAACTAATTCTTAACTGGAAAACCAATAAATGAGAGCTCTGTATGAAGAAATGGCTGTATCTTGTGAACAGACTTATGGCTAATTCAGTTCTCAACATATAAAGATGATGAGAAAAATGAAAATTATTGTTTAATTTTTGTAAAAACTCATGTTTTTAAACATAACATTTATTCTGAAATTATATTTGTTATCATTAGTGAGGACATTTCTATTGGATTCTCTTTGACAGCTTTACTCCCCTGAGGCATTGAATGAATTCCATGCAATGAATAAAAAAATCATTAGTGAGAGCAAACCAAGCATTTGGCTGGCACATGAAAATATTATCTTATGATTAACGATAAGATATTTAGATTTATACTCTCAAGGGCCTTTCATTTAAGGAGAATTGCAGGGTTTTCATGAGTTATCTTAGCTATTAATAAATTAATACAGCTCATGTTTTCTAGCTAGGCCAATTCACATGATTAGCTAGCTACTTTACACACATTTATCTTGATATGAAACAATTGTTTCCATTTATTATTCAGAAATCATGGATTAATTACAATCTGGAAAACTTCCTCATAGTCATACAAGAGGAAGAGACTTATCATTTCTTTAAAAAAAATCTGATGCATAGTGGAAAATAACAGTAAAGGAAATATGCTGCATAAGCAATTGATCCAAGAATGGTATTCTTAATGATATAATCTGTGGATTGGTTTTACTCCAGTGAGCCTCTTTACTGGTCTTGGCCAACAAGATGATAACACATTCGTCATCCATAAATTAGTGCCCCTTAATAAAGAACATTTTAGTGGTTTTGAAGCATAAACATAACTTAATAGTCTTTAATTTAAAAACAACACAAGTAATATACAGATAGAAATATAGATAAAAATGAACATACTATAAGCCCATGCCTACCATTATATGATGAACTTTGTTTTGAGGTTATAAAATTAAAAGATCACCCCTTTGATAAAGGCCTGTCTTATTAACTCAGATAATTCAGTCTGAGCTTAAGCAAGCAATCTTTAAGCAAACTTGCAGACAAAAGAAACAATATGAAGTCCCTAAATAGATTGTTTGAAAGTGAATGTTTATTTACATAAATAGATTTAAGTTGCTGTGCTTTAATGTAAAGTACTTGCTTTGCACTTTATAAGATTTTATTTTAAAATATGTATATTTACAATTTTAAAATCAGTTCTTCATGTGAATACAAGCTACAAATAGTTATCAATAGAAATAAAAGTATGCTTAAATAAATATCCACTTGCTTGTATGATTATATTAAGCAAAATAAAATATATATTAATGAAAGAATCATTTAACTTATGGTATATACATCATTTAAAATGTAACTAAAATAACTATTAGCATTTGTTGCATTTATTTAAATTATTTTATAGCTACTTAACATTTATGTATTAATTAAATAATTAAAATTGTTTTAATTTTAATTATTTGGCAACAGATTATGACATGATATTAAGTTTTAAAAGACACAAACAACTGATGAAAATTAGGAACATACAAACTAATCTTACAACATAAAATATTAAACATGTATAGCAGGTTTTTGTTGCTATTTCTCCATTTTGAGTCAGTAAGAAATATATTTAGGTTCTGTAAAATTTTTATTTTATATAAATTTGAGATACTATGATGTTGTGGTTTGAATGTGGAAGTGAAGTCTTGCTGGAGGAATTGCCTCACTGGGGGTGGGCTTTAAGATTTGACAGTCAGGTTCATTCTCCAAGCAATTTTACCACTGTCTGCCATCAAGACTTTCCAGCCATGTTGAACTGTACCCTCTGAAGTTGTGGTCCCAAAGTTCCAAATAACAAGCCTTCAACACACATGCACATAGACTGTCTCTCTCTCTCTCCCTCCCTCCTTCCCTTTCTCCCTCCCTTCTTCCCTCCCTCTTTCTGTCTCCATCCCTCTTTCCCCCTCTCTCTTAAACCGCATCTTGACAGGTATTTGAGCACATCAATAAAAAGGTAACTGATATACATAATAAGCATCCTTAGGGCGACATGTCACTCATTGCCTTACAATTAATTCCTATAAGCAGATTTGTTAACTCAAACAATATTTTCAAAACTTTTATTTATGCCAATTGTCATGCAGAGGGTTTGTTTAAAGGAATCATTCAAGAGATAAGGATGTGAGGGCAAATGAAGAAACAAACCATCCATGTTGCAGTTTCTTTTTCCCTAATGTGATTCTAAAGGTCCATTTTGTTTGATGACCAAAGTAGAAAACACATGAAAGAGTTGAGAGGAAAGCATTGAGCCACTGCTGTTTCTAAGCATGGTAATAAGTGCATGTGGAAATTTCCAGACATTTTCACTGATTAGGAAGCTTTTGTAGAGGTTCCCCAGGAAATTTAATCCCCACTACTTTAAACTGCCAAAAGAATTCATAGCTGCCCTGACAGCGGCCGCTGTGCAATCACCACTGCTTTTAGACTCTGTGTGTTAGGGAACGTGATTATGTGTAGATTTTTCTATTCCAAGAAGTAGTTTTTATTTTGCCCAATTTTCATTCATTTTGTCCTTCAGTGCAAGTCTTCCCACCCCTGTCTGTGTGTAGGTGCAGCACTCAGAAGAAAACTTATGGAAACCAGTTCTCTCTTCCTATGACAGGCTTTCCAGACACTGGAACTCAGGTCATCAGGCTTGGTAAGAAGTGCATTAACTACTGAATCTTCCCGTGATCTCATGCAAATGTTTGAGTGCAATAAAATGCTAGTCAGGTGCTTATGTAAATGTTTTAATAAACTATGGAAAATTTAAAATTTAATAACGACAAAGTCACTTTTAATCTAGTCATTTGGTAAATTCTAAGAGAAGAACATGTTCTTATTCAAATATGTTTCATTTTATTTCATGTTGAATTATAATTGCAACACTGACCTTTGCCTTGGGTATACTTGGCTAAAATTTTCTATAATTAAAACAGAGTCATATAATGTGAGGGTAATAGTTATTATAAGTTCTGGAGTGAGCATAACTCATTTTGACCCTTTTTCTTTCTGAGGCTATGCTTTCTTTTTTTTTAATGTGGTAATAATTACAGAAACAACTTCATGGGCATATTTATGAGCTTCATCAAGATATTATGAGCAAACACGTAACAATGGTGCCTCCTTCACTGTGAGACGGACCCTACTTTACTTATCTTTTCATCATCATCACCATCCAAACAGTGGTAAAAAGCTTCCTCAGTGGGTAGCTCTCAAACACAGGAGACTGATTGTATATGAAGAATCTTGAACCCCACTCTCAAACTTTGTGCTGATGCTGCCCAGACTTGGTATCCAGTTTTGACTAGTCACCTAACTTCTTCCGGCTTAATCTCTCATTTGAAGGAGTTAGGAGTATCTAACATCATTGTGAAAACTGATAAAGAATGAAACTAAGAATCTGGAATAGTATGACAAGAAAAATATATTTTCATTAGTTATCTTTGTCCAATTTTCTCCCTCCCATTGAGCTGTTAGTCATTGATCAGACATGACCCGTACTACCATCCCTCCAGCCAAAGACAGCGAGTCATTAAAATAGAAACAGAAATATGGGTTACTGGTCCAGCAAAATGTATTCTGTTGGCTGCAATTTCCCCTTCTCTGCTTCAGAGATTAAAAACTAATTCTTTCAGATATTCATGGCTGGCAGACATGATTAATTGAATCTTTATAGATAAAGTAAAATGTTTGGACAGAAGAAGCAACTACTCTGCTGAAGCTAATTGTAAGATACGTTTGGTGAATAATTCATTATATGCAGTATAATGATATCATAGATGGTTAGCCTAGAACAAATATCAATTCTAGAAAGAGAATTAAAATGAAGTCAACCCTGCTGTGAAAAATGGTTGAAGCACTTTCTGTTAAAGTGGACCTCACTTTGTTGAATCTTGCTTTGGCCTAGAGTCTGTTTGACCAATTTCTGCTATCCTGCCATCTATCTGGTCTGCTATAGCTTATGAGGCACAGATTCTACAGGATCAGATAATCATTTAGAGTAGCTGTGATGGTTAACCTCAGCTGTCAGCTGAATAAGACGTAGAACTACCTGGGAGACAGACTTCTGGTCATGCCTTTGTTAGGGTAACTGAGCAGGAAAAATCTAGGCAGGTCTCACTATGGGTGGCATCACTCCCTGGGCTTGGATCCTGGACTGAGCTCAAACAGACACCTCTCCTTCCTGACATTCAATGCAATGTGACCAGCTGCCTCAAGTTCCTGTTGCTCTGACTGCTTCACCCTGATTGACTGTAGCTCAAACTGTGAAAGAAAACAAACCCTTCGTAAGTTGCTTTGGTTGGCTTTATCGCAGCAATTGGCATGTAACTAAGACAGAAACCTGACTTGGGTTAAAGTCATAGAGAAACATTGATAAATACCACAGATTTCGATTGCTACTGTGTTTGGTGGTGCTGAGTCACTTGACCTTTGTGTGTGTGTGTGTGTGTGTGTGTGTGTGTGTGTGTGTGTGTGTGTGTGTGTGTGTGTGGTGTGTATATGCTTGAAGACTAGAGATTAACATAAGTTTCTTTTCCAATTGGTCTCTACCCAATTTTTGAGACAGACTCACTCACTAACTCTAGAGCTCACTGGTCGAGCTACATTAATTAGCCAACAAACCCCAGGGATCTTTCTGTCTTTTCCTCCAAGCTATGGAATTGCAAGCATGTGCCACAATGCCCAGCTTTTTTATGTGGATGCTGGGGCTCACGTTCAGGTCTTCATGCTTGCACACTAAGTTGTCTTCCACTAACTCCTTCTTTCACACTCTTGAACTTCCTACTTTTCACCAGAAAAACAAATCATCAAACTGTTATCAGGGCTACACAGATTTATCCAAACAACATTTAATATTGTGCTAAGTGTAAATAAGGAAGAATAAACGCATCTGTGTATATCACATCTCTCTATATACACATGAATACGTACAAATATTCTAAACAACTTTTCTTTTCATTTCCTCTATCATCTACTTAACTTGATTTCTTACTTTTTTAATGAGGTATTTTCATTTTCTTCCCTCTGACCACTGTATAATCTTCTTCAATAAATACAAAGGAAACAGATGGGAAGTTTCTGTTTTTTTTCTTTCTAGCTAAAGTTGCAAATCAAATCACACCATGATTTTTCCTTTAAAAGATAAAAAAAGGTGACAGGGCTCAGATAAACTAGTTCCTTGATAGTCAGTAATGCTGTCACACCTGTATAGACTTCCTGTAAAATAATTGCTAATTTTTCCTTCCACCTTTTGGTGAGTCCCAGGGGTCAAACTCAGTCTGTAAGGCTTGTACAAGTGCAATTCCCTATAGACAGAGACTGCTCATTTGTTTCCTGGCTGCCCAGAACTGAATAATTACACAGAAACTACGGTAATTACAACTCTGTTTGGCCTATTAGCTCAGACTTCTTATTTACTAACTCTTACATCTTAAATTAACTCATTTCTATTAATCTGTGTATTGTTACAAGGCTGTGACTTACTGGGTAAGGTTCTGTTCTGGCATCTTTCTCCTTCAGCAGCTGCATGGTATCTGACTCTGCTTACTCTATCTCTGTTCTGATTTCCCACCTGACTTTACTCTGCTAAGCCATTGGCCCAAACAGCTTTATTCATCAAGCAATAAAGCAATACATATACAGAAGGACATCCCACATCAATTCCCCGCTGAACTGTTCCTGGCCCCTAAAATATTTATATGAAGTGGAAGAACCATGAATTTGTCTATTAGCACCTTACTTCTAAAAGTATGCTCCCAAGAAATGCTCCACTGAAGCCAAAATTATAGAGACATGATTAATAGTATATACTCATTAATAAATCTAAGAGAGCATAGGATAATAATTTTTCTTATGTAAAACTGGCCAGTTTTAAAGCTTTTTACAACATAATAAATGGTTCTTTTGATGATTATACATGTATAACACTGTTGGCTTGTGTTCAAACACATCATAGAAATAGTGCTTTTTCCTGGTTAGATTGTGCTTTTCAGTAATTGTAAGGAATGTAAGATTGTGTCAGGCCAGTAACACTGAACTTACACGCCCACTACTTGGGAGATTTTTGGTAAACTGCACATTTTCCTCTAATGGTCCTGCCTACTGTGTCACAGGCCCAGTGGCCCTATATTCAGTTCAGTGACTGAACCATTGGTAATCACACCTAATGCTACATACAGTTTGAGTGGGGGACACTTTCTCACACAGGCAAAAGTGTGACACAGGTTTTCTTAAAGTGTGAGCCCAGTGTTGTAGTGCACTTTCATCTTTAGGGGGTTTTCTCAAAGTCCACTCCAGCACAATGGGACTTCAGGCAGAAGGAATTCTGCATGTTCTCACCTTCCCTATTCTTTCTTTTGTTCGTTTGTGCTGGAAAGTGCTCTTGCTGAGGGCTATCTCCATTGTCGGTAGACAGGTAGCTACTGCCTGCATCTTCTTGCCTTTTCAATTAATTATTTTATAGTTTAATTGAAACATAATTATATCACCTTTTCATTTCTCAGTTCTCCCTCCAACCCCTCTTATGCACCCTTCAACCCCTCTCATGTGTTCCTTTTCAAATTGTTAGCCTGGTTTTCTTCGATTATTATAATTATATATATATATACATATATATATATATATATAGAGAGAGAGAGAGAGATGGATATATAGATATAGATATATACACACATACACAAACACACACATATATACATACATATGTTGTTGTGGTTGTTTGTATATATAAGGCTGAACACTTTGTATTGGATAACCAATCAAGGGACTTAGCCCTGATTCTCGTTCGAATTCTCTGTCTCTGCAGTCATTAGTTTCTTGTAGTTCTTTGTCCAGGGGTGAGACACTCGAGATTTTTCCCCCTTCCATATTATCATGTCTATTGATATTGTTACTGTTTAGGACTTCTTTATACAGCTGTTTCCAGAGCAGGTAATCTCACAGCAGGTGTTCTGACTCATAATCTTTCTGCTACCTCTCTTGCAAATGATTTTGAGCCACGAAGGTAGATATTATGCTATACATGTATCTCATTATGGCTGGGCTTCCCACAGTCCATTAATCTTTGTATTGTACCAAATAACTCTGTAATAGTCTCCTCTTGCTGCAGACAGAAACTTTTTTGATGAAGGATGGTGGATATTTAGATAAGTGTATACTTAGCTAATGTATGAGGAAAATATTTTAAAATGTAGGAATTTATATGATTTAGAATTACAAATATATAATATTTAAAATAAGAAATTATGCTGGGCTACCAAAGTGGTAGTAATAGATTCTCTTCTAAGATCCATAACCTCACTAACTCTGGGTGGTTTTAGGTTTCTAGAACCAGGCATGATTTTCATCCTGTTGAATAAGTCTTAAGTCTACTTAGGCAGGTGTTGGTGCTCCCAACATGTGAGTGCCACTATTGCACCATTACAAATACCATAGGTGTTACAATTGGATAGGATTATTAATTGTTTCCCTCCCTTAACACCTTACATAGAACTTTCTAGATGAAGGTAAGCCACAACACACTTAGTACACAGCACTCAGATTATTTGAGTTGACTTTAACCAGAAAGCCCCTTTCTATGGTCTAGCTTCTGTAGCATCTTTTCATTTTCATTGTATTTCAGCATGGTGGTGTATATGGTAGAGTGTAGACTTCACATGAGAATTTTATTGCCTTCTTTAAGCATTAACCTGTTATATCTCCTTTCTTTAGTGTTCTTGGGGTATTCCAAGTGGTATCCATATCACATGTAATTTGACTCAATCTGTTCATTTTATGGTATGGTGATAGCCACAGAACTACCAGGTTTAATCTTTGTGGTCCACAGAAGCTCTCAATTTTTAACTCTTTGAGTTTTATGAGCTGAAGCTAAAAATAAAGAAGGAATTTTATGAATCATAAATGGAAACATATACAGCATACAGTATAACCAAACAATGGAATGCAACACAATCATTAAAAACAGCACATTTATTTTTAAATTATAAAATCATGAAAGTACTTGCTTGCATTTGTGACAATATAAGCTAAACCCAATATACTGTAACTGTGACTACATAAGCTATGCATGTATAAAAAGTGAGAAGAAACGGTGCTTGCATCCAGAGAATAGTCAGCAATTTTTGCAATCATATTCTTTTGCCAATAGTTTTAGATTGGTTTTTTCATTAACTGGAAATGAAGGCTAAAGTCTGATCCACTCTGCAAAGGCATCCAATATATCCAAATTGTAGATATTTTCTTACCTTTGTAAAAAAAATACTACAATGTTATTAGTTTTAGTGCCCATTCTGAACTTTGCATTGTATTGCTGTCATCGCCTCTTCTTCCTTCTCCCATGTTAATTTTTCTTCCCAGAAAGACTTGAGCTCTCTGAGAACACAGATGTTTAAAATACATAATAATACCTAGTTCAGAACCAGAAGCTTTCTCATCTTTAGCTTCCATTCAGAATACATAAAGCCTGATGGGGCTGCATGGTACTTTTATTCCCATCTGGAAATTTTAGGGTTAAGAGTAGATACAGCTAACTTCCATGAAACTGTCTCATTTGAAAAGGAATGGACAGAGGCTGAAATGTTCATCTAGTGTTGCTGCGCATAAAGAAATAAATGGTTTGGCTTTGTAGTGAGAGATGCAATAATTTCTTCAACAGTACTTAGAAGGAAGATCAGAGCTAGATATGACAATGTCTCTTAGCTCAGCCGTCTTTGATGTCTTAAGGGCTAAAATAAAGAGTTTACTGAGACTGTGCCTGTTTCTGTCACCTAACAAGATGGAAAAAAGAATGTGAAACTAAATAGCCTCCTCCTTTGGGGCCAACCCTGTAAAATACGATGGTAGACTGGCCACTTAGTTAAATGAGATTCTAATTATAGTCTGTATTTATTTAAAGCTGAATGTCTCTTTCATTCAAGATATCTGTGTTTCATGACCAAAGGTAGTCTTAAAAACACTGTGATTTATAATGAAATAAATATATTTGCTTTTTTTATCCCTTTCCCAGTCAAAGAGCTCCTATTTCCCTTGGAACTGAAGAAAACAGCTAACAAATTCAAAGTGATCACAAAAGTAACGCCAACGTACTTTAGTAGAAACTGGTGTCTATCAATTCGGGAACTGACTGACCAGATGAAAGTGCTTACCAACCGCGCTCTCAGAACCACCTTCTCAGACTCGCTCTCTGGACTCTAGCCCTTGGTTCTCATTCCTGCTTCCATTGAAGTCTGACATCATCCCTTGTAGCTGTTCTTACCTCATACTCTTCCAGATGTGTTCATCTTCTTCTTCCTTAAACACCTTCTAATCATTTGTGCACCAAGCTTATTAAAGGTTTGGCAAAACAGGTCCTCATATACACACATACATTTAACATCAGTCTAGTCTACATTAGTCAGTCTGTTCAGAAAAACCACGAGACACACGGCAAAAATAATTTAGTGTAGGTAGATTAAGTAAACAAGCACGGGGTGAGGAACTGAATTAGAAATGAACAATGTTTGGATTCTAAGATCCATAAGCACTGAAGGAAGCTGAACTATGTCATCTGTCACAATCAGACCTGGCTGTTAGGAGTTAGCCAATGGCAGCCTGATCTCTTATGCTTTGTTTGCTCTGCACTTCTATACTGGGAAAAAAAAATATTCCGTATCAACTATACTTCTCAAACCATTCCTACATAGCAGCTCACTTCTTATTAGTTGCTTCCAGCTTCCTAAACCAATGTCATCCAGTTCGGGTGTACATGATCTTTCCCTTTCCCTCACGTGAAGGCATACATAATCCTCCCCTTTCCTTCACTCTACATCTTCCCTACTCTCCTTTCTGTTGCCCTTTGGGTCTCTGCCGAATACAAATTATACCAGCTGAGTCTTTTGCTATAGTACACTCTGACTGAACACTTTGAGTTTATCCCCATTTGGATAGAGTCTAGATTTCTACAACAGTATAATGATAACAAATTAGACACACTGAGAAGATGTATAGTTAAATTCCAGAAACAGGTCCCAGACTTGGGTTCTAAGAAGACAATCTGAATCATAACAACCATTAAAAGTTGAGACAACATTGAGTTGGGAGAGACCTGAGGCCAAGGTCCACACACCCAGCTTATGCTGGCATATAGGGAGGGAACAGTGGGCAGGGCTTCTGCATGTGTGTAAATGGCGCCCCTCAGATGCCGGCAGATCTGAGCAGATACAGAGACTTGTTCTAAATATGCTAAAAGACAGAAACTAAAGACAAATAGGCTCCAATGAGAACAGCAGAGTGAAGGAGCATCTTAAACACATCCTGCTAAAACTTAGGCTGATGACAACGGGAAAAGCATTTTTGTAGTATCCTAGGGTCACCACAGCAAAGCAGAGTACTGCCAAACAGCACAGCAGACATACAATAGCTGGGTAAGTAGCACACTTCCATCCTTAAAGGAAAGTTAGCCTCTCACGGTCATTATTTCCCATTTTATTTCCTTCCTTTCATATCCCTTTTAATATCTTCTTCCTTTTGTCTAATTTTACTGAAGAATTTTTCACTATCTCTTTTTTATACTGTCCCCAATTAAACTATAGCAATAGAAGCTCAATTTTTATACCTTTAACCAGTTAAACATGCTTCTAAAGTGAAATAATGTCCCCTCTTTGTGGGACAGAAGCAGCTGCAGCCAGTTGAGATTACTAACTGGCTTTTCGTCCTTGTTTGCTTTGCTATGCGTGCTTTCATGGTATCTGTGCATATGCACTGGCAGATGCCAGGGTGACTACAAAGGTGAGGCTTCTGGGAGGAGGTGGGCATTTTACAGTCTCACTGTGGGAAAGAATGTGTTTAACAAGGGCAAGGGCATAACGACTCAATGGCTGGGAAATATGCAAATACGGAAAATGAAGTCAAGGTTCATAACTGCAAAAATATATTTTCTTCCTACTTTTAAAAGCAATATAATTTGCAAAAGTAATACATATTCATTGCTTAAAAAAACATCTCTTAGTATGAAATATAAAATAAAACCTGGCCTAGTCCCACTTATTTTCATTGTGTGAATCCAGCTACACTTCATTGTGAGGTACCTGTTATGTTAGATGGGTTTTTCTTGGGTTGGCTCCATCCACACACACTTTAGAACTAGCTTGTTTAGTGAATGGGATCATAGAAAATCAGATGTAGGTAGTAGCCTAAAAACTAGTGTGGTTTGCCATCTCTGGTTGCTGGAGATCTTCCTATCACCATAAACACTCCTCAACTCTTCTCCTGGAAGATAAAACCTCACATGGAGAAGGCTCCTGTTCCATCCAATCATTCCATCTGCATCCTAGACATGTGACTAGATGTAACTGGCACTAAAAATAATCAGTAAATACATATAATTATGTTACTGAAATTTTCTATGACTACACATAAGGAGAGAGTACTTAATCAGAAGCCCACAACCAAAGTAAAAATCACTTTTTTAAAATTCTGCAGACAAATATTAGTGGCCATGGAAAAGAAGCATAGATTTAAGGTACTCCAGATTCCTTGTACCAATGAGTTAACAGTTTGATGAATTTTTTTTTCTTTTTTTTACAGTATCAAGAGAAACTCATAAACCAAGGCACTTTTAAAATACACTGACAGAAAAACTAGGCAAGTGGGTCAAGGTAAAGTAGGAAAAACTGGGGTATCAACATCAGACAATAACTGTAGGCATCTATAGCCCTTTGGTTGGTTGAAGACACTAGGATTCTGTTCATATATTCCAAGAATTTACCTAATCGTCACAAGATGTTCGGTCACTTGCAAAGGATGGCAACAACTGGCTATCAGAAGGACTAAAGATGCTCTAGATAATGTGGCTATGGCCTTGAAACATTCCTAGCTTTCCAGACCATTAAATTTCTAGTCAGTTCGTTAGCCTCGTATGAAGTTTAGGGGGAAGGTGCGGCTCTTTTCACAAACTTTATTCATGCCACCATTCTGTCCTTTAAGACGCTGTGTCATCAAACGATGAGCGTCCTTAGTACTGGTATTGTGGATGAAACAGTGAAAGTTTGATCTGCTTCCATTATTATATCTGCCTGCCGTTCTCACTTGGGAATACCTCAGTGCTCACAAACATAAATTCATTTCCATATACACGGACGTCAAGCATGCTACAGCATTTTCCAAAGCTGTATGATTTGAAGCCTCTTAGACCAAGTTACTCACAATTTATTCTTTTTCAGATCTGCCATAGATGTGTGTGTTTCACTTGGCTTAGCATATCAAGATAGACTTTAAAAACAAAGAGTAGTGGTGAATTTGTAGGATTCACTTGAGTATATAACATATGAAGTAAGTGGTGACTTTTGTATCACAGCTGCCCATTCATGAGCAAGTCCCTTTTCTCATTTACTTGTCTTTCATTACCAGCAGTGTTTGTTTGTTTTGTAATTTTCTCCATATTATTGTGATTTATTTCTTGATTTCTTGTTTGTGACTTTGTATTTTTGCCATAGGAAAGAATATTAAAATCATCACAGTTTTCAGATGTATAGGATAGCTTTATCTGCTTTTTGAAATCATTCATCTTTTAGGGCCAATACTGCACTCATAGATTTAAAAAGAAAAAAACAACTAACATGCTATAAGAATAACTGTATCAGATGTAAATAATAACAATTTTGTCTCTCCACTTCTGTTTACCTAAAGGAACAGAATTACTGAATTGATAGAATGATATATATGGATTCTATATACATATAAATGATATAGGAGTATAAATTATTTATATGTGTATAATAATATATACTCCTACATTATTTATATGTGTTATATTATATATTATTTATATGTGTGGTGTATCTATATGTATGTATGTATGTATGTGTGTGTGTATGTGTGTGGGTGTGTGTATGTATGTGTGTGTGTGTGTCTATATGTGTGTGTGTGTATGCATGTGTGTGGGTGTGGGTGCATACACATATATATGGAACTTCTTAAAGTGGCTTACAGTTTGTGGTCTACCTAGTCCAAGAATGACTATCCCCCAATGGAAGGGACAGGAACTCCAAAGATCTTCAGTCCAAGAGGCTGTATATTTTAACTGACTTTCAGTATGTGTTGAAATCCCAAAGAAGCAGTTTCTAACACCAGCGAAGAAATCTCTCAGCGTTGGACGGATGAACTTTCCAATGAGAGTGACACAAGCACAGAAAAAGCCAAAGCTTCCTCCCTCCATGTTCTCTTTTGTCGGCTGCTACCAATCTTCTGACCTCAAAAGATCCAGTCCAATCAAAAATAATTCACACAAATATTCTGTGGCCCAGCTATTTAGGTTTTAGTTGATTCTAGATGTGGCCAAGTTGACAACTAAGGTTAGTTATCACACCCACACCTCTGTTTCTCTCTCAAATACATGCATGTGTGTGTGCATATATATGTGTACACACACACACACACACACACACACATATATATATATATATATATATAATATCACAACCTTTATTGATAGCAGCATCTGCCATTCATGGTAGCTATCAGTATACAGATATCATACCCAATCAGAGTTGCCTTTTGGTTCCCATTCCTTGGACTTACAGTGCTGTTTAATAAAAAACTAATAATACATTGTTTATTTATTTAATAAAATAAAATTTAATAAATGCTGTAATGTGAAAGGTGTTTCATGTACCTGTTAAGGTGATCCTATGCTTTCCCACCTTACCCATCTACTGAATTATGTAAAGCATACCAATATTAAATTACTATTGCACTTATGAACTAAATCTTTCTTAGTGATAACCTATTGTGTTAGCATGCATTGTCAACCTCTGTTGGAAATGTTTTATTTAAGGTATTATGCCTCTGTTCAGAAATGGAAATGTTAAGAAGTTTTATTTTTTTATTTGAACCCTACCTTGTTTATTAAAGGTTTTATTAAAATAAAAAAATTTAATTATGTGAATTTGTGTGTGTGTTTATGTGCGTATGTCAGTTTGTGCATGGGAGTGTCTGTGCAGTGTCTTTGAAGGAGAATGTTGGTTGGCTCCCTTGCAGATGGAGTTACATGCTCTTAAGCAGTGGGCCTTTCAAGAAGCTCCTATCTTGCTTTATAACTGTTTATTATTATTGTTATTGGTGTTGACTTTCCAGGGATTGAATTCACGTGACGAGCTTTACAGGGAAGCTGCTTTTCCCCACTGAGCCATCTCACTGGTCCCTGTATCTACTTTTGGTAACAGATCAATACAGTCTATTCCTGCAATTTCAACTCATGATAGACTTTGCTATAGCGTAGCATTCTTAGAAACTGTTCAAATTTTGAATTTTGATATTTTCCAAGTCTGGCTATAAGTGTTGCAATCACCTGCCATTATGGTTAGTAGTGGCATTAACCTACATCTTTGTCAATGGTAAAACCACAGGCATGAACCTCTGCAGCCATGTGATACAGTGTGCTTCTAAACTGATACTCAGGAGATGACATGCATTACCTGCTTAAGACACTTTCAGTTTGCAAGGGTTTTATCAGGTTACAACTGCACCACAATTCACAGAGTGTCTTTCATCCTTCATGGTTTGACATGCGTGAGCAACATCTTGAGATTCAAGGCGGTGTGTGTGTGTGTATGTGTGTGTGTGTGTGTGTGTGTGTGTGTGTGTGTGTTATTCTGCTAATGGTTTATATTTAGTTCAAATCCAGGAACTTTTTCTCCTTTTATCTCTTCACCATATTGTTTTCTATATCTCTACTATCAACGTCCTTAAGTAATTTCTATTCTTACCTTCCGAAATAGCTCCTGAAATTTCTAGTTCTCTTTGGTGTCTCTCATTTTTCTGATAATTTTTGGTGTAGGAGGTCTTTCTTTCTATGTATTGCTTGTATTGGTTAATGAATAAAGAAACTGCCTTGGCCTGATAGGGCAGAACTTAGGTAGGTGGGGAAAATGGAACTGAATTCTGGGAGGAAGAAAGTAGAGGAGAGACCCGCCTCTGGAGATAGACATGCTGGAACTTGGCTGGTAGGCCAAAACCTCGTGGTGATACAGAGATTAATGAAGATGATTTAAATTAATATGTAAGAGTTAGAGTTAACCAATAAGAAGTTAGAACTAATGGGCCAAGCAGTAGTTTAATTAATACAACTTCTGTGTGGTTATTTCCGAGCTAAGCTAGCTGGGTGGCCGGGACAAACAAGCGGGCCCTCCTCCCTCCTCCTACAAATTTCCTCAACTTTTTTGAGACAATAAGTAATAATAAGAGCTAATACATACAGAACTCTATGTACAAGCATGGTGCTGAGTGTTCTATAAACTCGTTTTGGTATTTATAATCACCCTCTTCTGTTTGAATGTGATAATGCTGATTCAAGACATGCTAGACATTTCAACAACTGCCATGGGAATTCTCAAGGCAGGTTTGGGAACACTGAAGAAACAAAGTGAATACCTGGAGGAAATGCCAAGTCACATAGAAGTAACAGTGGCTGGTCATAGCTGTACCCGTAGGTCTGGTAGGGGTACACAGCTGTGAGTGAGGGCTGCCACTCTGGGCAGGAAAGGGGAAAGAGTATTAGTCACAGGAAAGGAGGCAGCACCCTATAGACTGATGGGGAAATATGAAGAAGCCTGTGCTGGTATGGGGAATAGAGTCAGAAAACAGCAGTTGTTTCCAGGGTCACTTCCTGCCACTGGGAACAGTTCCAGGAGCAACAAGTAAGCAGATGCTCCTCCCACTTCCTCAGGCCCCTTGGTTGTGCTTCTATGGCCCCTATTAACACAACTCCACAGGAAGCCGATTGACAAAGGAGAAATAATACCCAGTGGAGGCTCCAGTTCCACAGAGGACATTAGGGGTATATTTGGAGCTTGGTGAAAAGAGCTTAATAAGGAACATAGAAATGTACATAACTATTTTTAGTGTAACACAGCTAGTCACAGGTACCTTACAGTCAAACCCAAAGCATGTTCATAGTCTGTGCTCAGTATTAACACTGCCTCTGTGAGTATCTGAAGTTGGAAGTTTTGATTTCTTGGCCCGCTAGCCCAGCTCACTAGCTTTTCCTGAACTTTGGCTTTCCTTCTATTGAGCGGAACTGCTGACTTGATTTCAGTGGTGACAGTCTTCATTTCTACTCTGCATATGATTGAGGTTGTTGTGGGAGAAACATCCTTTTACACAAATTGACTTTACTGATGCTGCGCTGTCCTGCTTGTTCTGTTCAGCCTCTGTCCCCAAGATGCAACTTTTTTTAAAAAAATCAGGAAGTGGGGATAGATGAGATTTGCAAAGCAATGGTCCTTTCTCACTCTGCTGTGGACCCGTGTACTTCCATCTGTGTAGCTGAACCCTTTTCCTTGGATATTCCAGTTTTCTGTGATCAGGAAGGCTGAAATGAGCAACTGCGCCTTTCTCTGTGATAGCTTTCTGTCATTTTGGAAGCACTAGTGAGAAGCTCAAGGTGCATAGGATGGTTAGCATAGTCGGCATCTGACTTTGGTGCCCCTGAGTTCTTACTACACTGCAACCATTCCCTATGTGTCCCATATTCCTTCAACTTCTTTACAAGAAGGTGCCTATAAGAGGGTAAAAGCTGAAATAGGGTGATGGCTCAGTGGGTTAAGTGCCTGCTGCAGAACATAAAGGCCCGCGTTCAGATTCCTCAAACCCATGCAAAAGCCAAGTGTGTTGGCATAAGCCTATAATAATAATGTTCTCTCTCTCTCTCTCTCTCTCTCTCTCTCTCTCTCTCTCTGTGTGTGTGTGTGTGTGTGTGTGTGTGTGTGTGTGTGTGTGTGTGTGCATGCATGCATATGTGCATGCAGAAATGCATCTTGGGGACTTACTGGATGGGATGGACATTCTAGTCAAAGCAAAAACAAAAACTAAAACAAAACAAAACAAAAAACCAAGCTCCTGGTTCAATGAGACACTCTGCCTCAAAGTCTATGGTGGAGTATGATAAGGGAGGATACCTGAAGTCAATGACTGGCCTACACACACACACACACACACACACACACACACACACACAAAACTAATAAAAGAAGCTGATTTTTGATTCCTTGTCATGAGCAAGAAGGTAGATATGTGTGTAGTTACTATAACAGAAGCTATATTTTATTTTGCTGATGGTCATCACATAAGGTTCATATACTTTGAGTCCCTAACTACAGCCCTAAGCCTCTCTCCCCAAGGCTGCTCACCTGTGTGACGTGTCTTAGCTGAAGGTCAGGTACTGTCTCTAAGAGAAGTCTCTGATCTGAGAGTCAGGATCCTAGGGAAGATTTTCCAGTTAGGGCAGATCAAGGTGGCATCTCTTCAGAGGTGCAGAGTAGAGCATTGCACTTGCCTCTGTTTCTATATTGCTCATTAGGCATCATGGGGTTGTAGAACTGTGTCTGGTTATCTCGACTGAGTGATGTCACTGAGTTCTGGTTTTCAGATGCAGCCTTGGCTGTAGTGGGGATCCTGACTAAGATGTATTTATATGTCTAAGAGGCATTTTTTACTACATTAATTGCACTCCTGCATGGCTCACTCAGTGACACGGAACTCACCTATGCTCCTCCCTCACTTTCAAATAGAAGAATGTGCTTCTTATTAGGAGAAATTGTTTTTCTCTGTTTGCATTCCTTTCACTTTGCGTGGTATGAGAATGTTATGGGCTTGGGAGGCAGCCCTGTCCACAAAGAGCTTTCTGCAAAAGCATGTTGACCTGAACTTTATAACCAGCACCCATGTGAAAAGCTGGGCACAGTGGCGTGCCTGTAATGTAGGGAGACAGGAATAGGAGGATCCTTGGAATTTGCTGTCCAGCAAGTCCAGCCCAATCAGCAAGTCCCAGGCCAGGGAAATATCCTGTCTCAAACAGGTTATATTTGGGAATATGTACATATATACATGTACACATGTACATATATGAGTGCAATAACGATTAGTGCAAAGAGAGGCCATGAGCTTGAAGGTGAGTGGAGAGGGTTGTGTGGAATGATTTGGAGGAAGGAAAAGGAAGGGAAGAATGCAATTAAATTATAATCTCAAAGATAAAATAAAACAAAATAAGGTGAGTGCTCTTCTGGTAGATTGCATTTTCCACAAAATCAAACAAACAAACAACCCCTCCCCCCAAAGAACCGCCATAACCTTTATAGCTCTGGGGTCCTGGAGTCTCTCGTTCCTCTCATCAGAATGTGAACTTTACTCTACCCCTTGAATACAGGCTACTGTGACTACAGAATGCACTAGAGCAGAAACATATGTGGCCTAAAGGTGACAGTTTCCATCTGGCTCTTTCCTCTAGGGACTTGAGTATCTGGATAGCCGCCATATTTTGAAGAACTGTGGCTTTCTTTTCCCTGGCAGAAATTCGAATACTCTAAAACTCTTTTGCTCCGTCCTTTAGCTGTCAGGGTAGTGAAATTAGAAGTTTCTTCCTGTCCCTTAAAATATTGGCATTTCCAGCTGGTAAAGTGTCTCAGTGGGTAAAGATGCTTATCACGTGGCCTGGTGGTCTGAGTCCCACCCCTGGGACCCAAACACAGGTGGGTAGAGAAAACAAATTTCACAAAATTGTCCTCTGACCCCCACATACACACCATGTTGTGTGCTTCCCCAACAAATACACAATAGCACATTTAAAAAAAGGAATTTCTCCAGTTTCATCCAAGGCGAGGGAAAAGACTGGGACCCCAGGGCCAGTCACATGGGGGAGGGGCTTGCTTCTCCTGAAAGATATTTCAGAGTCACTTGTCACATCTCCTTGCTGGAGAGACTGGAGCTCAAACAATGTTGATGGGTGGTACGGATCACACCTTGCTGAAGGACTGGCAAACTGCCCTCTATTTCAAACTAAAGCTCTTCCAAATCCTAAATATTGGACTTGGTTGCCTACTGGACCTCTTTCTTCCTCTTTCCCAGTGTGGTAACATTGAATACATTTCTTTCTTCTTTTGGCAATTGTATGTTCCTTTACTTGATCTGTTGAGTGTGGATGATCAAGCAGAGCATGTTGAGGCCACCAGGGCCAAAGCTTTGACTGAAACAACTCCAGTAAAAGAATCCCCACCCATACGAAGAGGTCACTTTTGGTGACAAGCTGAATTCCAGAACGTTGCCATTGTCAGCTGGAATTTAACTGCCAGACCTTAGGTGAACATCCTTCAGATGATTTCAGGCCTCCTATTTTGGTATCTTCCAGTCCTCAGAAAAGGAGGAGGTGTCTAAGGTACCTCTCTTGCACCCTTGCGGCAAATCCTAGTAATCCTGTGTTGCTTCTGACTGCATTTCAAGCACATGTCTAACTTAGAATCAATGTCCAATTCATTTGAGCAGTCTCCATTTCTCTGCCTGATGCTAGCTCAGCAGTGTGTCCTGTCTTGTATTGGTGCAGCTCTCTGGGACGATTGGCTGCAACTCGCCCTGCCTTGCCTGTGGCCTATGTGCTTCCATGAACATCAGGTGGCACAGGGGTCAGCTCTCAGTCACAGGGTGACCTCTCAAGGTTTGTGCCTCTTTATTGCAAACCCACCAAGACAAACTCCTCACATGAAACCTTTTAGAAAACCCCAGCAGCAAGTAAGGGCTTGGACTCTCAAGTCCCATGCTCACTTTCACACTCTCCATACCCTGAGCACACATGTCCCAAATCAAATCATGTTGCTCTCTCTTCCCTTCTAAGAGCTGTAACAGTGTTTGTTGTTATTATGCCTTTGTTGAATTTTCTCTTCAGTGTTTCATGTTCTGGACACACCTTACCTCATTCCTTTCTGGGCTACAGAACTCCTTCAGAGCCATCAACACGGTAAGTTTAAACTGGACTCAGATCTGGTAAAGTCAATACAAATTTTCTGTAAGAGTGACATTTGCTATGGTGGTTTAAACGAGAATGTCCTCCCATGGACTCCTGTACTCGAATGCTTTGTCCCCAGTTGGTGGTGCTGTTTGGGGATATTTAGGAGGTGTGGACTTGTTGGAAGAAATCCATCACTGGGAGGTGGGCATTGTGGTTTCAAAGTCTAATCCATCCCAGTCCATGTTGCCTTCCTTGCTTTCATTCTGCCTCTCCCTTTCCTCCCTCTCCACAGCTCCTGCCTCCTTCGTATGCTTCATGCTTGGGGGTCAAGACCTGAGCTCTCAGCTTACTGCTCCAGCAGTCTTACCTGCCACCTGCTGCCATGCTGCTGTCCCCTCATGGGCTCCAGTGCTCTAGAATCACCAGTCCACATAAACCCTTTTTCTCTGAGTTCCGTTGGTCATGGTGTTCTACCACAGCAACAGAAGACTAATTCATCGGCCATAAAACATTTTCTGTAAGAAACAAAGTAAAGCAGCCATGACTAAATACCCAGGAGCCCAATAAAGGCAGAGCTGAAATTATAGGTACCCGTGTAAGAGGTCAAGACCAAATTAGAGTAAAATACAACAGCTCTGCTCATTCCTGACCCACAGACACTGTAATAAATGGCTGTTTGTGCCACTAATTTCCCCTTCTTTAAAAAACAGCAGTGAACTATACATGGCATAAAATTTTGATCATAACAATTTCTAAATCTAAAGTACAGTGATATTAAACACATTCATAAGGTTGTGCAACTGTCTCCAGTACACATCTGTATCAATCCTTTTCACCTTTATCCTAGTTTGCTTCTAGGTTCCTATGATCATAGTCCGTCACTGAGGGAAGTTAGGGCAGGGTCAGATTCAGCAACCAGAGAGAGAAGCTGCTCACTAGCTTGCTCTCCATGGCTTACTCAGCCTACTTTCTTATAGAACCCAAGAGCACCTGCAGAGGGGTGGCACCATTCACAGATGACTGGGCCCTCCCTCGTCAATCACTGTTCAAGAAAATGACCCACAGACATGTCCACAGGCAAAACTGTTGGAAAAAAAAATCCCCAACTGAGGTTCATTTTCCCCTAATGTGTTGTTTTTAAACTAAATCTCAGTGTTGTGATTTTACCAATAAAGACTAAGAAGTCCGAAGTGAAAACCTGCTAGCTCAGAGACTGAGGAGCAACCTACTATCCTTCCTCCTTAGCTCATGTCTCAGAAAAAAAGAAAAAAGACATTTTTCAGCTGTCCTGAACCAAAATAGCCACCAAACTCAAAGTTCCTCCACACCACTTCCTGTGTGTTTCTCTATCCATTTTCTGGACTCCCTCTTAACTCACTATGGCTACTTCCTAACAACGAGTTACTGCCTCCACCATTTGACCCACACTTGATTTTATTTAATTAATACAATCTTAGGGTTCACAGTGTGATCAAATATCCTGCATCACCAGTTCGTGTCAAGTTAACAAAACCAGGAAGCACAATTTTGTACAAATAAAATTCTATACCCATTAAACAGTAACTCTCCATTCCTCTCACCCTGTCCTGCTTTTAGTCCCTATCATTTTACTAAATACCTCAAATAAAGAGGGTCATACTTATTCAGGTTTTGTGAGTACTATTAGCATATTGTAATACTCATAAGAATAGCATTTTTGTTTTAAATTTTACTTCCATGCATGTATGTGAGTCTGTGTGGGGGTAGACGTTTAGAAGTTTTGTTATATACTAATTAATACCATCTTGCTTTGATTATTGTAAGTTGCTTTTGAAAGAAGGAACTATGAGTCCTCCTGTAGGCTGCTCATTTTCAGGACTTGATAACTCAAGAGCCCTTATAACTCCATATGACTTTTAAGACAGAGCGTTTTGTTTATATGACTACTTTTATACACCTACAGAAGAAAAACTTGAAATTTTGTGGGGGATTGCTGTGAATTTGTACGTCACATTGAGTAGTGTTTGAAATTTAACAAGACTAAGTCTTCCAGTCCATAAATATGAAATGGGTTTCTACCTGTTTACTCTATTTTATACATCAGGGTTTTATAGTTCTCATTATACTTTTATTTTACAGCTCAGGTTCAGTCCAGTCTCGAGGATTCAGTCTTCTTGATTTGATTGTAAATGGGACTTATTTTGCGATTTCCTTTCAAGATTATTCATTCATAGTGCATAGAAATGCAACTAAATTTGCAAGTTGACTTTTGATATCCTTTTACTTCACAGATATGTTTTAATAATTCAAATAGAACACTTATTGTATACGAAACATTTCATGTATTCAATAGATGAGCCTGATTGAACTGTAGACCATTTAATAACAGTACTTCTTTATTTGCAGTGAGGATGACTGAATCCTGTTTATTTTCTAATTGTTCCAGCTAAAACCTTTAGTAGTATACTAGACAGAAGTGAACAAAGCAGACATTCCTGCCTTGTTCCTCATCTCTGAGTATAATTTAGTCTCTCCGCATTGACTATGATATTTACAGTAGGCTCCTAATATGTAACTTCTACTTTGAAGGGATAGGTTCCTCCAAACATCAACTTCTTGGGTATTGTTTAAATCAATGGTTCTTGTATTTTTGCCAAATGCTTCTTTTGCATTATATGTTTACATACATCAAATCATGACTTTGTTAATGCAAATTCTTTGCTTTATTATATTGATTAATCTGCATGTAAATCATACTTGCATTCCATCAATTGATTTCATTTCGATGTAATATATAATGCATGTAATTTGTTGCAGAATTTTATTTTCTTATATTATTTGAGGATTTTTGTATTGAAATTCAAAAGGGATTCCTGCCCACAGTCTTCCTTCCTTGCAGTGTCTTCCCCTTTGATATCAGGCTAATGTGTAACTCACAGAATGAGTTCAGAAGTGTTTCTTTTTATAAGAGTCAGAGAAGAAACTTTGACAAAACATATTGCTTCTGTAAATATTTGGTAGCCTGGGTGGTGGTGGCGCACACCTTTAATCCCAGCACTTGGGAGGCAGAGGGAGGCGAATCACTGTGAGGTTGAGGCCAGCCTGGTCTACAGAGCGAGGCCAGGACAGGTTCTAAAAATACCCAGCAAAACCCTGTCTCGAAAAACCAAAATAAATAAATAAGTAAATAAATATTTGGTGGAATGAATTAATGAAACCACCATAGCTAGGGCTTCTCTTCATTTGAAAACTTTTATTTAAATCAAGCCTCTTTGCCATTTACAGATCTGCTCAGACTTGCTATTTCTTGATAATTTGCTGCTGTAAGATTTTTCTTTTAAGAATTTGTTCATTTCATCAAGTTTATTTGTTGGCATATAATTTTTTAAATGTACTCTTATAAGCATTGGATTTCAGTAGAATCATGAGTAGTGCCACTTTTGTATTTTATTTCTGACTTTAGTAACTTGAGTTTTCTCTCTGTTTTGATTGCTCTATGCAATTCCCTTTATTGATTAGGATGGTCTATATGAGAATTAGCATTTGTTGCATTTTTTTCTCTAGGTTTTTCCCCTACCTCATTCATCCCTTCTTTAATTGTTATTTCTCTCCATTTGCTAGCTTTGGGTTTAGTTTACTCTTGCTGCTACAATTGTTCTGCTAACTTGTTGGCTTGCTTGCTCATTCTTCATTGTTGCTATAAGCACTTGCAGTTACAGATTATATCACAGTGCTACCCTCACATCCTGTAAGTCTCGAAGTGTGTTTTCACTTTTAGTCATCTCTATGTGTTTTCTAATTTCCCTTGTGAGATCTTCTTGGGTAGGTTAAGGCTGTGTTGTTTAAATTCTGTAGCTTAGTGGGAGGATTCTATGCTTGCACAAGGCCCTACATTTTATTCCATAGAAAACAGAACATTCAGAGTAATGTCTAAATGTGCTAGAACTGTTCATTCTTACTTCAGATCTTAATTGTTTTGTCTATTTTGATGGCATGTGATAAAGGATATAAGTATTGATAATTGCATATCTAAATATTATATTAATCATTTGAGAATTTTATAGAATGTATTTCAGTCATATTTACCTCCCTGTAACTCTTTCCAGATGCACTCCCCTCCCTACCCTCCAACTTCATGTCCTCTTTTATTTTATTTTTTCTTTTCTGATGACCCATTGAGTTAGTTCAATATGTGCTTCCCATATACTCCTGAGTGTGGGGCCATCACTGAACTTTATAGTCACACATATGGCCCTTATTTGTCTCTAGTAATATTTCCATCTTATATCTATTTTGTACATTAATAGAACCACTGCTTGCTTTCAGTTCCTTAGTAGAATGAATTACTTTATCTGTCCTTTCACTTTCAACCTCTTTGTATCTTTGTATCTAAACCAATTCACTAGTAGATGGCACACAGTTGTATTTTAACCCTTCCTTTTACTCTTGTCTTTTGATTAAACGATTTAATGCATTTCCTTTTGTGAATATTCTATATTTCTTTTTATATATACTATTTTCTTTTGGGTGCTAGGATACTATATTTAAGATTCTAAAGTTAAAATTTTGTAATTTGAAACTTCTAAGGCTATAATTAACATTTGGTTAATTTTCTTTTTTTATTCCCCCTTTCCGAATCTTGAAGATATCAACTCATTGCCTTGTAGTGTCCCAGGTTTCTCATGAGAAGAATTTAAAGATCTCAGAGACCCTGTTACATATGACTCCTCTCTGTATAATTTCATTTCTCTTTAGCTAATTTTAAGATCTCTTTACCTTTTCCAAGTTGATCAAAAGGTACCTTTGTGTGAGTCTATTAGGAGGTGCTATAGATATTAACACAAACTTTTAAGCAATAGCCCTTTTGTCACTGAAGAAATACCCTCAAAGGGGACTACAGTCTCCAGTCACTTCTTTGTTTCATGTCTTCTGGTGTGTACTGCTGGCTTTTGTCAACTTGACACAAGCTAGAGTCAACAGAGAGAAAGGAGTCTCAATTGAAAAAAATATCTCCTTCTGATCCAGCTGTAAGGCATTTCTTACTTAGTAATCAATGGAGAAGGGTCCATTCCATTGTAGTTGGGACATCACTGGGCTGGTGATACTGGGTTCTGTAAGAAAGCAGGCTAACAATGTCATGTGAAACAACCCAGTAAGCAGTATCCCTCCATGGACTCTGCATCAGCTCCTGCCTCCACATTCCTGCCCTGATTGAGTTCCTGTCCTGACTTTCTTTGCTGTTGAACAGCAATGTGGAAGTGTAAACCAAATAAGTTTTCCTTCACAACTTACTTTTTGGTAATGGAGTTTTGTGACAACCATAAGAACTGCTAAGACATGATGTAAGTGGTACTCTGGCTATTATTTCCTCTTGACCTCTGAAGCTCAAAGCAGTTGTCACACCAAATTTGAACTAGGGCTTCTTGGAACTGTGTGCCAAAACTGAACCTTCTCCCTTAAATGCATCCATTGCTTGTGGCATTTTTCTTATAGCGATGCAGAGCAGAATAGTACAAGTTTCATGAAATGCTGTGATTTTTTTCATCTGGGAGGCTTTTAGGCATTATTTCTGACAATACTTTCTCTGCTTCTTTCCCATCCCTTCTGTGATTCCTAAGATGTTACATGTTGGTTCTCTTGATGTTTTCCCACAGATCACTTACAGTCTGCCCATTTTTTCAGTTATTTTTATGTTCTTCATGCTCATTACTTTTCATTGACCTATCTCCATAGTCACTGAGTCTTCCTTCAGTCTGCTAACGTCTGCTGATAAATACTGAATCTATTCATGAAACTTAGTGTATGACTTCAAGTCCAGATTTTATTTTTGCTCTTTTAAAATTATTACTTCACTAATATAGCCTAAATGTTCATATTTCATTTAAAACTTTTTTACTCTATATCTTTATTTTAGTTCTTTATAACATCTAAGATATTTCTTCACAGTCCTTGCCTTATATATGTGCTAGCAGACCTTTTTTGAGAGAAAGCTCATTTTTCCATTTTAAACCTCTCATACTGGTTCTTTCTTTCTATGCCTTGTTGCCCTTATTGTATAAAACTGGAAATTTTAAACAAACATTGCATCAATGCTACAAATCATATTCTTTCCCTTCTATGGACGTTTCTGAGAAATTATTGCTTCTCTTGGAGACTGTGTCAATCATCAGCCTGAGAAGTAAACTTAGTTCTCGCTGACATTTCCTGTCTGCACTTTACCTAGGCAAGCGCAATTACTTCTTATTTCCCCCATATGTCAATAGCTCTTTAATATCTGGGCAGGAAAAGAAACCAGCCTTTAAAATTCACTAGAAAGCACTTTTGGTCAGTGGAGAGATGACAATGAAAAGAAATGTAAGAAGATGGCCTCCCCATCTGAAATTCTCTGTCCAGAAGCAGTAACCAACAACCACAACACAGATAATTCATAGTTAAAAGGACTTTCTGTTCATCTTGGCTCCAAGAAACTGTTCATCAGTTGTTTCAGCAAAACTGTTGGAAGAGGGAGAGGGATGGGAGATGGGTTATCAACTATAGTGCCAAGCACATAAAGGGAATGAGCTCAAATCTTTCTCTATAAATTATCCAACTTCAATAGACTTTAGAAGGTCTAAATAATCTAGACAGAGTCTATTAATACAGTTGTAGTCTAGCTGGCTGCGTTAGCTGTCCTGTTGCTGTGGTAAAACACCCTGCCAGAAACAACTAAAAGAAAGAATCATTTATGCTTAGCACACCTCAAGGAAGGTATACCGGCAAGAGCTTGAAGAAGCCGACTACATTGCAATCGGAGTCAGGAAGAGGAGAGCAGTAGGTTTCTGTGCTCAGCTCTGTCTCCTTATTGAGCTAGGGATACAATCCCATGGAATTGCCATCACTCTCATTTAGGGTGAATCCCTTTACTTCGGTCAACCTAATTTAGATTATCCCTCACAATCAAGCCCATGGATTTGTTTCCATGGTAATCCTATGTCTCCTCCAGTTGACAAACAAAATTAATTATCTCATGGGTAAACTGACTCATGACACAGCCTTCTCTTCCATTTTTGCAGAATTCACATTTTATGCTACTAAATTATAGCAAAGACGTTTTTAAGACAGCAGTAAAAACGCACAGCCTACCATTACTCTGAACAAAATGGAAAGCTTACTTGTGTTATTGAAATACCTAAATATTGGAGGTTATATTGTTAAAACATTCTGTATAAAAAGAGTTAGGCACACGTACTTTGGGTTAGAGTTTTAGAATGTATTTCCTCACTAGACATGAAACCCAATATCAGTGCAAGCTCCATGACACAGGTGGGGACCTTTCTCTATTCTTTGGCATTTTGTCTGGTTTGCAGCTGGAATGGTTTAAAAATGCAATAGATCTTCCCCATGTTTAATTGAACACTTTTTCCTTTGTTTAAAGGCATTTCTTCTCTAAGCAGCCTGTATAATGACTTGTCAACCTTGACCTTACTACCACATACTAAACATTTTTTGCTGAGAGTCATTTTTTTCCCCTTAGCACCTGCATTCCCTTGCTTTTCAATTTGGGAGATTTGATGAGAATTAATAATTTATTCATCTGGAAGAAATTGACAAGTTTATTATTTAGCAAGTGTATTTGAGAATGCCTGAGGCTCATCTATCAACGCTCCCCTTTCCTTTGGCTCATGAATAAAAATGTAGTCAGGGTCTTCCCCAAGTAACTGCCTTGGTCAACCTTTTGAAGGCAAATTCAACTGGTGAAGGCCTGGCTTGACTATATAATTTTACTGAGTAAGATTCTTTTTACACTGAAAGCACAATCCAGGAGACACTGGAAAATTTTCTCTCTGTGTGTCTGTGTGCAAAGCAGTCATGGAGTCGTGTGTAAAGTTTCCACACAGGCAAAGATCATCCTGCATTCCCTAGCTGCCTCCAAGTAGCTCCTGGGTTGAGATTTAGTAGACTAAAAGATTTACACTGCAGCTACTTCTCATACAATTGCTATCTTCCTACATTTATAACCCTGCCATGCCATTTATGAATAAAATAATGAAGTTTTAAGTTTTATAAAGGATTAATTTAAAGTTCTCGAAGAACTTTCTGTGTCTGTTCCTCTGTCAATATGTGAAGAAGAGGCGATAAGGCCTTGGAGAGTTTGGAACTATTTCCCGACTTGGGTCAGATCTAAGGCAGCAGAAAGTGAATTCCGCCCCAGGTTTCTCTGGTGAAAAACTTTTACTTGGTTTTCTTGTTTCCTTGTTCATTTGAAACAGGAAATCACTCTGTAGCCCCAACTGGCCTAGAACTTATAGCAACCCTTTTGCTTCAGTATCTTGAGTGGAATACTTTCTTCTTATCTACAGTTCTTGGTTTTCCTGGGAGACACATAAGTAATGAGCCATGTTTTCTCACTAGGAAGTTGAATGTGCTAGAAGGCAGACAGGGACAAATGGCTATTTGTTGGAAAAAGTAGACTAGTGCCTCTTTTAAGCCATTACCACATAACTAATTGCCTGAAATAATGGCATCAATGATTCCTTTAGGCCTTTTGATGTGCATGGCATGCATATATGTCATGTATGTATATCTGTATATGTTTGTGTGTGGAGGTGCCCACGGGCACATCCGTGAGAAGGACAGAACTTAACTGCAGGTTTCTTGGGATGCTGTCTACCTTGACTTTGAGACAGGGTCTCTGACTGAGTCCAAACTTAGCAATGTGAGTAGGCCAGCTGGCCAACAAGCTGCAGGGATCCATCCATCTCTTCCTCCCAGGTTCAAGGATCACAAGCCAGTGCCACCACACCTTGCTTTTCACCCGAATTTGGCAGAGCAAACCTGAGTCCTCATGCCTGCATGAAAGACCTTTTACTGACTGAGCAATTTCCCCTGTTCTTCCTTAAGGCGTGACAAGGCTACTTTGCCTATAGTCAGTATAAGTGAGCATGTTTATAAAAGGACACACATATCACAGAAGTCTGTTTGGAGAGAAATTACATGAGCACTGAAAAAGCAGAGAATTGAGGGTCATCAAGAACCCCCTGTCTCATCTTCCTTAGGGACATTTCTCTCTGACTGTTGTAGAGCTAAAGTTTAAAAGTGAGCCAGCCTGCCAGAGGACATTCCAGCTATCTCTTCAGCTCCCTTACGGGAGGCCATTCTTGGGTTCTTATCTCAACCCATCATCCTTATGGACAGATGTCAATCTTCCTCCTCAGGAAATAACACCACAGTGTATGGAAGAGACCTCAGAAGACAGTGGGCATTGGTATAATACATTTATTCAATTATAAGGGATTAGAAACAAGCATGTACTCATGAAATGTCTCTGCTGTGATTCAGCTTAGTTTTTCTTTTGGTAGGAATTAATTAGGTTTCCCTGATTTGGGGTTATGTGCCATTTTCTAGCAGAAAAAAAAGACAAAAATGCCAAGGTGTGTTTATTAGGCAACTAATCTCATGCTATCTTGTCATTGCTATAGCATTTTGGGGTGACTGTAATTTTCTTTCTCTTCATACACAGCTGCAGAATATTGCCCATCCAATCAGTGCTTAACTCTGATCTGTGATGTGTGACCCAATCTGTTGGTGAAGTTATCTGTTCTTGCAAGAAATAAGTGCATACAGGTTTAGGAGGCAGTTTGTACTCAACAGCCACAGCGAGTTTTCCTTTAAGTACTCAGGCTATCATTCTCTAACTTTTCATAGAGCAAACTCTTCTGGAAGCCTATCTCTTAATAGCAACAAAGACCACATTATTATTATTATTATCATCATCATCATCATCATCATTATTGTGGTTGTTATTGTTATTATTAATTTTGGTTAGTGCCTGCCAAATGTCATACTTTGCTTGATGCCAATCCTTGTGAAGAAAATACTGGCCATTTTATGTAGCTACTATCAAAATGGAAATAGCAAATGTATTAGTACCAATGTATTAGACTGAATGCACCCTGTGTCATTGGGAGGCTGAGCCGTGTTCCTGCAAGCCAGTTTCCCTCCTTGAGTATCATGCAATGATGGATCAGCATATATGATTTAAGGAGATTTTGAGAGAGAGGGCAAAATGGAAGTCAAAACAAAATGTAAACAATAAAATAAAACAAACAAAACCAATAAACAAAGTCCAAATAATTTTTTTCTCTTTGGGTATCTATGTTAGTAAAATGAACTTTAAAAACTTCTGGTTTTTTCCTTGAATTTTAATAAAATAGTCATTCTGAGTGACATGCTGAGGGTTTAAAAAACTAATCTTGGAATGAATTTTATTTATATGTTCATATATATACTCAAATTTATGCTACTCAAAATATTATTATCCCTCATTTTAAAGCCTTCCTAAAATTATGATTGAATTGATAAATTAATGAAGAGTTTTATTTGGCCAGGTGTGGTGGCAAGTACTTGCAATTACAATACTTGGGAGACTGAGGCAAAAGTATAGTAAGTTAAGGCTAGCCTGAGATATATAGTAAACCCTTGACTTCAAAAAATAATAATCCTATAATATAATTAATTTTGATTATTATACTTACTAGCACATATTAAAATTATATGTAATTATAATTATTGGTATGACTTTCACGTTTCATTTTAAACCATTGTCTTATTAAAGAAAACCTAAGTAGTAACTGAATCTTGGCTAGTTTAAGGTCATTATGTCTCTTGACATCCTTCCTTTCCAAATAAAGTTTCATTAGTTCTTATTCACTAGCACCTTTCATGTCTAGTTTAAGGTCATTGCGTCTCTTGATATCCTTCCTTTCCAAATAAAGTTTCATTAGTCCTTACTCACTAGCACCTTCCATGTCATAATATTTCACTGATACAAGTCAGAAAAGGATGCTATGAGTATACAAGGGAATTTTAATTTATCACTTAGGAAAAGGCAATGTACACTCTTAGTTTTCAAGGATTTGAAGAAAATATCAGTGCGGATATGAAGTGTTTCTTCCAGGGATGTTAAAATTCCTTGCACTTCACTATGAGGAATGTTTTATTCTTTTGAGCAGAAGTACATGTAATATGACCTATTTGGATGGGGTGGGTGCTATCATTTTGTGCTTAGGACTTCCTCAACTTTGAATTTAGCCAACTCTTAGAAGAGCAATGTATCTACATGAAATAAGTAGCTCACTCATGTAGTCAAAGCACCTCTCCCTCCATCTTCAACTCTCAGGTCATTCAGGAAGATCATTAGGGATTAGGGTATCTTTTTTTTCTCTTTTTTCTCTGACCACTTCGCAGTGATCATTAAATCTAAGTGCTGGTCATTATTTGCCCCAAACTGGAGTGAGAATATGGGTTGTTCCTTTCTAAATGGCAAAGGGTGTGGCCACCTGTAGAATTCAAAACCTGGATTCTGGACTGAAACAGTCCTTGAGCTATGGCATCTGGTTTTATACTCAGGAAAGTTTCTTTAGGAAACACTCTCTAACACTCACAGTCAGTATGTTCATTCAAACATACTCCTCATATATTTGCTGAGTCCTATCCCGTGAAATGCAGAGTCTGAGACCAGGCACTCTCTGGGAACTGTTCTGGAAGAGAAAATATTTTCACAGGAAGTAATGATAAACCCACAGTGATTAGCACGTTCTTAACAGCTAAGACTCTAAAGAAATGTGGTTTCCTACTAAAGTTTTCCATCTGGAAGTAAAGGGCCAGGAAATCCCGTGGAGTGAAGGACACAGCTAACTCCACACCAAAGGACTTCGGAATTTGCTGGCAACATGAGACACCCCATTCTGAAGTACTCCAAAGGGTCACAGTTTCCAACGGTGGCTCAAACCTACAGAAGTTTCCACCCTGCCTTTTCTTTAATTTTGATGGGAATGACTCCCTTTCTCTTTCTGAACCTTTTTTCTCCAGTTACATAGACCTTACACAGCTCATCACTCTTAGGTACCTATGGTGGGAAAATCGATGACATCAAACTCAACAGAATGTCTGCAATTAAATTAGATATGAAACAAGAATAAGTACATTTTTAAAGTAAACTGTAAAGCTGAGAAAGATGGATTTCAGTGAGCCTGGATAAGTTGACTTATTTTGTTTTTTATTTTTTGTGGGTTTTTTTGTGGAGGGTGGTTTGGTTCGGGTTTTTTATTGTTGTTAAAAACTATCTAAATAGTTTCCTTCTGAAAATCTGACACCAAGTGTGATGGCTATTCTTCGTGGTAAACTTGATTATATCGGGAATTAATTAAAAGCCAAAAATGGAGGGCACAAGCATGAGGAATTTTTCCTTAATTTGAAGTGGGAAAACCCACTTCTAATCGGGATCTTTGAGGGAGGAAGGAAGACACACCTTTAACCCAGATCTTTTAAACTGAAAAAAGATACCCCTTAAATCCAGATCATTTGAGCTGGTAAACCCCACCTCTAATCTGGGTTATGCCTTCTGCTGGGAGCCTATATAAGGAGACAGAAGAAAGTTTTGTGCTTGTCTGCTAACTGCTGTCTCACTAGCAAGACTATTTCTTCACTGACATTACAGCCTACTTCTTCAGGACCCCAGCGTACACTGAAGACCAGCTGAGACAACTATCCTTGTGGACTGAGCAACTACTGGTTTCTTGAAACTTCCATTCATAGCTGGACCGCAGCCTGTAAGTCATTCTGATAAATGCCCTTACTATATTTGGAGAGACATTCATTCTCTAAGTTCTATTTCTCTAGAGAACCCTGAATAATACCCCAAGGTTCTGTGTCAGTTTCATCATGAGCTGCTTCTCTCTGTCACATAATAAAAGATAGTGCTTTGCTTGGTTTATTTTTGCTTGTATACTAAAGCATCTTTGCCTGCCTAAACTTGATACATTCCCTTCTCCTATATATCCCTTCTTGTTTATAAGAACTGAAATTTTTTTCTCCTTAGAATGCCTACTTACAAATTGTACGAAACAATCAGCAACAATGGCCTTGAGAAAGGGGCATGTTCTCCTGCTGTTTATGTATGCCCTTTAGCTCAGGGAAGATTAAATTTTAATTTTAATCCATTAATTAAATCATTAGTTTCTTAAGGGCATGAAATACATCTGTGTTCTCTCTCTGCCTCGCTCTCTCTCTCTCTCTCTCTCTCTCTCTCTCTCTCCCTCTCTCTCCTTCCCTCCCTACTATTTTTTTTCTATTGCACTTTGCAGATACTCGGTAGACTGTACTGTGGAAAAGAGGTTGGCATCCTTTGGAGAAATAGTAATATAATAAAAATAAAACCCTTCATTCTCTTTTCAAGTTTTCTAATCCAAACTCTGTATCTTTCTATCAATCATTCTTATGGTTCCTCTCAGATCCCTTCATTTCGATTGTATTCTTCCCCCAAAAGAAAAAAAATGAACAAACCAATGTCAGTTTTCAGGGGGCAATCTCATGCCTTCCCTGGCTTTATTTACTATGTATGCAGGTGACAGCTAGCTCGTTCCATCAATCACAGGGGTAAATTCCCATGAGTTCCCCAGATGCCTTGATCTATTATTCCCCGACCATTCCATCTGAGAGATTTATCAATGAAAGGTGTTTCAGAGAAACCTAACAATCCTTGCATCAAGGGTCACTCAATCATTCAGACAGTCTAAAGCATCACATTAGTGAAGTTCTTCGATGCATGGAATAATGCAAAGAGACTAATAATAAAATTCACACTGAGCTTGCACTAGTGGGAAACCCATGAACTGTAGAAGTTAAAAACATGGGCTTTGAATCAGCTTATCTAGGTTCAAATCGTAACCCACTGATTGCTGGCTGTGTGCTAGCAGACAGTTTCTAAATCCACTTCATTCTATTAAAAAAGAAGCAAGAATAATTTATACCACTCCTGATAAAAATCCCATGAGATAATAAATCCGTCATTGCAAAACTTAGTGATGGGCTAGGGACATAGTTCAGTTGGTTGAGTACCTGGGTTCAAGCCCCAGCACTTCATTTAAAAAATAAATGAAAAATAAAAGCAAAAGAACTGGGTTTGTGGAGCATGTACCTAGAATTACAGCATTCTGTATGCTGAAATGTGGGTAGGGTCAGAAGTTGGAGGTCATCCTAAACTGCATAGTGAGCTGTAGGGCACTGTGCATTCTGGGCAACTTGAAACCTTGTCGCAAAGTAAAACAAATAAAAAGCCAAGCAAGGAAATCAGCCTTCCAGGACAACAGTTACATTTATTCACACACACACACACACACACACACACACACACACACACACACACACACACTTCGAGATGGGGGTTTCTCTATCCTGGAACTAGCTCTTATAGACCAGGCTGGCCTCAAACTCACAAAGATTCGCCTGTCTCTGCCTCCCAAATTCTGGGATTAAAGGTGTGCACCACTACCGCCCAACTTCATTTACTCTTGAAGCCTGCAAAATAATCAGTCTCACTATGAAAAAATCTGGACTTACAGATCCAGAGCTAATTTTAGTCAGATCACAGGTTCAAAAGCATCTCCTCTGTCCAGGGAGTGCACCCTGCCAGACCCTAGCACTCCTATGCCACCTATGCATTTCTTGGCACCGCACTTTGAAAAAAATGTTTGGTCTGAATCATATGTTATATGTCACCCAGATCTTAAGCCAAAGAAGTATTTGATTTTAAATCTGATGTGGGATTCTCCTTTGTATGCTATAATATGCTTTATTACCATTGGCTAATGAATAAAGCTGTTTTAGCCAATGGCTTAGCAGAGCAAAGTCAGGCAAGAAATCCAAACAGAGATATAGAAAGAGAGTAGGCAGAGTCATGAAGATGCCAGGTAGCTGCTGAAGGAGAAGCATGCTGCTGAAACCTTTCCGTTAAGCCACAGCCTTGTGGTGATGCACAGATTGATAGAAATGGGTTAATTTAAGATATAAAAGATGGGTAGGAATACACCGTAAACTATTGGTCAAACATTGTTTTAATTAATACAGTTTCTGTGTGATTATTTGGGTCTGAGCAGTTGGGAAATGAACAGACAGGTTTTGTTTACATAAATCCAACTTGATTATCTCAAATTATTTCTTAGTTCAATGCCCTAGTAATATTAACAATTGATTTAGAGTAGTTTCTCTGACCGAAAGACTACAGTCCCTGGCACAAATATTCCTTCATCAGAGGAGTGTGTTGGGTAATGTCCTTGGGAAAGACGCCAAGGCTAGGCTATGATTACTGTGCTTCCTCTTCAAATGAGCCAGAATTCGAATGTAGTTCTCCTTTGGTTTTGAAAACATGAACATCTGGCAGCTCTTCTGACATCTCTGGCTCACGGGCCATTGAGAATGCCCTGCTTTGCTCTTTGCTCTGAAGGCTGCATTGGGAGCAGCTGTCCTTGGCTCCTGGCTAGGGCATCCCTCTTAGCCCAGTTTTTATCTATGCGATGGCAAAGCAAAGGAAATATTGAACAGTTAAAACTATTAACACGGAGTGATACAGCCAAAATGATTATAAATACAGTATCTCACAGGGCCGCATGAGGGTAAAAGCAGCTTTTCCATCATGAGAAAATGCCTAAAGGTCTTAGTCAAATCCTGATGATGTGATTAATCTAGATGAGTAATGCCCAAAGTGTCAAATATTAACTAGAAATCATTGTCCATGATTGGAGTGGTCCTATATCATGGTATACTAGGTAGACCTTAAAAGACAAAAATTCAAGACAGACAGGACACCAAATCCATAAGTTGGACCTTACTCTCCTTGAATTACAGTTCACATTATAATTAATTGGGTGACTTATATTCGTCCCAAGTCCACAAAGTTCAAAATCCCTGAGGGATGCTTTACCACTCTGCAATATTACCCACCAACTACCTTTACAATGGAGGCAATCTGCATGATTAAAAGGTGCCAAAGATATAAATGAAGGCCCATGTGACTCAAGATATATTCAAATTGGAAATACTTTTTAAAGTTGAACCCATGATGGAATGACCCTACTTTGGAATCAGTGTTAACAAAAATTAACTTTCATTTACTATTTTCCAAGTAATAATCTTTCAAATAAAACTAATCAAAAAGCAAAAGCTAAATATATCTTTCTAATAGATATATTCAATCTAATAAATAAATCCATATTTAAAATTCCATTCTCTTTATTGGTCCTTATTTCTACCAGTGAAATGATATAAACACCTCATTAATAACTTCAACATTAAACTTAAATATAATACTCAGCTGATTAAGGCAAGGCTTCTATTACTCTTGTCCTAGAAGAAAAGCCTAAAATCTCCAACTGAATATTAAGTATTTCTAAATTACTCTGACTTAATTTTACAAACTTCTCTTCTTATCTAACTTCCAAAACTTGTACATAAACCACAGCCCCATAATTTGTTGATATTTCTCTAATTGGTCATGGTTTCTTTTAGATGTGTTTCTCCTGATTGAATAACTCATACTCTTTTGACGAGGAAAGTTCCAAGGTATCTTGCCAATGCCAATCTGTCTACAGCTGACAAAAGTTCTTGCTTCTCCTGTTTGTGCAGTGCCCGAATCAGAGCAACCATCTCCATGAGCTGGTCTTGGTCCATATTGAGCAGTCAATGTCGGCTTTGCATTTGCATTACTCAAGATCTCTTACAGGAATCAATGAATAACAATACACATTTTCAATGGATCATCTCCAGGACTGTTGTATATATCTCTAAGGGCACAGTTCAGACACAATAAAGTGTCAGTAGAGACATTAGAGCTGTGAAGTGCACAGCTGAGGTTGCTGGTTGTAGTGGTGTGTAAATCACACTAGCAAACATTTTCACACTCTCTTAAGTTCGAACTTCTTTCAGCTACTCACTCCCTTCCCCATCAGTTGTAGAAATCTGTAAGTCAGAGTAGAGAAGATATTTTTGCACTAAATAAAATCATACCTTTAATGAGATAAAGCACTTCAGTCACTATGGAACTGCCATGCAGATTTGTTAGCTTTGCCTTCCCTTCCGGATCCTCATAGAGAACATCCTAATTTACCCATTTTCTTCTACTTCTTTCTTTCTTTGCCTAGTAGAGACTAAATATGTTTTCTCTGATATTTTGAGTTGTTTCACCTTCTCCGAAGCCCCCTCCTTCTGCCCTATGGTTACCTGTGGAACCTCCATGCAGAACTCAGTAAGGCATGGCTTTCTGTCTTCCTCCTATCCATTTCCCTCTTCTAGGCAACAACAGGGATTTACAGCTTGCTGCTCTGCTGTTCTTCCTTCAGATGCTCATAAAATCATACTCAAGATCTTTCTGAGACTCTTTTGTTGAGGAGACTAGGAGCAGAAAGAGAGGACTCCAATTTCTTCAGTAATACCTGGCACCCCAAAACAGGGCACCCCAGAAGACCAATTCCAAAACTTCAGAAGTCTGACACACAGACAATAATTCTCCATGCTACCTCTTAGATGCAACACCATCCATCAGGGAACAAGACTCAGCGGTTCCATCTTGATTCATCAGTCAATTGCCATTGAAGAATTCAAATCAGAATGTTGCAGATATACACTGTCTTTTAGTGCTTTTGCTTAAGTACAACAAACACGTTTAAAAATTCCAGCTCTCTAATCCAAGAAAAATATGTGGTCATACCTAACCTCAAAGGGCAAAACAAATTTTGTATCTACTGTATGTTGTTAATGAAAATGAAAAAAAATTACAGCTGTCTTTATTGACAGGCATGGGTGGTTCCTTATTACCTAACATTAGTCTTTTCTTCATTTAACTACTTCAGCTTCTCCTCCTTGGATACTGCAATACCCCATGCAGCCTCCCTGACTGCACTTTTCTATCCTTTTGCCCTCAAACATTTTCCCCCATCACTGAAGAATAATCACTGTAAAGTGCGCCTGTTGCCATTCCTCACAAGAAGATTTAATGTAAAACGCAGTGATTCCATACTTCACAACCAAATTAGGCCCCATTTATTCCTTCATTAATCCTTCACCTTTCATTTGCTTCATTTGTTTTTGAGTTTTTAACAAGGGACAGACTGCTGTTTCCAGGATTTTGCAGAACTTACCAGTCACAGAGAGAAGGTGATGACAGTTAATAGTGGTGAGATTAGTGCTATACAGGTGTCGTCCCATGATGATGTGAAGGAGGAAATAACTTTGATGGAAACCCTTATCTGAGCAAGAGACACTTAAAGATGGTTTTAAGATTTTTAAAACACGTGTTCTAAGCAAGTATAGTAAGGAATGGAGGAATGGGAGATGGATAAGAGTTCATCCTTACTGAGGAAATAGCATGATAAAAAAAATGTGCTATGATAATTTGTGTTACAATGATTACAGATGGTACTGAAAGCTGGACTAAATGAAGGAAAAAAGAGGGTGGGACAAATCACAATCCCAGAGAACTTAGACAACAATGAAGACACTAAAAGAGACATACATAGATTTAATCTACATGGGAAGTAGAAAAAGACAAGATCTCCTGAGTAAATTGAGAGCATGGGAACCTTGGCAGAGGGTTGAAACGGAGTGGGGGAAAGGCATGGAGGGGAGCAGAGAAAAATGTAGAGCTCAATAAAAATCAATAAAAAAAGGTGAGAATAATTGGATCAGGTAAGAGAAATGCATCTGTGAACAAAGGTTGAGACCAAATGAGACATGGATAAAGCTTAACTATTAGTATTAAAGAATATGGCTCTTGATTCTTTGAAATATTGTTTAGTATTGCATGGTTTTAAGCAGGAAACAGCAATCAGAAAAGGCCATTCTACTATTAATGTTAGAACAGAATTTGAAGGTCAGGGAAATCAGATTATGACTATGTGTGATGTTTAATTTTGCACAACAGCATTGGCTAAACCATAGGGTTCTCAATATTATTATTATGTAGGCAAATATCATTTAGGGTTCTTATATAAAAATATTTTATAAGAAAGTAATATTTAAACTGTGGTCTTTGGATATTTTGAGTGAAGAATACTGTTTTTTCTAATGTGGGTGAAGCTCATCCAGTTAGATGGAGATCTGAATGCACACAAATGATTTGTCTTCCTTGAAAAACAAAAAATTTCAGCATAGTAGTTACCTACAAATATTTACACTCAAACTGTCATATCACAATCTCCTGTGTCACTGACCTACCAATCCACTAAAAATCTTGGCTCACCAACTTCCATAACTACCTTCTAACAACTCTGAGTGTGTATGTGTGTGCGTGTCTGTCTGTCTGACTATATATATATATATGATTTGTTTCTCTGTATGATTCTGATTAGTTCAGATTTTGACACTAAGAGTTGTTGTCTAGATGAACAGTCTTTTGGTTGAATTTTTTGAATTGGTTATGGAGTTTTAAAAATTGACTTCTTCCTGATTTGGTTATAGTCAAAGACATTAATGACTCATAATTTCAGCATGAAAAAAGAAGCACTGATCATATATCTATCAAAAGAGGCCCCTGGCATATATCCTATAAATCCTATAAATTGAACATCTAAAGGTGTGAATAATCTGAAAGACCATGTACAGTATACCTTTGAACATTTTTTTTTTACCAGAATATTGAATATGGTAGTATTAGGTGGCTAGACAATCATTAGTGGGCTTAGAGGCCATTGATGATGAACCCCTCTTACACTCTCTACTTTTGGTACCATTTCCTGTTTCCCTAATAGCATTAGAAAGGGAAATATTACAACTTCCCTCTTTAGGATTTAAAACAGTCTATGAAAAGGTGAATGTTTCAGGGCTTTGCTAAATCTCCTTAAGGAATGATTTCTTCATCCTAATCCAAAAATGGCATCTGCTTTCTCCCCTGGTCCTGGGTGGAGACACACTCTGAAATCTGGATCTGCCCCAAAGATTAGAACATTACATACTTTCACCTCCCCAGTTAAGAGTCAATCCAGGTGGGCCTTATTGGAAATGAGACCACCCTTCAAGATGAGTGGTGAGGAGATGGGAGGAATGATAATTCCCTCAATAAAAGAATGCACTTATAATTCTTAGAAGTCCCTTATCTGATAAGGTTGTTTGCAGATCTTGACTGATAATTCCACCCACCTGATTTGAGCTCCAATTCAAACAGTGGAACTTTTCTTTTTTGCTCTTTCTTTTTTTTTTTTTTATCTTTTTTGATCTGACCCTCACGCCTATCTTAAAAGACATGACTCTCCTTTTCTCCATCCACAGTTCTTGGGATTTTGGAGTTAGTCAGTTTCCATGCTGAACCCTTTTCCTCTTTTCCACCCCTCCCCCTTTTCCAGCAGTTGCCAGGAGCTGTAGGTTGCAGGTTCTGTTGGTTTTTCTTTTAAACTTTAATAAAACCATCCTCAAGCTTTCTTCTCAATTATTTTAAGTTATTTTATTCAGGTAACTAAGAAACTACAAAAGAGAACACTGATTTTTCCCAGTAACACCTTTTCCACACTAATGCCATTGGGCAAAATAGAGAAAGGAAAAGGGGGATTTGAATGTCTGGTTAAACACTGCCTGTATGACCTGAAATTTGTTGTACCCGCCAAGAACAAGATCTTTATCTCTCTCCCACAGCTGCAAGACTGGGATTGCTAAAAACTAAATTCCAAATCTCATTCTACAAATTGCTGAATTACAAAGCAAATTGAATTTCTAGCCTTTTCCTAACATCCCTAAGAGTTCTGTCAAGACTATTTTCTGCAGATCATGACTTATAATGGAGACTTATACTTTTAGAGTTGAAAACTTAAGTGCAGTGGGAGTCACTGGACCTTGGAGTAGCAGGGTCAAGTGTCACCATTGCATGCCAAAGGCAAGGTAGGCACAGTTACCATAATGGATAGAAGAGTCAAAGGAGCAACCAGAAGAGTGTGACTTGCATAGAATTTAAGCACTGGCTGGTTGATCATGCTGTTCCAAGACGCGAAATAGGAAACCTACTAAATTGTTATTTGGTCTGTATAAGCAGAAAAGTGGTTGGTGAAGTGAAACAGTCTAATGTGAATTATACAAAGAGTCAGGACCCCTCAATCCATTCTCAGACTTGAGTAAGTTTACAGAACCCAGATCTCATCACAAGAAGGAAGCTGAGTCTCCTTGAGGAAGGACTCTGATGTACTGCCAAAAAATTTCTACTATTAATCTGTCTCCCAGCCGTCTCCATTGTGACTTATAGTCTTTTCCCAGGGCAACTGTACGTTAAGGGAATGGAAAGCATTTCTCAGAGATCACTGGATACTAGCTCTAGCCCAGTCTGTTTCATAATGAACTGGAGAAAGAGAATGGAGTAGGAAAGATAGCCACAGCCAGACCTGTGAAGTGCTGACACTCTGGAAAACAGACTTGGGTTTTGGTAGCTTCCAACTCCAACTCTGCAAATTAGCACTGGAGAAAAGATGACTTGAGTCACATCCCATTTTGGCATTCCCTGATATTGCTAGTAAAGTGCCAGACACTGCATTTCTTCCATGTTCACGGAACAGAAAAATAATAATAAAATGAATAAAATAAATGAATGAAATAAATAAATGAATCAAAGTAACTGTGAATATCAGATGTGAAAAGGTTGACGGTAGGATAAAACTGTGTTAACCAATTTTTGATGTTTGGTATTAATAGGTTATCTCATAGAAAAGAAGATGAAGTATTATTCCTTGCCACTATTCATTGATAAGTATCTACAAATCACATTAGGGTTAAACAGCCAAGATCTAATGCATTAATAGAACCCTTTAAGCAGTTGCCTCAAATTGCTACTTCTAGCAATTTTACATGTGTAGACTGATTTAAAGTTTAGATCTCACTTACACACATTGTCTTCCTCAATCCTAAGGATCTTAAAGGCTTAGGATTTGACAAGTCAGCAAAGAGCCCAAGAAACAGTAATTGACTTGCCAAAGTCAGTACACCCTGAAGGAGAAGTGGGCGGGTGTAGAGCTCACCTTGCCTGGAATCCTTGTGATGTTTTCACTAAAGCTCAAGGGAAACTTTGGTTTCTGTCCCAGGGACTTAAAGCTGAGTCAAAGCCTGTAGCTCTCTGGAGGAAGCACAGCTCTCTTCTGCGGGATCAGAAGGATGATGCCAACAATGACTTGCTAACGATGAAAATGGTTGCGATCTGATAACACAGGAAAAAAACAGGTCAGGCTGCCCACAGCTGTCATGTCACATACACAGAGACAAGGGCCTTCCAGGTAATTACATCCTACACATAAGGAGGGTTGGCAATAATACACGCCATCCAGAGGAGCAGACACTTCTCCAGTCTAGTAGGTCCACACACCCAATATGTCCTATTAACTACACTCATCATTCTGCAAAAGCCTCCTTCCAACTGGATACCTCAAAATGTACTCTGGACTTCCTAGGCACCTGCCCTCCCAGCCTACAGCACATTGAGACTTCCAACCAAATTTGGTAAAGAGACCATTACCTATTTCTTTGCGGAGCTTCAGTCCCCTGCCTTGCTGTTGGTGGTAATAAAGCTCTTGCCTAATGGACAATTGGACTCAATATGTCCCTTGCCTCTTTCTCCTCCCTCTTCCACTTCTCCTCTCCTCTTTTCCTCTCCCTCCTATTCTCCTCTCCTTCCTTAAAACCTGACATTAGTTATATAAACTACTGGCTACATCCTTAGCTGGTCTTCTTGACTAAAGCTAAGACAAACAGTGGATAGAAAGCGAAAATGTTAAAATCTGGCTCATCAGGTGAACCCAGAGTTGAGTACAGTATTTCTAAATTTAGGTAATACAACCAATGGTTGGGGCTGTAGCACCATGTTGTTTCACATTTCCGAAATGAATCAAAGTAACTGTGAATATCAGATGCGAAAAGGTTGAAGGTAGGTAGATTCACCAATGATAAGGGGAAAAGTGGGTCCTTGACTCAATAGCTCCTAAGCCCATTAATCCTTACAACGCTAAGAAGGAAGCTAAAGAAAACAGAACTGCTCCCTTATGACTTAGCTGTATATTTATTAAACAGAAAAATTTTTGTAAAGTGTTCGAGTCATTCTGTATTTCCCAATCAAGAAGGCTTAAAGGCTGTGAAACTATAGCTGATGCAAACTTTTGTAATTGCAGTAAATATTTGTCCTTTCTGTTTTCACGAGCAACTCAAAAATCCTACAGCCTGTGTTTGGCTCATTTAGGAGATTACAGCCATCTGCTGGGAGACAAAACTGTCAATTATAAAGTAATCTGGCTTTGCATTCTATTCCACTTCCAGGTTCAATGTGGCTCAAGAGAGGTGGCATCTTTTCATTATTATATTTAAATTGGGAAGTTCTTGTTAGAATCTGCTTGGAATCTCAGGATTCCAAGACTCACTGGTTTCTGAACTTGGGCGTGAACCATCGGGCCAACCCTCCCTTGAAAGGGTCACTTAAAACAACCTACTCTTGGGCAGGCCCTGGGCTCTTTATTCAACATGAACACAACGAAAGGAGAGTTTCATTCAATTAAAGTGTATTTGAGGCTAAGGGGAGAAAACACAGCAAGATGTGACTAGACAGAGCCAGGGCTGTCCTTTGTCATCTGGTGAAGAGCAGCTAAAGGGAGACATGGAGGTTTTAAAAGGAAGGCTCACGAAACATGAAAAACTAAACGGCCTATTAAAAACCTTCCGATTAAGCCAGGAGGAAAATGAGGGACCATTGGAAACCTTAGCAGAGATATTTTAATGGGAGAGGCAGTGACCCTGAAACTGTGGCCATTAACGTCCTAATGGAGGTGAATTAGCCTTTCCTCTGGCCCAATTCCAGTCCAGAAGAGTCACCCTGGTTCCTTGAATTCCTCATGCAGTCTTACTGGAAACAGTTATCTTGTATTTTGCCTTAAAGTAGCTAAATTGCCTTTCTGTGAACTGTTCAGAAACTCTTATGTTCCCCAGCAGCAGAGCAGACAGGAATTGGCCCTTAAACAAAACACCTTGCAATAGAGAAGATTTATCCACACTTGCAGCTGTGTAGGGGTCAGGCCTGAGGGCACTCTGTGGGGACACAGAGGACTAATGACTGAGGTTCCTTTCATATGATGTAAATAGTATTTACTGGAAGAATTCTTCCTCAAGGCCATTAGTGAGCAGAAATAAGTGAAAATGAATTTGAACTTTCCCAAATGCAGATGCTTCTTCTCTTCAGTTTAGTCCAACCATCTTGTCTTACGTTTCACATTGGCAACCCTATCTTAGTAAATAATTGCACATGATGACCCTAATTACTGGGAACAGGGTAGGATGCATGACGGGGTGGACAGGAGAATAGAAGTCACTTGATAGTATGCCTTTGTAGTATATACAATGCCCTGGGTTCAGTACTCAGCACTGGATCAAACAGAAATTAACAAAACTGAGGACAGCAGCATACACACATATTCCCCAGCACATGGGGTGTGAAGTCAGGAGGCTCTGAGCTCAAAATCCATCTCACTTTCATAGCTCATTTGAGGCCAACTTAGGGAACATGAGACCCCAACTCAAAAACAAGAGGAAAATATTAGCTTTGTGTAGGCAAGGATCCCACTGGATTCAGATGCGTAAATTGGTTAACACTTTGCAGGTAAGTGCAAAAATGGCTTTTTGAGAAAAAAAAAAAAAAGTTTCAAGGAAACGAATGGGGCAATAATGAAGGGCATCTGATTCTGCCAAGGAAGCACAATGGCTGCCGGGTTTAGAAAGGTGAAGTTCCATTTTAAGGTATTCCCCCGTTTTGCATTTGATTCTATCCTCCAACATAGGACAGTTTATCAGAGAAAAAATCCCCAGTGTTATCTACACTGTTTTCCTTCATCACTCTGGTTTTCTCAGCCATCCACAGGCTCATCTCTGGTCCATCCCCATCAGTGAGGCTAAAAATTTAACCTTTTGGTAAGGAGCAAAGGCCTAACCTCACTGTCCCACCACAGTGTCATACCACTGGATCATCAACTGGGACACTCATTGAAAGAATCTGGCACTCAAGTGTATTTAATTTCTGGTCCTTTGCCATCTGAAATCAAGTTTAATGAAAAAATATCACATCAGTAATTTCCCATAGTGATGGATCCTGCAAAGGCTACTGAAAGGAGTCATAATATGCCCCCCCACACACAAATATGGCAGCAGAGCTGAAAGCATTTGATGACCAACAAAATGCAGAAAGGGTTCTCTGACCTCCTTTCATCAGCCCAGAATCAAGGCATAGGTGTCTGTTGTGAAAGTGTCTGTCTTACCATGAAGAAAAAAGGACTCCTTGGAGATAGAGTTGAAACTGAAATGTGCTCCCTTAAATAACGCCCTAAATTGACCCCATATCTCCACTAGTTCCTTCTTGCATTTTCTAGCCACATCTGTATGCTTTATTGTTATGTGAAAGCCCAAATACTGTGTCCTTTGTTAAAGACATAGGAAACTCTGGGTCTACCATTCCTTTGAATCTCATGTTTCCTCTGTGAACTCCAATACACACAAAGATTACTGGCAATTAATTGCACGCCTTTCCTTCTAGCAACCTATGTTTTGCTAGCTTAATTCATAAGCCTCCAGGTACTAAACCAAAGAGAGTAGAAGAAGAGTTCTTCCTTCCTGAGATCCCCAGAAGTTAAATGTCAACACCGTTAACAGGGCCAGTGCTGAGAAAAAGGAATAAGGTTGAGCCTTTAAAGCTTATGTATAGCAAAGTACTACTAATGGGAATTTTCCTGATGGCTATGGATGATAAAACAGGCTCAAAGCAATTTACATCTGCATATCATTAGGATGAATGGGAAGAAGAAAAGGATGATGACCAAAACAGTTTGCGGATTCCACTATGTCCTGTGAGGCAACTCCTGCCTATTTACCTACAATATCTATTATCCACCCACCCTTATTTTTGTGTGTGTGTGTGTGTGTGTGTGTGTGTGTGTATACATGGACCTCCATGTATGACTGTAATATGTAGAGGCCAGAGGAAGAAGCTGGGTTTCTTGCTGTGTCCTCTCTGACTTTCTCTTTTGAGGCAGGGTCTCTATTGAACCTGGAACTAGTCTGGATCGACAGCAGTTTGAGTCGCCCAACCATCTCTACCGTCAACAGCATGGGGATTAAAGGCATTTGCCACCATACATTGCTTTTTAGTTTGGTTCTTGGATCTTAGCTCAGGTCCTTAAACCTGAGTAGCACGTGCTCTTACTGACTGAGCCATTTCTTGGTTCCCGGGCGGGGGGGGGGATATTCCTAGAATGGATAGCACCTTCTTTTCTGCTTTCAAAGATTTCTTTTTGCAGTAGAAGGGCACAGCTCTAAGAGACACTTCTGGAACTGGGACACTTGTAGATACACACTGGGTATGTAGTGTACCATGTACTTTGTGAGGTGTCCCTTTAGTATATTTGCACAAAGAAAAACTTTAAAACTGCTAGGATAATAAAAGAAGCTGAGAGTACTCCTCTCGATTAATGTACTTCAACTGTAACAATACTTTTGGACCCAACAAAATACCACTGAGGAATGAGGCTGGGAGAAATTGGTATTTTCTGTATTCCTCAGATTTTCTTATTCCTCCATGACTAATGCTCTTCTAGAACATGGAGGCTGGATACGAAGGGAAAAGGAAGAGAAAGCTATTACCTTCTTCTAAGTACTTTGAATACAGCTCCTGAAGTTGGCTCAACAGGACTCTACACAGAAAGTCTCCTTCCTCCACAAAGTTTCCCTAAGGAACTCTTTCTCTCTCTCTCTCTCTCTCTCTCTCTCTCTCTCTCTCTCTCTCTCTCTCTCTCTCTCTCTCTCTCTCTCCCTCCCTCCCTCCCTCCCTCTCCCTGAAAGGGGCCATATGCATCAATCAACATTACTGTCCCAAGACTGTTTGCCATCAAAGAAGCCAAAGGTTTCTTGTTTGCAACTTCACTAGAGACTTGTCCTGATCCAGTGAAATGCAGAATGGCAAGCATCCTGCATCCTCATTCACAACAACAAGCTCAGAAGAAAAAAAAAAATACATTCTGGTGTTGCTTTAGAGTAAGCCAAAGCCGCTGTTGAAGAGCTACAGACCTCAACTCTACCTAGGACTGAAAAACGAATTCCAGATCCGATGGAATCTGCGGGGGAAAACTCGGGTGGAAGAATAGCAGCCCATAATTCAGGATGCTGAGACTGTATAACACCTAGATTTTCTTACCTAAAGGAACCTGGCATCTTTACCAGCAGTAGTCCAGTCGGAAGTGAGTTTTATAACATGGTGGTGGCAACAGAGTCAAATCTCTGGCCAGCAAAGCCGCCTCCACCCGCCCCCTCCCCCGACACCTTGGAAACCTGGCTTTGCATCCGGCACCTCCTGCTTGTGCCCTTGGCAGGCCCCCAAGAGAGGCAAGGGATGCCATTAAACCCTGCCAACCTGCATAGCAGCCAGGAACTCAACAGAAGGTGCAAAGCTTCCTGGCTCCTTGCAGGGTCCATCTGGATGCTCAGGCACACCTGTTTGGGAGGGATTCTGAGGCCTGCTTTACAAATGTAAACGCGGCTCAAGCCTTCTGGTCCACTGCTGATCACTGACTGCTAACCAGCACTTTTGAGGGACTTGATACAAAGACATCATTTCTACAGCCACTCTCCCCTTCCTTTACCAATGTCAGATGGTGAAAAATGTGCCACTCTGGATTAAAAAAAAAAAACTGGGATGAACAGATGTAAAGGTGATTTCAGTTCCTCAATAAAGGTGACATTAGGCCAGATATGATGTTACACCTCGTCTCTCATAACATTTAAAAATGAGTTTTTTCAGCCATAAAATTACTAATTGATGTGTCTTGTAAAAAGATAAAAGAAACGAATGCCTATTTGAGTTTCATTTCTGTCAGCCTCCCAATTCCTTATTTTATGTAGTGCAAAATGAATTTTAATGAAGCAGCTCCCAAATTTCAAAATACGTCATTACCCTCGGAAGTAATTGCCACATCCGACTGCCTTTTCCTCTCCTAGAGTCTGCCTTTTCAGTGTGGAAGTCAACGTTCCATGCCATACACTCTTCCACATATCATTTGAGAAAAACAAATTAGAGACAGACTGTGCCAGGAAGAAGCCATCCCTTTAGTCATCGACAAATATTTAGAGGAAGTCTGTTGTATATGAGATGCTGCCTGTCTGGAATGGGGCAGGGTTTTTATGCTTGTGGGTGGGTATGTGTGTGTTCCTGGGGATGTAGGCATGTCTGCATTTGGATACTCGTGTACAGATGTCAGAGGTTAATGATGGTGTTTTCCTCTATCATGCTCCATCTCAGTTTTTGAGACAGAGCCTCCAAGTGTACCTGCAGCTCAGTGATTCAGCTAGCTAGGCTCACCAATGAACTCCAAGGAACCACCTGCCTTTGTCTGCTAGCACTGGCATTGCAAGCGTTGACTTGCCACTGGATTGGGATTCTTATAGGAGTAACAGGGATCGAATTCAGTTCCCAGTGCTTTCATGGCAAGCCTTTTTACTGATTGAGTCACATCTCCAGGTGTTCTTTTGGGGTACTTCTAAAGAGTACTGGAACATAGAATAGTAAAAACTCCCTTATCCCATGGAGTTTGCATTTTAATGTTACACAACAATAAAATGGATGTGCAGTTATGTAACAGTCAAGTGATGATTAATGCTCTGAGCAAAAAGAATGGATGCTGTTGGACAGGGAGAAACAGAAAATAGAAATATGCATATCTCCACCAGCATGTTTGCGCACACACACACACACACACACACACACACACACACACACACAAACAGAGAGAGAGAGAGAGAGAGAGAGAGAGAGAGAGAGAGAAGAGAGAGACTATTCATCCCAGTATTAAATGAAAGATATTTGCATGAGAACACGAATGCTGGAATGTGACTCAAAACCCGCTATTATGGACTAGCTAAGTTGATACACAAAAGTAACTCTGCTAAAACTCGGGAGTTATCTTTTGGGGTCTTCTTATCACCTCACACCATCCGTTTCACTCTCAAGATGCATCCTGGCTCTGACCACTTGTCATGTTTGTCATCATCTGAACCTGTCTCACCTTATGCTTTAAAGCAGTCTCTTTATATAGTACCTTGTCTCCCATCCCACTGGCCTCCTGTTCACCAAGTCCATTCCTTATGCAGCAAACGAAATAATCAAATTAAAGCCTAAAACTAATGCACTAAGACAATAAGACAAAAGACTTTCTGGTACCTGCAAAACCTAACCAGTATACTGCCTAGTTCTTTATTCAATTCCACTCTTCCTCTTTATTCCTTCACCAGAATTTTATTTTTTAAAAAAGATTTATTTATTCTTTTTGTGTGTTTGCCTGGTAGTCAGTACTTGTACCACGCACATGCACATACCTGGGGAGGCCAGAAGGACTGGATGTGGTTGTGAACTGTAAACTATAGATGCTAGGACTTGAACTCTGGTCCTTCATAAGAATAATATATATTATGTGCTCTTCACTGCTGACCCATTTCTCCAGTACCCTCACACACACACACACACACACACACACACACACACACACACACACACACACGGGTCTGCATCATAGGATGAATTTGTTCCTTTTGTGTAGAATCCTATTTTCCTGGATGTTCCTTTGGCTTCACCCAGGTTATCACTAATAAAATATCCCCCTCAAAGGTCTCTCAGAGTCGCCATTCTTAAATGAACACATTACATCATTCCATCATGCTGATTAACATTTTCATAGATTTTATTACTGTCAAACAAGTGTTTTATATGAAATATGTGTTTGTTCAACGCCTTCCTTCTAAGCACAGTAAAACTCCAAGAACCACAGACATGGACCTTGTTGCTTACAAAGCCCACAGGTCTAGGAACTAGAACTAATACACAATAATACATGCCGTATTTGTCAAGTGATGCCATGTAACTGCCAAAGGAGACAGGCACTGGATCCTTACCAGTAAGCCACAGCCTTGTGCCAATACATAGGTTAATAGAAATGGGTTAATTCAAGATGTAAGAGCTAGCTAGACATATGCCTGAATCATTGGCCGAACAGTGTTGTAATTAATATAGTTTCTGTGTGATTATTTGGGTCTGAGCAGTCGGGAAACGAATGGTCTCCAGTTACATTTTCCTAAACCTGACTATTTTTTTTTTCCAGCCCAAAATGCTCAGTTCAAAGGAGCAAATGAAATTCTGGGAGGAAAATTTCCCAAAGGCACAGGTGATAGGAATCCCCTCTGCCTATGTGTTCCTGATGACTGTAGCCTGGACATTTTGAACAAAACTCCAGACCGCAAGCATTTATCTTGAAACTGGAGATGGCCATAAAGGCACACATCAACCACTGAGGATCACAAGATAAAAAGAGAATAGGTCCTTGATGTAATATACTTTCAAATCATGCCACTTTATGACCAGAAAACTACTTAAATTCAAGAGAAAACACACTTCTTTATTACTGCATTTCCTAAGATAATTACCACACATTCAAAGTAAGGTAAATATAAAGAGAAGAGAAGGTTACTTAGTCAGTAGATCTGGAGGCTTCCAGGTATGGTTCAGTGGATGGCTTTCTATGGTGGGGCATACAGAATTCACATAGGAAGCTAGAACAGTTAGGCAGTAGCCGGACTTGTCCTTTGCTAACAACCCTCTCCTGACTGGGATTCTGTTAGAACCACCATCATGCCTTAGGAGGGTAGTACTTCAAACCACACCCCATTATATTCTGCCTTTTAAAGCTCCCACTTTAAACTCAGCACCACCATACTGAAAGTCAGTTCTCTAATTCATGAGCCTTTAGAGTAACTAAGTGCATCCAAATAGTGCCATTCTTCTCAATGTGTCTCAAGGTCACGGCCTTTCACAATACAAAGTACATGCATTCGGGCCTGGTAGTTCAAAATTTCTGTATATTCCTGGGTGGTCTAAAAAGTCTAACTACAGAGCTGGGTATGATTGGCACATGCCTGTAATCCCTGTACAGGTAGAGGGAAGAAGATAGATCATGAATTCAAGGTCATCACAGTGAGTTCCAGACCATCTTTTGAGAACTTGTCTCAAAACAAATAAGCACAAATCAAAAAACCAAAAAAAAAAAAAAAAAAAAAAAAAAAAAAAAAAAAAAGAAAGAAAGAAAGAAAGAAAGAAAGAAAATATTACAGGTCCAAAGTCTACTAAGATTCAAGGCAAACTTTCGGCTAAAGGATCTGTAAATAGCAAAAAAATGAGTTATATACTTTTAAAATGCATCTGCGAAACAAGTGTAGGGTAAATATTCTGATTTCACAAAGAAGAAGTAAGAAAGTAAAAAGGTTAAATTGTCCTAAACACAATTAACCTTTTTGTTGGGGTCCAGCCTTGACAGGTTTGTATGTTCCAGGGTAGGGGCAGTGTGGATAGATATACAAAGGAAAAGGACAGAGACACAGAATAGAGTCGGGAGGGCAATCCAGTGAATACTGAATACTGAATTCACATGCATTTAGTTTCCATATGCTTTATATACTCCAATCCAAAAGAGGGGAAAAAGGCAAAAGACTGCTTTACCATGATAGAAAGAACAAATAGAGTAATTACCTCTTTGTTATCCAAAACACCAAGTAACTCTATCCTGAATTAAGTATTTTGTTGTTTTGGCATGACATACAGCAACCATACCTTAGGCCAAACATCCTGTAGGTAGCCACACCCTGGGCCAAACATCTTGTCATAACCTTGAAGGAGAAAGATGAATACAGAAGTTACAAAATAATCCTACACTAGTTTAAAATTACATATAATACAGGGTTATTTGTTTAGGGGTAGGCTCACAGATCACAATCCTAGATCACAGTCCTTTGCATGAACAGGGAACAAAAACTGAATCTAGCAGCATGAAGCGAGAGCCAGAAGCAAGAAATTGAGTGGACACTTACAGCTGCATTTATAATATAAAAGATCATGCCCAAGTGGGCTGGTATCTTAAAGGCTATTGCCTAAAGAAACTCCCACAATACCTCCCCCTTTTATTTAAATAAGAGCATTCCAAACCCAATACAAAACTATGTACACCAGGAACAGATATGAAGTATAAAGTTAGAATTACAACCAGCATAAACAATATTAAGCAAGGAACATACCCTAATGTTTTAATAAACATTCTATCCTAAGTTGTCTAAGCCTTGTATTGGAAATGGCTTGGCTAGATAATAAGATGACAGTAACTACGACTATTTAATCTTCAACACCATCGAAGGCCTGAGAAGGAAGATAATATTATTTGAGTAGGCAGGAAGTGCAATCAAGCAGCTTCCAAAATGTACATTAGATGACAGAGAAAACTGGTTGCCTGAGCAATCATTCAAAGTCTCATTTGCAATGTTAAAGCAACCAACTTTGGCTGAGCCTAGAGTAACTGACAGACCATTTTCAGAGGCAGGAAAATTTTCAGAACCATTTTACCCTGTCTTGGCAAGATTTGGCAGTCCTCTTTCTTATATCCTGCTTGTCTAGTCTAGACATTGTGCACTTTCTCAATGATCGAGGCATGGACAGTTCCTTGTCCAAAGGCCAGTTGTGCCAAGAAGAAACAAGCTCCAAATGCAGTGTCTTTGGTGCTCAACACTCTCTCGGAAATAGATCGGTGCTGTCAGGAGCAACCATGTCTCACATCAACAGAATTCTAAGTTATTAAAATGCCATGTTCTACAGATCTTTGAGGTGGTTGAAGGTTACCGATCTATGCAGAATACAATCTCTATGCATCTAACGAACCTAATTAGTCTGACTAAAGCATAACAAACAAGAATGACTATTGACTTATAATACTTAATATGTATATATTAAACAATGTTTAAACAACTATGCAGTAAAGGAGGAAAATGACCTAAAAATATAAACAATGGATTAATATCCTGATCAGAGGTAGAAATATATAATGCAGTATAATAAATATATCCTAAAATTGTATCAAAATACAAATGTCTTAAACAGAGGTATAAATATGCATGCATAAAATCTGACAAAATAACTTTGCATAGCTGTACAAATATTGTAAACAGAAATAGGAGCACATTCAATATAACAAATATAATTTGAACTTGTATCAATATATAAAAATCTGTACCAATGTAAATTGTCCACATTCACTCTATTACTCACTATTATTATTATTATTATTATTATTATTATTATTATTATTGTAAGTTCATACTAATCTACATATTATTCCATTCAGTTTTCCCTCTTTTTAAGAGATTTCTGGGACTATATAATTTCCATCCTAACACCCAACCCTATACAAGAAATAATCCACCCCTAAATAGTGTTCCTAACCATGAGGACAAACTTTGTTGGGATAGTGGACGTTGTCTTCTAGAATTGCTTCCAGCTGTCATGGGGGCAATGTTCTTTCTATAGTATCCTGTAAAAGTAAGATGATGTTTAAGATTCAAGATTGCTGTTTTGTATAATTGCAAATGGTCTCTGAGTAGTTGATAGGGTTTTTCTGAAGTTCTTATTTAGATTTCTAGCCAGAACGCTGTAAGAAGTTGTACCATTTCCACAGCTGGTACCCAAAAACTGGTCTCATAGTAGCACTATTAGCATCATGATGTCATATCAACCAGGTGGAGTCATTGCTCTGGGGCCCCATCTTATTCCTGGAAGCTTCAAAGACTATTGCAGGAAAATCTACTGTTCATTGTTGAAAGCTTAAACATTATTCATATAGACATATATTCAATGAAAGATATGATATAAATAAAATGGGCATGGAGAAAAGTAAAATATTTGCTTAAAATCTATCTTCATTCTCTCCCATACCAGATGGCTCCTGACATAAGACAGAAATTCTGAATTTTTCTTTTAACAGCATGCTTGGATTTAGAGAATGATAGCCATCATCCAACTCTAAAGCCAGCTATAATTTTTAAGTAGAGATGTATACATGTCCAGGTAATCAAATTTTACCATGCAGATGATATAGTATCATAAATCAGATTTCTTGTGGCTTGGTTATCCTTTCTGTATAGTTATCCTTTCATCTTTAGGCATAGAGATGTCCAAGATCTCTTGACACTTTGAAGATGAATATTTTTCTGCAAAGACAAGAACAGAACACTACCCCAACCCTTATGAGATTTTCTTACCACCTGTATGATTGTCACCTCTGTAGATGAGCTGTCATATCTCTTTTTCAAGAGGTTTCTCTTTTACAAACCAAATCTTATTAATTTTGATGGTATATATAGTTTTTCTTCTTCTGTGGAAGCAAGAGCAAAACCCATTCCTCAATGTAGCACTTCTCCTGGTTTCCATTGTGAGGTCAGCACAACCTTGAAATATACTAGCTGATTTAATTCATAAGGTTTTTTCTATTATCCAATGTCTCTCCACTGTTGTTGTTCTTTTCTCATTAGTGGTAAGAAAATTCAATGTTAATAAAACATTACACAATCTATTTCTGGGGGTATTTTTCATCCCTTTCTCCTTGTTTAACATATCCTTTATAGTTCGATTTGATCTTTCTATAACTGCCTGACCTGTAGGATTATTTGGTATACCTGTAATTAATATGCTTTGTATTATAATAAGCAAAAACTGTTTCATTTTCTTAGAGATATATGCTGGAACATTATCTGCCTTTATTGTGGATGGTATACCCATGATGACAATAACTTATAATAAATATGTGATTATTGAATCAGCCTTTCCTGAGCTCAAGGAAGTTTCCCATTGAAAACCCAAATAAGTATCAATGGTGTGGTGTACATATTTTAATTTTCCAAAATCTGCAAAGTGGAATACAACCATCTGCCAGATTTCATTCCTTTGAGTACCCTTTGGGTTACTTCCTGAAGGTAGTAGTGTTTGGTTATAGAAAGAGCAAGTAGAACATCTCTTTTATTAAACCTTTGCCACTGAGCAAGTAGAACGTCTCTTTCTTTAAACCTTTGCCATTGACATGATGTTTCTTATGAAATTCTGAAGCCTTCAACATACTTCCAATCAATAATCAATCAATTTCTGCATTACCTTGTACTAGAGGACCTGGCAGATCTGTATGATATCAAATGTGTGTTATGTACATGGGACAGAGCCTATTCCTGATTATATCTTTAACCTGTATGAATAATGAATTCAATTCTGTATCATCTTGTATAAATTCAGTGGTTTCAATATGTAAGATAACTCTGCATATTGTGAATCAGTAACTATATTAAGAGGTTCTTTAAAATCCCTTAGTACCCTAAGAATAGTATATAATTCTGCCTTTTGGACAGAATTATAAGGGCTTTGTTCCACATTACTTAAATCTTCTGATTTGTAAACTGCCTTTCCTGATTTATCTGTATCAGTATAGAATGTATGGGCTCTAGTTATTGGTGTGACCCATACAATGTGAGAAAGCACCAAAGTAGTTCTCTTTATAAGGTTAATTCTATCACTTTTAGGATACTTAATATTAATATCTCCTAAAAATTTAGCACAAGCTCTTTGCCAAAGTTCATTGTCTTTCCATATGTTTTTAATTTCATCAGCAGTAAGAGGCACTATAATCTCTGCTGGGACTATACCTGCTAGTTGATGAAGTCTCAGTTTTCTTTTTATAATTAATTCAGATACATTTCCACATAAGTTTTTAATTTTTTACTAGGTTTATGTGGTAAAAAGACCCATTCTAAGATGATATCTTCTCTCTGCATTAAAATTCCTGTAGGGAAATTTCTGGAAGATAATATGACTAGAATACAATTAAGATTTGGATCCACTCTATCTACATGTGCCTCCTGTAATTTTTCTTCAAACAGCCATTTTTTATGCTTTAGCTGTTAATTCCCTGGGGCTATTTAAGTCTCTGTCACCATTTAAAGTTTGGTTTAAATGAGTTATTAGATCAGGTGTTATCCCAATACATGGTCGTAGACTGGAAATATCTCCTATCAATCTTTGAAAGTCATTAAGAGTCCACAATTGGTCACTCTTAATTTATGACTTTTGTGTTATAATTTTCTGTAAATCTATTTTGTATCCTAGATAATTGACAGAATCTCCTCTTTGTATTTTTTCAGGAGCAATTTGCAATCCCCATTTGGGCAAAACTTTCTTTATTTCTTCAAACATTCTTTCTAATGTATCTGCATTTGAGTCAGATAATAAAATGTCATCCATGTAATGGTAAATTATAGACTTAGGAAATTGCTTGTGTATTATTGCCATTGGTTGGTGTGAGAGGTCCTTCTGTCTATATGTTGCTTTTATTGGTAATGACTAGAGAAACTGCCTTGGTCTGTTGATAGGGTAGAAATTATATAGGCAGGGGAAACTAAATAGCATGCTGGGAGAAAGGAGGCTTAGTCAGAGAGATGCCAGATAGCCCCACTGAAGACAGACGCTGGAACTCTAGCCAGTAAGTCACTGCCATGTGGCAATATACAGATTAATAAAAACAGGTTAAATTAATATGTATGAGTTAGACAATAAAAAGCTAGAACTAATGGGCCAAGCAGTGTTTTAATTAATATGCTTTTTGTGTGATTATTTTGTGTCTGGGAACAAACAAGCAGTTTCCTCCAACAAATGGCTGACTTACAAAGTATTGGCACAGGGTGGGTCTATTGAGCATTCCTTGTGAAAGTACAGTCCACTGGTATCTTCTAGTAGGCTGAGGATTATTATAAGTTGGCACTGTGAAAGCAAAATTTTTCTCTGTTCTTTTCTTGTAAAGGTATAGTGAAGAAACAATCTTTTAAATAAAAAACTATAAGAGGCCATCCTTTTGGTAATAGAGAAGGCAGAGAAATTCCAGATTGTATAGGGCCCTTAGGTTGAATAACCTTGATGACAGCTCTTAGATCTGTCACCATCCTCCATTTACCAGAATTCTTTTAAATGACAAATACAGGAGAATTCCAAGGGCTGTTTGATTCTTCAATATGGTGAGCATCTAGTTGCTCCTGTACCAACTGTTATAAAACTTGCAGTTTGCCTTCTGTTAAAAGCCGTTGTTTAACCCATATGGGTTTCTCACTTAACCATTTTAAAGGCAAGGCCATTAGTACCTCTGAAGGTTTGATAGTTGCTTTGTGTTCTTGTACAGACTAAATGACTGGCTACCATTTTTTTATAATATCTTATAATAACCTTCCCAAATATGAGTTTGGGGGACTGCAGAAATGTTAACCTGGGTATTCCATTGCTGCAATAGGTCATAATTCTATAAATTCACTGAAATTAGCTACATATGGCCTCAGCCTTCCTTTCTGTCCTTCTGGCCCTATGCATTCAACCCATCTCAGGCTTTGTTTCACTTGAGATAGGGTACCAATTCCTAGGAATTGGATATCTGCCTCCTGAAGAGGCCAGTCTGGATGGCAAGATTCTGGAGTGATGATACTCACATCCACACCCGTGTCTAGTAATCCCTCAATAGCAATATCATTTATATGCACTCTTAGCTTTGGTCTTTGATCATTCATAACTCTGCCAAAATATACATTTCCTGTTTCCTACTGGACTTTTTTATTCATCCTTCATGTCAATTCCACCATTCAGAACAGTATGTTTTTGTTTTTGTTTTTTTTTTACAATAGGCACTGGATTGTTTAATTGAGTATATTATTATGTTTTCTTTGAACTTTTTTGACTGTGAAGGAGCTAAGTACAGAGAGACATTTCATTGTATGGGCTGCTAAACTGAACCAACCTATATATTTTAAAGGTATCTTGATTCCAAAATTTGGGTCTAAGGATTTCTTGCTTTGGAACAGAGGTTCTTCTTTTGTTTCCACAGAGTATGAGAACCTGTGGATTCATTCCAGGCTAATGTGGTTTGATAGACAAGATCCCCTGAAAGGTCGCTGTGAACACTCCTACAATACTTCACCCAACAAAAAGCAGGAAGCAGTTTGGAGAGATCTATGCCCATATTCCCAAATATTGTTTATAAATGTTTGTTTACATTTAAAGGGACATATGCTATAGAGATTTGCATTGCTATGGATCTTGGTTTATTGATACAAATTTTAGGTCAATTTTGTTATATGTATATGTCTGCTCTTGATTAAGGTATTGTGTTTGTGCAACTTATTTAAAAATGTATAATTAAGAAATATAAGTTGATAGATAATCATGTATAATAGTCAAGCTTGTAGTAATGTTAGTTAGGTTTTATATATATATATATATATATATAGGTAAATAGGTATTCTTCAAATCATTCAGAGACCTTTAGAATGTGGCATTTAAAATGTTTTAATAACTTAGGAATTTTCATGACAATGAGACACATCTGCTCCTGGCAGCACCAATTACTTCAAGAGGAGCATGGTCACCAAAGAGACTCCTTATGGAGTTTTCTAGCCATTTGGGCAAGAAACTGCTCTTGCCTAGACTGCTTGATGTTATCCTATATGAACTGGATATGTAGGACTCACAGAAAAATGACTGCTAAACTTGCCTAAAGGTGAGACGGTTCTTTGTGGTTCCTGATTAATAGAAGAGACTGTCAGACATTCTGCAGGACACAGAAGAAAATGATTGACAAACTGGCAATATAGGTGGAATTGTCTCTGATATTTCATGCTTCTTGGAAAAGTCTGCTGGATACTATGGGCCTGTAGACTGAAGACTGGATGCCTCAACGTTACAGAAGAACTTTGGATGACTGTCCAGGTAGCAAGATGTCTCTGTCAATTCTAGAGTTTTGGAAGTTGCTTACAATGTACTTCCTGTTTACATAGGTAATATTATATCCTTCTGGATTCTTTGATGGAGTTGAAGAATAGATAGTTAAAGTTTTCCTCAGTTATGATAAAAGAAAAAGTATTTATGGATGTTGTAACTGTAATTCTTGCTTGATACTTGTCTAGTTATACATAATTTTACTATATTAAAGTTAAAACCTTCCTTTTTATCTAGACAGAAAAAGGGAGATGATGTGGGAAGTCCTTCTGTATATGTGTTGTTTTTATTGGTTAATGAATAAAGAAACTGCTTTGGCCTATAGCAGGCAGAACTTAGCTAGACGGGAAAAACTAAACTGAATGTAGGGAGAAAGAAGGTGGAATCATGGAGATGCAATGTAGCCATGGCTGGGAACAAACCAGATGGAAACTTGCTGGTAGATCACAAATCTCATGGTAAAATATATATTAACAGAAGTGGGTTAATTTAAGAGTAAGCTAGCAATACACTTAAGTGATTGACCAAGAAGTGATTTAAATGATGTAGTTTCTGAATGATTATTTCTGGAGCCTGGGCAGTCGGGAAATGAACAAACAGCCTCCTACTACAGGAAGAATAGGCCTGAAATCTCTGACCTTTAGTCAAGGTGGAACGGATCCACTTCTGTGGGCTCTGACATATTTCCTCTTTTATAATTTATTTAATAAAGCCTGTGCTTCTGCTACAGAACAGATGACTGTGCCTGGCTTAAATTGTCATCTTCTGCCTTCCAGACTTACTTGTCATTGGTACATACATTCTGTCATGTACATCCTGTCTTAGACTCCTTGAAGGAAAAAAGATCTTACCCATCATTGACCACCAGCCTCTGTTTATGAAGGGTTACGAGAGAGCATATAGCTAGATGTCATGCATCTCTCAGCCAACTTTTTATCAAGAAAGTTCACAAATACTAGATAATCATAGGCAAACAGATATTGCTTTGTGATATATGTGCTCCTATGACCACAATAACTACTAATAAGGAGCAGAGGATGCCCAAGGAGTGGCCTTTTTATGTTGGTCTAGAATGTCTTAGTTTTAGCTGCATCAAAATCTAAATTTGTCTTATCAAACATACCAAATCTAAGGACTCATTGGCATCATGTCAAATTTTTCTTAGATAGGCTCTAACCTTTTTCTAATAGTTAACATCTCCATAGTGTACCAAAGAAGTTACAAATATTATCAGGCCAATACCATCATTTTAGTATGAAAATTAGCAATAAAATCACAATTTGTCAAATTCTCAGAGCTTCATTCTAAGCAAAAACAGAAAAGGTTTCTGTGAGAGGTGAGCTATGAGTCTTTTTTCTCTACTATAGTCTAATTATATTTCTGCTTCTAACTTTCAAAGGTAAGTTTGAGATGTTACAGTCCCATCAGCAAAGCATTTGTCCTACTCCCTCCCATCAATACAGGGAGGAGGGTCTCTTCAGTACCTCCAATAAGGTTTATTATACTGAGGAGAGGCTTTAGTCACACATCACCTCTACAATAGTATCCAATTGTTTCAATGAGTCTTTTTCCCACAGAGGGGAAGTGTCTGGGGCACCTGTTTTCCAGGCTTTCCATTTCAACATCAGACGAATAAAATACTAGCAAAAAATGACTTCTATGCCCCAGAATATAGTATGGGAAAACTGTCGAACATTCAGTCAGCATTCTTGGACTGGCTCCAGGGTAAATAGGACTCACTAATTTCTGGAAATCTATGTAGTAGTTCTATTAGGAAGGCAGTAATCACCAACCATCACCATGATTTCTTTCCCTTCTCAGACTGCAACATGATGACATCAGAGGTAAGGAACACAAGTTCGGCAATCTCACTCCAACTCCTCTGGGAAGGCACCAGCAGCTATGGTGTCATCATGTCTGGCATTCCTCTTCCCCACAAACCGCACCAAGCATTCAGGAAGTCACCAAACTTCATTCTCTTCTTGTGAAAAAAAAATCACCAACATGCCCTCAAACCCATATTAAAACAGGGTTGGGTCCTTCCCATAATCCAGTGCAAGGGGCTTTCCATTCTGCTCAGGTGCCATTTTCCATTCTGCTCAGGTGCCATTATGTCAAAATCTATCTGTTGCAGATTGTTCATGGGTAATCATGTTCAAGAAACTTAGAATAAAAAGTGTATGATTTAAGGCATTATGTGGTGACTAGGGTATAATTCCATCATTTTTATGTTTTGAAGTAGTGTTTTCAATGAACCATGGAACACTCCACAGTTCCTTGCCCTTGAGAATTATAAATAATTCTCATTCTATGTTCAATACTACATTGGGAACAAAGCAGCTGAAATGTTTTACTAATATTTCTGGATCCATTATCCATATTTATAATTTTAGGAATTCCCATATTTGAAAAATACTTTAAGCAATGAGTTGCCATATGCTTAATGGCTTCTCCAGTTTGTGCAGAGACTATTAAGACTATGTACTTGAATATGTACCAATTTTCACATGTACATATCTTAATTTGCCAAATGCTGCAATATAAGTAACATCCATTTGTCATAAATTATTAGGAAGCAGGCCTTGAGGATGTACTCCCAGATGAGGCACAGGTAAATATAAATCTTGTGGGGATATATCACATTGCATAACAATCTGATGGGTACTTTCTCTTTTTAATCCAAATTGTTTTCCTAAACTTTTATTTTTATGATGATGTAAAGCTCAGCAAGTTCAACTTGAGATAAGATGATCAACTGAATAAATTTATCAGCTAAAGCATTACCTTCAGACAAGAGATCACGAGGAATTGAATATTTGAATGTGCTCTGATATGACTCACAAAGCATGACAATTTTCTTTGATGAAAGGCATCTTGAATTTGCTATAACAGTATTTTAATTTGATTATTTCTAGTTCCAATGCAGGGGACAGTTTCTCTGACCTGAAGAGCTTTAAAAATGTAATGACTGTCAGAATATAAATTAAATGCCTTATTTGCAAATAGCTGGAATATTACAGCATCAGCTCACAGCTCGGCTATGTGAGTTGAGGTGTGATCTGTTTGCACTACATATCCTTTCCATCAACATCATAAGCTGCTCTTCCACTAGAAGAACCATCTGTAAAAATTAACATAGCATCATCCTTTTAGGAATCTTTTATTACAATCTTAGGAAAAATAAAGGAATGTACTTGTGCAACTTGCAGCAATCAATAATCAGCTGTAAAATTATTATCAATTTTGCCTAAAAGTTGAGCAAACGAAATCACCCAAAAATCATTATTTTGAAATAACCGATCAATCTTTTGCTTAGTATAACAAACACCAATCATATTAGGTTCCCTGCCAAAATATTGCCTAGATTTCATTGACTTTTCTGTACTAAACAAGCTAAGACATCTTTCTAATCCAAGATGCAAGGCTCTCATTAGCTGAGAAGCAGCACTTTGCATTTTTACAGATTCCTTTCTGGGTAGGGTTGCTCCCTGGGGCTGCTCATTCTCATTAACTCCCCTCAAATCCCACATCAATTTTCATTCTCCAGATGCCCTTCTAAGCCCCAAAATGGGAGAATTTCTGCATTCTCTCCTCTGCTCAAGGCTATTGATCTACCCATACAGACTCATTGAACTCGCATGCCATGCTGCCTCCATCCATTTCCTACTGACTGGCTCTGGGCTCTGGCCTGGGGAGGCATGGCCCTCTGAACATTCCTGTCTCTTATGTGCTCCTGGTTCTGCAGCAGTCACTACCTGTGGAAAAGAAGAGTGCTCTCTATAATGGTTTAGATAAAACACTGTGGTTCCTTGAGGGGCAACAGCTGGCCATGAGGGACAGCCGGGTTCCACCAAAGACTTCGTGTTTTATGTTTTCACAAACCCAAAAAATTCTTGTAAGTTCCAGGAAGCTGAATTGAAGGATCCACCTTAAACAGGTAAATTATACCCCTCTTAGGGCAGCTGATCACAGGAGGAGCTGCAGCGGGTAAGAGACAGAGATGGATGGGCACACCATGCAGAATAAATTTGAGTATATTTATTCAGTTTATTCAATAGGTTATGGGAGGAAAGGGAAGGAAGAAAGAGAGAGAGAGGGACGGGGGAGAGGAGAGGAGTTACGGCAGCAGCCTCCTCTTCTGAAGAGAGAGGAGGCAGAGAAAGCACAGGCTGGAAGCAGAAGGAAGATCTGCTTGCCTCAGCAAAAGGGTGGGCAGGGCTTGTCTTTTAAAGGGACAGGACAGACCATTACATTCCCATCTTTTTTTTAATAATAAAAAGGTGGGAGGTTAGGCACAGCAGGTTAAAGGAATTGGGACGGTGGATTCTCAAGACTGCTTCCTGCTCATTTGTGGGCATTGTCTTAGTGGGGGGAACCTGAGAAGGCCGGGTGCTGGTCACATCCTGGGGTAGGTGGTCTCTTTGCTCCTGTCCGGTGCTTGTGGTATGGAAATGCCCGGAGTCTCTTAGACCTGTTTAAGGTATTGGCAGGACAGAGGACAAAGTTTAGTTTAGGAAAAAAAATTAGGACCAGAGAATTGAGAGGGGTGTATCTAACCTGTTTAAGGTGGACCTTCGATTCAGATTCCTGGAACTCACAAAAATGTTTTGGGTTTGTGAAAATATAAGTTTTAAAAAGCAGCATATTTCTACCAGAATGACTGTGGCAGACATTTTTGCATAATAAAAAGTATCATTATACTGTGAAAGGCAGCATGAGGGAGAATGTTGCTAACTTGTAACTTATTGAAATTTGTTTGGTGAGGCTGTCCTTTTAAACAACAAAACCTCTCAGTTGTCAAACTGCATTAGAGATCTTTGAGAAGGAAAAAATTTTACTTGAGCTATTGATTAAAAAACAACAGAGAACTTAATTGGTTGGCACCTAGAGCTACTCCTCAGAGTCCTCCATGGTCGCTAAGTGTCATATTTGCCTTTTGCTGTTTAGTGCAGGGTCTGCCAGGCTCCAGAAGATCCTGTGGGCTAAGATATCTGTAGGAAGACAAGACTACCTTGACCTGAGCAGCTAGGCTGTCGATTCCAGTGATTCTGTCCTCTGTCTGGAGATCTTTAGTTTATATGAACAGCAGTTTCACCCAGTGGTCAGTGCTTGGCAGTTGAAGTACATTGCAGATTGACATTGTTCTGTGCCCATTTGTGTTCTGTCTTCTTTGGATGAAGTAGAGTGCCGCTGATAGGAGCCAATCTGTCTCTTTTTGTTATGAAAAGTTTTTTTTTAATAAATAAGCATTTAAATGCCATATTTCCCAGTTCTCTAAGCAGTTGAGATACTAGAAATTTCCATATCACAGACACTGGACAGGGGCAAAGAGACTACCCCAGGATGTGACCAGCACCCAGTTTTCTCAGGTCCCCCCACAATACAATGCTCACAAATAAGCAGGAAGCAGTCTTGAGAATCTGCTGTCCCAGTTCCTTTAACCTGCTGTGCCTAACCTCCTGCCTTTTTATTATATATATATAAAAACATGGGAATATAATGGTCTGTCCTGTCCCTTTAAGAGATAAGCCCCAACCACTCCCCTCCTTCCACCCAGGTGAACTGGATCTTCGATCTGCCTCCAGCCTACACTCTCTCTGCCCTGTCTCTCCAAAAAAGATGGCTGCTGCCTTGGATCCCCCTCGCCTCTCTCTCTCTCTCTCCTTTCCCTTTCCTCCCATAACCCACTGAATAAACTTTACCCAAACCTTCTCTCTGCATTGTGTGCCTATTTGTCTCTGTCTCTCAGTCACCCCTGCACCTCATGGGACCAGCTGCCTCGCCAATGACCCGACTGCCAAGGTCTCTAACCTGCCACCTCCCTCCTGCCTGGTACCCACAGAGGCCTCAAGTGGTAGGACCTGGCTGCCCCTAGTGGAACTGAACTGCAGCATTTTATTTAAACCAATTCACTCTCCATTCTGCCCTGGACTGGGGACTAGGAGGCTCTGGTTTGTCAATGTCTATTGGGGCTGGGCAGGGCACAGACCAACTCTCTGCTCTCCATGGCTCAGCAGTACCACTAGGGGCCAGTGGTGTCCAGGACTGACAAATTTAGCTGCATCCTTAACAGCTGCCTGCCACTGCAGTGGCTCTGAGATCGTGGAGTCAACAGGCTTGGCTGGTTCAATAACACTGCTTTTCTTTTCCTGAGCTCTGGAACAGATGGATGGAGCCACGCTGCCTTTCCTTCCTGGAGCCCAGGATCAGATCTAAACTGCAGCAGCTGTGCTACCAGTGTGAGGGGGGAGGGGAGCAGGAAGTTTAGACCACTTGCAAACTCTAAAAATTTCTGCACTTGTTGCTGCTCTACCCTAGTTTTCCTGACTTTCAAAATATGCTGAAGTAAAGGTACAGCCAGCTGGCTACTGTTTCTCTGTCCCACATCTACAATTTTTAACTTCTGAAATATTTATTGCACTTTCCACATTTATTATTCATTTGAGCACTCACTTCTCATCTCTACACCTATGGTGTGATATTCATATGCAGTGTCTATCACATTCTCCACTTGTACCACTGGCTACATATCCAGGCATGGCTGAGTGGTCGCCACCTTGAAGCAACATCTGTCGTGAGTGTTATACCCGAATCCACGAAGTCTCCACAAAAGCCAACAAGGAAACTGAGTTTCATATGTAAAAGCAAAGAACCTTTATTTTAATCAGGTTTGCAAACTCGGTCTCTCCACATGTCCAATGCATTGGAATAACCAGAGAGCCCCGAGCTCAATTAGAATAGGGTTTTATAGTAGTGAGGGTGGGAGTGAGGGGTTTCTGAAGTTTTAAGACCCCTGATTGGCTGACATTGGATTAGGGTATCCTGGTGAATGTGCATTGTCCAGTGTTCCTATCTACAGGGCTTGGAATGCCAGGCATTTCCTTTGACCCGTCTGTTCTTGGGTGGGGGTTGGTTTATCTCAGCCTGTGGTTCCTCTTGCACACAGGCATTGCCTCAGGGTAAACTACTGAGACTCCGGCCTCCATTTAAATTCATCAATGGCCAGAGTCCCAGGTGATAATGGTTGGAAGTAAAGAACTTCCTTTGAGGGGCCTGCCCAGACTTAACTTTTCATGGTTGGCCCCCACAGTGAGCCCCACATTGCGGAGCCATCTGTTGGTGTCCAGCCTCGATGGGTTTATATGTTCCAGGGTAGGAGCATGTGGCTTAGAAATGTTAGGCAGACAAAACAGAGATACAAAAGAAAAGGACAGAGACACAGAATAGAGTTGGGAGGGCAACCCAGTGAATACTGAATTCACCCATGTTCATTTTTCATATGCTTTATATACCCCAGTCAAAAAGGTGGGGGGGGAGAAGGCAAAAGACTGCTTTATCATGATACAAAGAACAAACAGAGTAAGTACCTCTTCAATATCCAAAACATCAAGTAACTATTTCCTAAGTGTTCTGTTGTTGAGGTACAACATGTAGCAACCACACCTTGGCCAAGCATCCCGTAGGCAGCCACACCCTGGGTCAAACCTCTTGTCATAACCTTGCAGGAGGAAGAATCTCTGACCACAGAAGTGGACCAAACCCACTTCTGTGGGCTCTGACAACTTTTTAACGCTCAGTAGGGCAGACATTGTATTCTGAAGCATCTATTCCAGCATTTTAGGCACCCCATGGTAGGAGAGTGGGCCTCTAAAATCTAACATTCCAATTTCTCTGGTTTTCATGAACTGTACCATCCTAGCTCTCTCATGCTGCCTATGGTGGCTTTCTTGATGGGTGTTATATGCTGTTAGCTGTTTTATCTTTTTTGGGTCCCCACTGAAACTGCAGCTTCCTTCTCATGGCTCCATTAGGTACCATAGCACTTGAGATTCTTTACAGGGACTGACCCACGGCAAACTTTTATCTGCTCACCAAGGTATTCCTTTGAAAATCTAAGAGATTTGAGCAACACAGACAGCTATGGCCTTGAATGTAGCTGCAGCTACAGAGCACTTATAGAAATTTAGGTGTAGAATCTGTACACAGTCCTTCCTGGGGTAGTCTGTGGAGGTGACCACGAGGCTCTTCCCTGAAACAGTTCTCTCCAGAAAGACCTCTGGGCATGAGATAAGAGGATAGATTCAATGCCTGGTGAGATGCCTTCAATGCCTTTTAGTTAATAACTATCTAAATGCACAGTATTGGCTCTCATTTACTAACACAAATCTCTTTGGTAAACAGTAACCCAGCCATTTTTTGCATTCATTTTCCCCTCAATTTCCTGTGAGAGGCTGCAAAATCACAAAACTATTCCATTTTATTTCCTTTTGTTCCAAAATCTCACTGTAAATTTGACTAAAAGATGCAAATAATGCCCATGTCACAATTGGAATGCTTTGATGATTTGGAATTCCATCCACTAAAATGAACTAGTCCATCACTTTAAATATTTACTTCTTTCAAACTTTGAGGGCATAAACAGAATGCAGTAAAGTTATTTTTCATGGTGTAACAAAAAGCAGATTAAAAAAAAGCAGATAAAAGTTTGCCTTTAACTTTCAATTAAATCTTTAATTCTTGCTGAAACTAGTTCTCTAGTCTCACCTTCTGAGTCATTAGTAGAATTGTCCATGATGATCTATTTATAGGATTCTATGTTATAACAAGTCCAACTCTTCAAATTATGTCAAATTTTACATATGACTAAGCTCCAAAATACTTATTTATTTCCAAGTAAAACCATAGTAATAACCCAATTCCTTAGTACAAACTTTATATATTAGTCAGTTTTCCATTACTGTAACAGAAGACTTGAAGTTATATGTTCATTAGAATATAAATGATAATAAGAACAAAGGGATAAAGACCAAGATGGGGAAACCCACAGAATCAGCTGATGAGCTAGTAGGAGATCACTGACTCCAGACTAACAACTGGGGAACCTGCTTAGAACCGAACTAGGCCCCCTGAATACAGTGTGGATTGGGTAGTATATGGGGCCACTGGCAGTGGGATCAGGATCTAAGTCTAATGTATGAATTGACTTTGTGGAGCCCATTCTCTATGGAGAGATATCTTGCTTTGCTTAGGCACAAGGTTTGGGGGCATGGTCCTGCCTCTCAACGAGGTGATGGTACAGACTTAAGTGACTTCCCAAGAGAGGCCTTATGCTCACTGGGGAGTAGAAGGGGAGATGGGGTGGGGAAAGATGGAAGGAGTGGGAGGAAAGGAGGGGAGGGGAACTGGGATTGGTACATAAATAGATAAATAAATAAATAATAAAAATCTAAAAATAGAAATAGCTGAGTGTGATGGCTCACACATTTAGTCCAATAATAAGCATAAATATAAATAAGGAAGGGTTAATAAGATGGAGAAGGAATCTGTTAATTATTTTAGTGTTATTATGAATAGAAAGCAGAAGTAGTTTCTGACGTTGATTAACATGAATACCTAAAAAAAAAAAAAAGAAAAGAAGAAGAGAAGCTTATTTGGTTCATCATTTCACTGGATTAACGTTCAATCAACAACAAAGTGCTGGCTCTGACTAGGTTTGCTCTGGACAGGATCCCTGGAGACATCACCTCACGCAGAATGGTATCACAATGGAAGGAGGTCATGAAGGAAGAAAAGATACCATAATAAGACTCTAAGTCACAGATACCTGGGCTTGTTCTCTTGGACTGGTCTTTTCATGAGCACTAACAGAGGAGACCTCTAATCTATTTTAAAGACTAATGCTTGGCTATCCTAAAATCTTCCCTTTGGGGCTGGAGAGATGGCTCAGAGGTTAAAAGCACAAGCTGCTCTTCTAGAGGTCCTGATTTCAATTCCCAGCAACCACATGATGGCTCACAACCATCTGTAATGGGATCTGGTGCCCTCCATTCCAGAACACTGTATATATAATAAATAAATAAATCTAAATTTTTTTTTAAAAAAAATCTTCCCTTTGTATTATACTTCTTGAAGGTTTGTCACCACTTTTCAACATCACTTTATTTATGACAGATTTCCAACTCATGAACCCCTGGAAGACACTCTCAAGACAACCAACACAAAGCAATGCATATTAATTTCAATCACTGTTAAATTGAGTTCTCTGTCCTTCACTACTGTATGTATCCCTGAGAATGTCAATAAGTAAACTTGTTGAGACACAATCTTGTCTAATAATAAGCCTGCCTTACATATTATCTTTTCCTTGGTGCTCTTATTTTGTTGTTGGTGGTAGTGCCCACTGTTGCAACCTCCATGGTGTTTTTTTTTTCTATAATTGCATGGTTTTTGTTTTGCTTTGGTTTTTCAAGACAGGGTTTCTCTGTGGCTTTGGAGCCTTTTCTGGAACTAGCTCTTGTAGACCAGGCTGGTCTTGAATCCACAGAGGTCTGCTGCCTCTTCCTCCCAAGTGCTGGGATTGATTAAAGGCGTGAGCTACCACCACCCGGCTTAATCCCATGGTTTTTGAAACACTATTCACAGTAACAATAAAAGAAACGAAGTAGGTAGTCATAAAATGTAAGTGTATTTTTAAGATGTAATGCAAAAGTAGAATAGGATATTATTTATCTGTAATAAAGAATGATATTTTGTTGCCAGTGGCAATATGAATCAAACTGTGTGGGACTGTGGTAAATGAAATAAGCCAGGCACAGAAACACAAATTCTTATCTTATTCTTATAAGATACGTTCTTATTCTTATCTAGAAGCTGAAATGGTTGATCTTACTGATGAAGAAAGTAGAATTCTGGCCACTAAATAGAGGAAAGAAGAAATAGAGGGACATTAGAAAACAGGCGCCAAACCACACTACTCACAATAGTTATAGCACAATAGCCCACTGATATTTAGTCTGGGTTTTAGGAAAACAAACAAACAAAACTCTAGAAGATAGGATTTCCAAGGTTACTCCACACAAAGAGTGGCAATTCTTTAAGGAGATGGAAAAGAGAACCAAAAGTTTCGCTCCACACACATGGCACACAGGCATCACAGTCAACCCCATAAAAACTTCTCATTATTAGAAGGGTTGCTCGTACTTTAATTTAGAGTCTCAGGACACTTGTCATTACCCATGGTGACATGCTGACATAGCCAGCACCAATGGAGTTTGATTTTTTTCTTAAAACTTTCCTTTGTCTCTTCCATGGATTTGGCAGTTGTTCATAGCTTCTTTGCACTAACTCTCAGTATCTATTTTGTACTGTCACACATCAAGAGTTATTGTAAGCAGTTTTTAACATGTCAGAAATAAGTTCATCTCAATGACATACAAGCACACCCACCAGGGAGATCTAATGCAAAACACTTGACTCATAAGATTTTGACTCACAAATTTTAAATTTCAACGAAGACCAATTAAAATTAATTACAATCAAAGCTACATCAATAGTCATTGATGACCAGAACTGAAAACAAATAGTAAAGCAACATTTTCTGAATATAAATTTATGAACATCTATCTATTGTGCCAGCTTCTCTTCAACAAATTCAAAAGCAGCAACCCTTCTTGGTGACTGCATCATTCAAATATTTCTTCTGAGAGAGCTGCAATCGTCGGTAATCACATGCCGTCTGAAGCATCTCATTTTATGCCCCCCAAATGTGTGTTTACTTTGTATGATAAATATGGCTTTGAAATGGAGTGTTTCCGGCATTCACAGATCAAATGTAACTAGGGAGGAATAACTCAGATGCATCCTGATGCTTTATATTTTCACACGCTAATATTTGCTTCAGACCATATGTCTCAGAAACACTAGGATGTGAGGATGGGGAACAGCCCAGTGGTTCTCTCTTGTCACAGCTGGTCTTCTGAGTCACTCCAGTGCCTTAGAGATTCATGTTTAAACCTCAAGATAGGTGGTATAATCAAATGACTTTACGTGAGGAAGTGGACTACTGAAAAGTGTTTCTTATCATCTAATTGGTGTACGGATCTCATTGGATTTAAATAGAACTGATACTCTGGTGGACCCTCCCCCAAAAGTCATGAATTATGCCCATTCATAGAGCAGTAAAGAGCACCGGATGTCAATCAGTCTTTGAAATGATGGCTACCCTTCAGCCCTGCTGACTCCTAAAGAACAGTAGCAACATCATCTGCTTCCACGTTGGCTTGTCTGTTGTCTTAGGGTTACCACTCTTATGATGAAACACCACGACTGAATCCACTTGGGAAGGAAAGGGTTACTTGGTTTACACTTCTACATCACTGTCCTTTATCAAAGGAAGTCAGGACAAGAACTCAAACAGAACAAGAACCTGGAGGCAGGAGTTGAAGCAGAGGACATGAAAGGGTGCTGCTTATTGACTTTCTCCCCCATGGCTTGCTCAGTCTGCTTTCTTATAGAATACAGGACCACCAGCTCAGGGACGACCCCACCCACAATGGGCTCCCACATCAATCACTAATTAAGGAAATGCTCTACAGGCTTGCTTATAACCCAATCTTATAGAGGCATTTTCTCGTCTGGGGTTCCCTCTTCTCAGATGATTCTACCCTGTGTCGAGTTGACATAAAATTAGCCAGCACAGCTCTCCTCCTGGAAAACAGACCAAGAAAATATTTGCTGTGCTGGAGTACAACACACGCTCTTTTCTTAGAGAAAAGAACTTCTTCCTCCTCTGAATATTCCATCGAGTTTCTCACTGGCCATCTCATAGGCTGGACTTTTTAAAAATGATTTCTGTTTCAAAGCATTTGGTACGGCTCACTGCTCTCTCTTGTTTTTCCTGCTGAATGATACACTTCTCTGTATTTCTAACTATTCTAAAAATTCTCTGTGTCTGTGATTTCTTTACTTTTTTAGGCCCTCCAATTTGAGTGTTTAACGAAACTATGGTCTTATTCCTCCCTTTTTCCCCCTTCCTAATGACATTCATCCCCAGATTAGTCCTATTGTAAAGTTAGAGCTACTAACCACCTGTTAACTCTGTTTAACCCTGTTTCCCACACTTCTCAGGGGACAGTGGAGTCTATGAGCTGTGTCTCTACACTCCTTAGACTGTGGATAATTGTTTTAGATTTTTAGTGGAAGATACTAGCAGGAAATTCAATGCAAAGAAGATCTCATCTGTCCAATCCTCTGTGTGTGGACAGCCTTGTTATCAATAACTCCCATCATGGTGGTATACTTGCTATACTTGATTATACTACTTTTATATACCATCATCATCCATAGCCCGGTGTTCACATTAAGATTAACTATTGGTGAATTATATGGTTTGATAAAATACATAATGGCATATAATCACCATTATATTGTCAAATAGAGTAATTCCAGTACTTAAAAATCTCCTAATTATTCTGTCTATTTATCTCTCACCAACCACTACCACTCAACTATTAAAAACCCAATATCCTTTCCATGTCTGCTGTATTATGTAACCTCTTTTCCACTTAGGGACATGCATTTAAGTTTCCTCCTTGTTTTTGTACAGCTTTGTAGGCTCCCTTCTGTTCATCACTGAATAATATCTATTGTTTGATTGTACCACGGTTTAGTTAGCCATTCACTCACTGAAGGGCATGAAGGCAACTACTACATAATGTCACTTTTGTGTGAACCTGACATTGGGTTCCATAGGGTTGGTGCAAAAGAACACAGCGTGCCAGAAAAGTCACCTAGTTCAAGGATGTTCCGTTTTTCTAGAAACTGCCAAAGTGTCTTTCAAAGCGGCTATGCCATTTCGCATTGCCAGGCACAGTTAATGATAGATGACAGTTTTCTGCATTCCATATGGCCTCTATTATTTTAGTGTTCCAGGTTTTAGCTATGATTATAGGTATGCAGTTCTATGGAACTCCTGCTTTGCCCTTCATTTCACTGACAGAGTATGACATAAGCCATCGCTTCCTCCTATTTTCTGTATATATTCTTTGATAAGGTGTCTGGAAAATGTTATTGGGTCACTTTGTAATAAAGTTGTGTGCTTTCATATTGTTGCAAAAAGTTTTGTCTATTTTAAATAATAATATCTATTTTTGTGACTATTTCTATCTTCTTGATAGTGTTTATCACAAAGCAGAAGATTTAATTTTGCCGGGCGGTGGTGGCGCATGCCTTTAATCCCAGCACTCGGGAGGCAGAGGCAGGCGGATCTCTGTGAGTTCGAGCCTAGCCTGGTCTACAAGAGCTAGTTCCAGGACAGGCTCCAAAGCCACAGAGAAACCCTGTCTCAAAAAAAGAAGAAGAAAAAGAAGAAGAAGAAGAAGAAGAAGAAGAAGAAGAAGAAGAAGAAGAAGAAGAAGAAGAAGAAGAAGACTTAATTTTATTTAATTCCATTTAATCAATTATTTCTTTTACACTCTCTCATTCATGGGTCTTGTCAATGGGATATGGTGACTATCTCAGTTTCTTCTCTCGTTCTTGTAGCAATAAAACCTAGCAGAATCATCTTAAGGAGAAAGTTTATTTTGGCCCACAGGGAGCTGACCACATCACATCCATAGTCAGGAACAGGGAGCAATGATGAATATATGCTTCCAGGTTCATTTTCTCCTTTTTAATACAGTTTGGTATTTCCTGCCTGGGAATAGTGCCACGCACAGTAGGCAAGCATTTCTAACTCATTAAAGCAATCAAGATAACCCTTCTCATAAGAATGACCAGTGACCCTTCTCTTGGTGAGTCCATGTTCTGCCAAACTGGCAATCAATGGTATAAGGACAATGGCATATGTCTGTACTCACAACACTCGAGAGACCAAGGCAGGAAAATGGTGAGTTTGAGGCCAGCCTGGGTTACATAGCAAGACCTTGTCAAAATTAAACAAACCATAAGATTGTGTAAACTATACTCTTTCTCATGTTCTAAGATTTTTTTTAGTTCTTCACTGTGCATATAGGTTCACATTCAGTTAATTTTCTTGAAAGATGTGAGGTCTCTGCCTATTAATTTTATTTGCTCATTTGCTGGTTTTCTCATGTGTCCAGTTATTCCAACACCAATTTTTTGTAGGTATTCTTTTATTTTTTTTCCATTCAAAAAAAATAAAATTTTTACATTTCTTCCCCTTCTCCCAATCCCCTCCCGCTCCCCCCACCTTCCTCCCTCCCCCTTCTTCCATAAAAGAGGGCATGGTGCCCTGCCCTGATGGAAGTCCAAGGCCCTCCCCCCTCCATCCCGGCCTAGGAAAGTGTGCATCCAAAAAGACTAGGTTCCCAAAAAGATAATATATGCAGAGGAGATAGGTCCTGGTGTCATTGTTGATGGCTTCTCAGTCTGCTCCCATTGGCAGCCACATTTGCAGAGTCCGGTTTGATCATATGCTCGTTCAGTTCCAGTCCAGCTGGATTTGGTGCGCTCCCATTAGTTCAGGCACACTGTCTCAGTAGGTGGACCAGCCCCTCATGGTCCTAACTTCCTTGCTCCTCTTCTCCCACCTTCTGCCCTTCGACTAGACCTTGGGAGCTCAGTCCATTGCTCTGATGTGAATGTGGGTCTCTGTCTCTACCTCCATCCATCGGACAAAATTTCTATGGTGGTGATCAAGATATTCATCAATGTGACTCTGGGACAAGGCCAGTTCCGGCACCCTCTCCTCTGCTGCCCAAATACCTAGCTGGGGACATCCCTGTGGACACCTGGGATCCCCTCCAGAGCCAAGTATCTTGCAAGTCCTAAAATGACTCTCTTAATGTATGATTGGACTTCTCTTGGGTATATTCCCAAGAGTGGTATTGCTGGATCCTGAGGTAGGTTGACTCCCAATTTCCTGAGAAACCGCCACACTGATTTCCAAAGAGGTTGCACAAGTTTGCATTCCCACCAGCAATGGATGAGAGTTCCCCTTCCAACACCAATTTTAAAGACTGCTTTTTTTTTTCTCCTTATAGTGTGTTTCCTCCTTTGTCTAAAGTCAGTTTACTGCGCTTTTTGTTTGAGCCAAGTATCATATAACTTATCCTGGTCTTGTATTCTCAAAGTTGCCAAGGATGACCTTGAACTTTTTGATCTTCTGGCCTCTACTCACCAAGCTCTGGAATTACAGATATGCAAAAACAAGGACAGTTTTATGCAATGTTGGAGATCAAATCCAGAGATTCCTGCATACTAAAAATACTTTCTACCAGCTAAGTTACATTCCTGGCTCAACTGTGCCTTTATATGTATGTAGTTCTAGGCTATTTGACTTCATTGACCTATTTATCTTTTCTGTCACCAACACCACACACCCTTTACTAGAGATTACAGTGAGGTGTGAAGCCATGCAGCATCAGTCCTCTGTCTCTACTGCTTCAGTATTGTGTTAGCTACTGTAGTTATTTTACTTCCTTATATAAACACTATAACCCATTGATATTAAGAAAATAATTTCACAGAATGCTGATTGGGCTAAAGGTGAATTTGAAGACTGAGTTGAGTGTGCTTTCCAGGTGGATACTATTGAATCTTTCTACCAAAACCATGAATATTTACTTATTTTTCTTTTATTATTTTTCCAAAGTTTTATAGCTTTCCTCATTTTGCCTTATTTATATTTTGTTAGACTAATATCTAATTGTTTAATCTTTTGTACATTGATTAAATAGTGCTGTGATTTTAATAACAAATTTTATTTTTATTGTCGTCATGTTGGAAGGTGATATACTTACCTATATTAACATTATATATTGCAATGTTGCTATATTAACTTATTAGTCATTAGAAGGTTTTAAATTTTATTTTATTGTTTTGATATTCTATAAATAGGCATTCATACCACCTATAAACAAGGGGCATTAGTTGTATTTCTTCCATACATTTATATGGGATATAAGTGTGCTTATGTGTGAATCATCTATTCATTCTTTAATGGCTTTTCTTACTCCATTAGCTAAGTTTTACAGTATGAATTTAAAGAGTAGTGTTGAAAAAGGAAGCCCTTGTCTGATTCCTGATGTCAGCTGGAAAGTTTCAAGTGTTTTACCATTAAGGACAGATGCCGGAATTTTGTAGATGTGCTTTAACAATATGAGAGTACTCCTTTACAAATTGTTTTCAGAGAAGTTTAAGTTTTTTATTTATTCTTTGACAGGCTCATATATGTAGTGAATCTTAGTCATTTACACATTTTTACATATCCCGTCATTTTTCTGGTAAAACCTTCTGCATCTCAAGAAGTCTGTCTCATCCTTTCATGCATTTTTACATGTGACCCACTGTGTTTAATTAGGGTTGCTTGCATGAACATGGGTGGGAGGTTATTTACCAAGACAGATAATTACCAAGAAGATGACATTGCCTCCTCCAGCAACTATTATTTGCTAGTAGTTCATCCCTAGGGAGGGTTTTGGGCTTCATGAGCCCCTCCCCTTCCCTGATGAATCATTGACCCTAGACCTTAGAGCAGGGAACCGTAGCAGCAGAGTAGTTTCTACATTTTCTCAAATTTTCTTTCTGAATGTATAGATTTGATCTTGCAGCTTTTCTATTTTAGTCTGTCAGATATGGGATTGTTGAAGGTTTTTTTTTTTTTTTGCCTCTTCTGTAGGCTGCCGTTTTGTTTTATTGATTGTATCCTTTGCCTTCAAGAAGTTTCTCAGGTTCAGAAGGTCCCATTTATTAGTTGATATTCTCAGTGTCTGTGTTACTGGTCTTATATTTAGGAAGTGGTCTCATGTGCACATGTGTTCAAGGCTACTTCCCACTTTCTCTTCTATCACATTCAGTGAAACTGGATTTATGTTGAGGTCTTTGATCCACTTGGACTTGAGTTTTGTGGATGGGGATAGATATGGTTCTATTTGCATTTTTCTACATATAGACATCCAGTTAGTTATACCTGCAACATTTGTTAAAAATGCTTTCTTTTTTCCATTATACAATTTTGGCGTCTTTGTCAAAACTCATGTCTCCATAGGTGTGTAAATTAGTATCAGTGTCTTCAATTCAATTCTATTGATCCACACGTCTGTTTTTATGCCAATACCAAGCTGTTTTAATTACTGTAGCTCTACGGTAGAATTCAAGTCAGGGATGGTGATGCTTCTGAAAGCTCTTTTATTGTACAGGATTGTTTTGGCTGTTCTGGCTTTTTGTTTGTTTGTTTGTTTTCCATATGAAGTTGATTATTGTTCTCTCGAAATTTGTGAAGAATTTTGCTGGGGATTGCACTGAGTCTGTAGATTACTTTTGGTAAGACTGCCATTTTTACTACGTTAATTCTACCTATGCAAGAGCATTAGAGAACTTTCTATTTTCTGATATCTTCTTCATTTTCTTTCTTCAAGGATTTAAAGTTTTTGTCATATAGGTCTTTCACTTGTTTGATTAGAGTTACCCAAAATATTTTATGTTAGTTGTGGTTATTGTACCTGGTGTGGTGGGGGATGGTTGGAGGGAGAGGGTGCTGATGCCTGGTCACTGGTGGTGCCATAGCTGGGAGAGGGGAAGGGGCTAGGGCGTAGAGAGCAGGGCTCTCCCTCTGGATATCAGACACTCACCTGTCTCTCCCAGTGCAGGTGTGGCAGTGGGACCAGTGGTGGCAGTTGTGGCAGGGGATAGTTGGTGAGAGAGTGTGCTGCAGTCTTGCTTATCTTGCTAAGTTCTCAGCAAAATAACCGCATAAGAGGTATTTTTGAAAACATCTTTTCTGCTTTTCATTGAGAATTTTAAATGATCTTATTGCTTATTTCCTCTTAGTGTATCTGTTGTGCTTTCAAATAAAGTTCCAATGTACAGCTGAAAGATTTCCAATTCTGTTTTCAAATAATACTCTATTGCATTATAGAGTTGTGTCTGATGCTTTTTGGTAATAAGATAAAAGAAATCTTATTCCTTCTTTCATTCTTGTTATCATTTCTGCTATGTATTTCACAAATACAAGATCATTTCATATATACATACATACAATTTCACAATATTTTGTCCTAGGTTTTCTATTGCTGTGAAATCACACCTTGACCACGGCAACTCTTATAAAGCAAAACACTTAATTGGGGTGGCTTACATTTCAGAGATTTAGTCCACTTATCATCATGGGAGGACATTGCAGTATACAGACAGACATGGTGTTGAAAGAGGGGCTGAGAGTTCAACATCTTGATCTGCAGGTTAAAGGAAAAGAATTGAGACACTTGGTGTGGCTTGAACATATATGAAAATTCAAAGCCCACCCACCCCACAGTGACACACTTCCTCCAACAAGGCCACACCCACTACAAGACCACACCTCCTAATAGTGTCATTCCCTATCAGCTTATGGGGGTCAAATTACATTTAAACTACTATAAACAGAGTTTCTGTCCTGCCCAGCTCCACAGCCATTCAGTTCTAAAATAATATACAGAGGCTTTTATTAATTATAAACTATTTGGCCTATTAGCTCAGTTTTATTATTAACTAGCTCTTAAAACTTAAATTGCCCCATAATTCTTGTCTGTGTTAGCTATGTGGCTTGATACTTTTTATCAGTGCAGCATTTTTTATCATGCTTCTTTTGTATTTGGGTGGTAATGGCAGACTGATCCTTTCCTCTTCCCAGAATTCTAGTCTGATCACCCCTCCTATATTTCCTGCCTGGCTACTGGCCAATCAGCATTTTATTAGGCCAATAAGAGTGACAAATCTTTACAGAGTACAAGAGCATTATCCCATGGCAAACTACCACTATATTTTTATTAGTATTTTTTATCCTTCTATTATACAATACCTCTTGACCACAGTTACCCTCCCTCCACTTCCCCCAGTCTCCCACCTCCACTCTCTTCCAGTTCCATTCCTCCTCTGATTCGTTTCAGAAAAGAACAGGCATCCCAGAGAATAAGACATAACAAGTTACAATAAGACTAGGCACAACCGTTATATCAAGGCTGGATGAGGCAACCCAATTGGAGGAAAGGGTCCCAAGAGCAGGCAAAACAATTAGAGACATCCTCAGCTTCCACTATTAGGATTCCTTTAAGAACACAGACTTAATATATATGTAGAGTATTTAGCTCAGATCTATACTGGCTCCATGATTGTTGGTTCAGTCTCTGTTTCCCCTATGAGCCTTGCTAAGTTGACACTGTGGACCGCATTATTGTGATGTCCTCAATACCTCTGGCTCCTGTCATTTTTCAACCCCTTCTTTTGCAGGGTTTCCCAAGATGCACTTAATGTTTGTGCATTGAAAGAGGATGCTTAAAAGAAATCCCACACTAGCTCAGAATCGAGTATAATAGAGGGTTATTTATTTAGGGGTAGACTTACAGATCACAATCCTCTGCTGGAACAGCAACTGAATCTCACAGCCAGAAAAGAGACTGGATGCGTGCTTTATATCGCCATAAATAGTATAAGAGGCCATGCCCAAGTGGGTGGGTAACTTAAAGCCTACTGGTAGTAGGAATTCCTACAGCAGTGGATCTCTGCATCTCTGCATCCATCAGGTACTGAATTAAATGAAAACAGTAATTTTATTTTACCTTACTTGATCCTTCAATGATGTTTTTCAATTCCTTTTGTTGATGCAATTTTTCTTTTTAAAATTTTTACAAACTGGGTTTATTGGCAATAAATTTCATGATTTCTTTTACTTTACATGAACAAGTATTTCTCTTTTATCTTAAAGAGGTGATTTTGTGCCAGGTGGCAATGCTGTTGCATGACTTTAACCCCAGTACTTGAGGCAGAGACAGGTCAATCTCTGTGAGTTCAAGGCCAACCTGGTCTACAGTGTGCTCCATGATAGACTTCAAAGCCACACAGAGAAGCCCTGTATCAGAAAAAAGAACAACAAAAAAGAGATGATTTAGCAGAATGTCTAACTCAGCATGAATTTTTCTCTTCCAATACTCTAAATAACTATTTCACTCCACTCTCAATACATGGCTTTTAAGAAGCCCCAAGCAGTTTTTGTTTTAACCTTTTTTAAAGCATCTTTTCAGTGCTTGTATTGTCACACTTCATAAAGATTATTTATTTAAAAAACATTATCTATTTTATATCCAGCCACTCCTATTCTCTCCCTTTAGACATCTTTCAAGTGAAAAACATAAGAGCGACATGACCATCAATGAACACATCAGCTCCCTGTCTTATTTCTCTGTATCTGACTTTTTAACTGCTTGAAAAGCTTCAAGCCAGAAACTTGTATCCACCTTTAACTCACTCTTATTTTCATTTCATTTCCACTATATAGTTTAATACTGAGTTTAAGATTCAGTGTCTCTGGGCTGGAGAGATTGCTCTGTAGTTAGAGCATGTGTTCCTCTTACAGAGGACCTGAGTTTGATTATCAGAACCCAGATTGCGTAGCTCACAACTTCCTGTAACTGCAATTCCAGGTATCCTATACCCTCTTCTGGCCTCCTCTGGCACTGCACTCACATTCACATACCCACACTCAAACAAGAATCCATGACTAAAATAAAATAAAACTTTTAAAACATCCAGCTTCCAATATTGTTTTAAATTTATTCAGCTCCTCCATGACTATGCCATACCAATTCTCTTTCAATTTTTGTGTTGTTTTTGCAACAGTCCACTTTGTCATGAAAAAAGCTTTCTAAATACCAAATTTAAAAAGTCAAAACTCCATTCACAAGCTATTAAAGAGGCTCCAGTGAGACAACTTTATGGAGAAAGGTTGCTTGCTGCCAAACTACACAACCTGAGTTCAATTCCCAAGAATGCATAGTAGGAGAGAAACAACTCCAACAAGCTGTCTTATGACCTCCATGTGGGCACTGAGTACAAACACATACACATGAATACACACACACACACACACATACAGACATACACACATACACATACGTCACCAACTCCACATATAATATGCAAAATATTTTTAAGTGATTCAATGCTGCCTTTCAATTAATTCTTCTTTCATAGCATGGTTGTTTGGTCCCAACTCTTTGACCCAAGCTCTTGAATAATATTCACAATTGAAGGAATATCAACCTACAAATTCTATTAGGGTAAAAATTCATAAGTCAGGTGTTATTCACTTGTGTCCCTTCAAATTCATAGGTTAATAGTCTAACTGCTATGATTTTAGAATGTAACTTTTCAGAAATACATGGTGCAGATATGGGTCATTGTTGATGTAATTAGTTAACACGAGGTTGAATTGGAGTAGAATAGTTTTCAAGTTCAACAAAAGCACAGAAATACATAGAGAGAAGACAGTGTGAAAAGATCCTGAAAGGAGACAGATGTCTACATGTCAAGGGGGGTATGATGAAACTGTTCTTTCTCTCACAGACCTGAAAAGAAACTGACCCTTCCAACGTCTTGAGTTTACAGCTCTAATCACCTGAACATCATTGAAATAAATCTCTGTTCTTTCAGCAGCTCTATTTGTAGTACTTTAATTCAACACAACATGGAACATATATGCATTGATTATTATGGTACCTCATGCTTCCATCACAATTTCAAACACAAATGGTAAATGTAGTATAAATATTTGTTGGATGGTTGAATGAATTCTTATAATTACTCTAAAGTGAAATGACGCACTTGACAAGTAGGTTAAAAACTATTCAGTGAAATATCAAGGATCTCTGAATGAAACTTGATCCCCTAAAAGTTAGGCATGGTCAATCAAACCTGAAATTCTAGTACTCAAGAGGGTGAGGCAAGAGGATTGTCATGTGTCTGAAAGCTGCCTCAGTAAATAATGAATTTTCTAGACGAGCCTGTAGTTCACAGAAGACCATGTCTCAACAAAACCAAACAACAAAATAAAATGAAAACCTAAAAGAAATTCTACAGCTGAGAATTGAAGGACAATGTTTTTATCAAGTCTCCCCACATTCAGTACTAATCAACCAAATTAGGAAAATGGAGAAAAGTTTTCATCTGGGCAAAAATAAATACTAAGGATCATTTCTCAGAATAATAACTTATTTTGAAAATGCTCTATCAGCCTTATCTTTCCATTTGTAAGTCCTTCAAATTGTACTTATCTGCGTAATTGAAAGCCCTTGTTGTTAAAGGAGACTTAAGCACAGGGAATGGAGGCTTTTGAGTGGATGCTTTGACGCTCTTATGTGCATCAGAGGCACCAAGCAGAGGAGATTGTTTGGCTACCTTTTGAGTGTACCTCTTCATGAATCAACCTGGTAGTTTCACATCCCTGTACAGAGCACTTAGAAGCTGAGTTGGGAAACCCTGTTTAAAGTTCATGCACCATAATTAAATTTATTGGTTCATTCAACTTTCTTCAATGTTCTTTATACTGAGGCGGTCCAGTTAGCATATGGCATTTTTTAATGAAGAGTAGCGTCTTATAGCTGCCAGATAAATGATTACCTTATTTGTTCTAGTATAATGAAAAGTTGAAAGTCAGAAATTGAAATAAAGGCCCAAAAATCAAGGAAAAGCCAAACTATTAGCTAATCCTCTCTCCACATTCTCTAGAACTCCCAGCCCTGAAAATTCTCCCAACTTGCTTCCTGTCCTTTCTAGCCACCATACAAAATCCTCCAAGAACTTTATGGCTAATCCGAATCAATCACTGACTCTATCCTCAATTCAGTGTTATTATATTGGCCCAGGGGGTTGGCTATATATAAAATTTTCCTGCAATAACACCTAATTTTCACACTTTCATTAAACTGAAGCAACATACCTGGGTCTTAGGGACATCTTCACATGTTAGTCTATTCTTGGCTTGATTCACCTGAATCCTACGGTGTGACTGAACTTGAATTCTTCTTATTGAAGGGATTGTAATCATCTTTTCCTTGGCACCCTAATCCTAGATGCGTAGACCAACAATGTCTTTCTATGAATGGGATGTGTGCCCACATTTTGAATTACCCTTTTGTTTGCCATGCAGAATAGGCTCTTACATTGAGTCATTCAGAACCTCCTGTTTTACCATGAAATAAAGTCAAAGGTTTTACAGTGTTCAGAATTTGAAAATTTTAAGTGATGAAAGATGGTTTCCTACACTCCTTAACCCCTTAGCATCCCAGTTTGCTAACTGTTGGAGATATATTGTTGCCACACTGGTTACTTCAGATGACTCCTGCCTAAAACAGAGGTGTTACATTTTGTCAAAGCCCACTGATGTCACAGAATGCTTCCTGCATCATTGAAATATTTTATAACGTGAGCCCAGTGTCACTGTTTTCCCATCAACATGGCCAATACAAAACTGAGCACACACAGTGTGCCAGGTGGAAAATAAGTTTCAAGATTACAGAAACATCGTCTGCAACTCAGTCCTTACAGCAGACAGCTACAGTGAACTTTGGGTAAGCAGGTGACTAATTCAGTCTTTCATTTAGTCAGCTGCTTAGTCTACTTACTATTTTAAGATACAAAGTAATAAGTCAAGAGTAAGTATAAGAGCCCAAAAGGAATTTCAATAAAAACATTTCTTGTGTTTTCTGAGAGCCAGTTTTACAGACATCATCTTGGTGGACATCCTGATCTTTGCACTGATCAATCAGCCTTAATGTGGCTTGTTCAGTAGTTATTGGGATAGTCCTTAAATAATCTGAGACAACTAACACTAAATAAGAAGTGTGTGTGTGTGTGTGTGTGTGTGTGTGTGTGTGTCTGTGTGTGTTTGGGATTGTGCACATTTGTGTGGGGACCTTGGGTTTTTTTGTGTATGTGTGACACGGTCTCTCTCTGAGACTCATTGATTATTCTAGACTGGCTCGTCAGTAAGTTTCACGAATCCTCTGTTCTCTATCTTTTCAGCACTGAAATTATAGGTACCCTCTGCTGCATTCAACTTTTTCCGTAACTTCCAGGGAATGAACAATTGAGGATTGTTCTATTTGCCTGTGCTTGTGTGGCAAGCACTTCACTGATTGGGTCATCTCATTTGCCGTGAGGAGGACTATTTTAGAAGATTGGTTGATGTTCTTAGTTCTTTGTATTTGGAATTTTTAAAATAAGTACACAAAGAGGTTGGAAACATGACTCAGTGGATAAAAGTACTATCAAGTCAAAGACCTGAGCTTAATCCCTGGATCCACATGGTAGAAGGAGAGAATCTATTCCCACAAGTTGTCTTCTGACCTTCATATGCATGCCACACACAACCATCCATTCTCCAAAAGATAGATAAATGTTTTTTATTTTTTATTCATTTTTATTGAGCTCTACATTTTTCTCTCTTCCCCTCCCTCCCTCTCCCCTTCCCTTCAACCCTCTCCCAAAGTCCCCATGCTTCCAATTTACTCAGGAGATCTTGTCTTTTTCTATTTGCCACGTCGATTAGATCTATGTATGTTTTTCTTAGGATCCTCATTTTTTAAAATACAAAATGTAAGTTGCACTTGAATTTTAATATGAATTAGCATAGAGGAGACAAGGTAGTGGAGACATTTTAAAACAGAGTAAGATCTCAAAAATACAAACAATTAGTAACAAAAAACATAAACTCAGGCCTCATGAGTGAGCAAACAGAAATCAATGTGTGTCATTGAGGATTGAAGGCAAGCTCACAGAACATACCACATCTCTGGATTTCCCCTTTAAAAGAGAGGTCATGGCCTCCCATGGTTTCTTTAGTTCATCACTGGGATAACTGTATAATACATGAGCCCTGTGGATATGACTTGGTAGAATATCCAAGTCTAAAAGTCTGCCTGTGGTTTTATTGGTAAATATTTTCGTCAGTTGCGGGGGGGGGATGAAGCACATGAAACAAAGCAATTTTCTCTTTTTAGTATTGACTTTTATAATAGTATCTGCATGAAGCCTGCAGGGAAACTTGAGAATTGGAACCCTTTTTCAATTAGCAAAGGAAAACCAAAGAGAATTTCCAGTAGTGACTTAATTAATCCAAGTGTAGCAGGGAATGCACCCTACTAGTGAGGGTAAGATATAGAGGGAAGATGCCCAAAATACATTTCCAACATTAGACCTTAAAAGCCACATGGCAAAAGGGAATTCTGCTTGTCTATCTGAACTTAAGTTTCCATATCATAAACATAAATAAATGGCATTTAATTCCATTCCATAACAGGGGCGATGTTTAATGAATACTCCATATTTTTTTAAAGATTTATTTATTTATTATGTGTACAGCATTCCTTCCATGTGTGCCCGCATGCCAGAAGGGGGCGCCAGGTCTCATTATAGATGGCAGTGAGCCACCATGTGGTTGCTGGGAATTGAACTCAGAACCTCTGGAAGAGCAGTCAATGAAAGGATAACACCTCTGTATAGCCAGGATCATTAAGCACACACATGTTGTAAGTTCACCTAAGTTGATTCTACTAAAGTCTCCAAGTATCTCTCCTTGGACCATGCACATACATTTTGACTTCTGGATGAGATTCAAATAAGCTAATAGTTGGCTTTAAGTGTTCTTAGAAAAATGTTTCAGAATAGCAAAACTCCAAATAACAATTGTTATCATTCTGCAAGGCGCAAAGGGGACATGCTCATCTCTCACAGGATAAATCCAGCCCCCCCCCCCAAAGAAGGGGAAAACTATCACAGAGAAAAGAGCAGGCTGCCGTAACTCTATCCTAATGGAGATATGCCAACCAAGTTCAAGGGAAACAGTTCACACTGACAGTGGCTTTCACTTGCTTTTCTGACCAGTGACTGGTGCTTTATTTCTATTTTTCCAATTAAAATGCAGATTAGATACGCTAAAACATGAGCTGGCCTAAAATTATAAGCCGATTCCAAAAATCTATTGAATAAAATGATTAGTCTAGGTGTATTGCCATGTTACAAGAAGGATAATGCTCGGTTAACAGAGGGCTTGCCATGAAAGTATGAAGACCTGAGTTCAATCCCTAGTCCATACTTTCAAAACTGGGCATGGTGGTCACACTTACAAACCTAGTGCTGGGAGGCAGGAGACTGGTAGATGCGTGGGGCTTGATAGCTAATCAACCAAGCCTGTCTGGTGAACACTAGGCCAATGAGAGACCTTTTCTCAAAAGACAGGGGGATGGGTTCCTGAAGAATGATGTCATAGGTTGACCTCTGGTTTTCACATGACGCAGGCATGCACTCCCAGAACACTACAAAGAGTCGTAGTCTGATTTGACTCTGAGCACATGTCTTTCTCTTCCACTTGCTTAAAACCTAATCTCTAAGTAGAAAAGCCTTCCTTGGGCACTCTGGTAACGTTCCAGGAGGGTTGAGTGTTTACTCACGTATATTAGAGTTTCCTGCTACCCTCTGCTTTCTTTTTAATCACACACCAGTGTAATACTGGGTTCCTTTGCTCTCTTGGCACCCTGAAGGAACAAACGGGAAGATAACACCTTTATAAAGCCAGGATCTTCAAGCACAGTGTTAGCGCAAAGCACACTAAAGCTCAGCATGTTCTTTGAATTAATGTACCTATAGCATAGCTACCCAGCTATAAATCCTTGCAGCACATACATAGCATAATTTAAATTTACATTTCTATTTCTGTGTAATTGCTTCAGTGCTTTCCACACAAATTTGACTACAGATAATGGATTGCCTTTACACTCTCACTTTCCCTAGGTTGGCCTCTGACTCAGCCGGATGTGCTTTCCTGTAGCCATAGTTTGTTTACAGGCTCTTTAAAAAAAAAAAAAAAAAGATGGTGTTCAACTTTCTCCGCCTAGCAGGCATGAGAATAAATATTTTTAAATAAATAATCAATAGGAAAAGTTGAATGATGGTGCCCAGGTCCATGGCTAGCAGAGGTCATAGGTAATTTGGATTGCTTTGATAGCTGCACAGTTATTAGAATGAAGGTGATGATTGCAGCCGCAAGGTGAAATGGGAGGTGGGATGAGGGGCGTTTAGGAAAGCACCTCCCAGCTGCTTCTCCAGGCCAAGGACCATGAAGTATGGCAGGATTCCAAAATTAGCCCTGACAGAGAGACAACGCTATCCAAACAGAGGAGCTGACCACAGGGCACAGAACGATTAGAACTTCGGTTACAGATTAAAGAGGCATGTTAATTAGCTAAGAATCAGAATAGGGAGCAAAAGAGAAAACATGGGAACATGATCAGTTCTGACCACAGGCAGCTGGGTCATAACTAGGGAGAAGCAAGCGTGGAAAATCCTTTGTCCATCAGACATGTGTGTTCATGTTCAAACAGCTCGGCTGCTCCTGCAATCCTTGCCTGCTGCCTGTAAGAACACAGAATCATTTCCATGACTCCATTGCTTATGAACACCCAGTCTAGATACTTTGATGATTCTGGCATGGATTTACCCCTCTCATCTTCACATCTTTGTATTTTTAGGATACACAAGCACTTGGAAAAACATTTAGGATGAAGAGACAAGGGACCATATTGTAACTGATCACAGTTATCAACGAATTCCTACTAACACCAATGCATGTTTTGTTGAAAAGAAATCACAAAGCTACTCAGATGTGAAAGCCATTCCCATGTAATGGTTACGAGGCCCAAACTGGTTATTCATAGTCAAACTAGCAAACACACACACAGACACACACTATGTCCATGCACAGGCACACTTCAGCTGAAGCTCAAGAACAACATTTTTCGTCCCTGAATCCCAGAAAAGAATTATAAACTAGAAATGTTTTTCCCCTCATAGGGTTTGTGTGGAGTCTATAATCAGTTCCATCATTGACAATGAATAAAGCAGCAAAAAGCAGTATGTGTGTGTGTGTGTGTGCGTGTATAGTCCATAGAGCATCCCTGAAGAATGTTGTTGAGCTGGAAAACTTTCAGAATTACTAGAGTTAAGTACCTTCATCAGTGTTGCATAGGTGATTAAATTTATCAATTGAGACTAGAGAGATGTTGTTTCAGTGGTTAAGAACACATGCTATTCTTCCAGAGGACTCAGGTTTGATTCCTAGCACCCGTGTTTAATGATTCAAAATTGCCTGTTATTGCAGATCCAAGGGATCTGATGCCCTCTTCTGCCCTTCACAGGCACGTGCATGCACGCACACACACACACACACACACACACACACACACACACACACACACACACACACACACTTACAATAAAAATAAAACCTATTAAGTTTCCCTCCTTGCCTGTAATTGGGACTGCAATGTAACTTTCAAAGTGTTTTGTAGACTATTAAAAGAACCTGTAACCGGTACCATTTTTAACCTAATCATTTATTTATAGTGGAACCAATATCATCGTACTTTCACCCCCTATTCAGTTTGGATAGCTGGAAAGAAGTGAGGTTAGTTCTGTAGTCAGTCATTTGAACACCATCAGAATTTTGAGGGGCATTTTAAAGCCTTCACGGGGAAAAATACTTCATAGACATTGAAGGACAAACCTAGTGGTACAGACACATTTAGAAATGGAAGAGACCACTGCACTTTCCAAACACTGTTCCCATCATGCTCAATGGAGAGACAACACAATTTATACTTTATCAATGCTTGAGGAATGTGCCATGCTTTGAGGGGTCCAAGTGATTGCTAGTCTTTTTCTGATCTTCTCAATCATTTCTAGGTACATGATATCTTGTATGTGCATCTATTTCCCTGTTATGTTCTCAAGAGTTTTTTTTAAGCATTTCCATAATATTTCTAGAGTTGTTCACTAGCTTGAGAGAGTTCCTCCAGCCTTTCTGTAGGACTGTAGAGCCCATAGACCTGACTTTTTGCTGGTGGATCTCAGTACGTTTGATCCTCTTCATCCTTGCCTAGCTTCTTTAGAGGGACAACTCTTTCTGTATTTCCTTGACTCGTAGCCCAGACTGATTATACAAGTTGGGATCTTCTCTTTCTGTGACATTCTTTGTAGTCCTCTTGTTGTTTAGGATTCCACACTGCATTTCTGCCATTTTATACCTTAGGACTTGATACCGTGTGGCCTGGGTTGAATCTGACTGCAACCCTATCAAACTCTGTGATCTTGAGTAAGTCACATAGTCATTTTGGGTCTCTGGTTCACCAATTGTAAAGCAAAAATCAATAAACTGTCAATATAAAAAAAAGAAAGACAAAAGAAAAGAAAAAGAAAAAAACTAACCAAACAAACAAAAAACAAAACAGACAATTCTCACGATTCTCATCTTAAAGGGATTAAAGTTTATTCTGGAGTCATTTTAAGTGGCCATGGCCCAGGAACACAGATTTAGTTTACATCAAATTCCATGTTCCTACATGGAAGCAGGTTCATGAAGTTTTTATGATTTTGCAGAACAAAAAAAGCCATAAATAAAGGCCAGTTTAAGATACATCGGTGGGTGCACCAGAGATGTGGGTACAGCAAGATGAGGAAAGCTTTTCTGCGGCCTAAGATGCTTTCTCACAACATTCTCAGCTTTTGGCTGGTGGAAGCTAGTGTTCTCCTTGATTAATAGAATTCAAAATGTTTCTATTAGTCACAAGATGTTGGTTCTAACACAGAGGTGGGTAAGGACTAGTTGTTGTGGGGAGGGGTTAATTAATATCCCGGGATAAGGTAATGAGCCTCTGGACCTGCAACCCTCTGATCTCTCCACCATCTTGCAGTTCTGATCAGTCGCCCAGTCTCTGCAGACAGCACTTCTCTGCAAGCGTTCTCATGTGCAGAACCCACATTTACTTCAGAGAGTTGGTATGAGAATAAAAGCTTCCAAGTTTGTACACTTCCTGCATTCTTTCAGTCATAGAGTTGACTCAAATTCTTGTTCGTTGAAGGTATTTCAATGTTTTGGAATATTTTCAGAGTCTTCACTGCCTACTCTAAACCTAAATCCAGGGGGGAAAATGCTATATCGTGGATGATGCTGAGGTAGCATTGGCAGTCAATGATATTTCTTAAAGGTTGAATTTCTGAAGTTTGAGCATGAGAGGTTTAGAAGCTGAAGCACCACTGTCCTTTTGAGGCGAAGAGGGGAATAGCATGAAAAGTGAACTATCTACCATTAAGGTACTAGTAATTCAAATTACATAATGAATTACGATAGGATATGTTATATTGGATGATCATAAAGGACTAGGCAGCTCAAAGTAATTCCAAGCTATATGGATGCCGTGAATTTGAAGAAGGGCTAGCCAGTCATAGTATCCAGTGGTAGTTCAACAGAAAGGAAGGAAAGATGATAAAAACTCTCAGGAGAAAGCTAGGTGATTGGATTACCCTTGCAGAGTCTTGGCTTAACGAAGTAAAGCAGGTTCTCAAAAAAGTTTGTCCTGTAAGCAAGTTCTAAATGTAAATGTGAAGAACGGAAGCACACACACATAAAGTACTCATTTCTGTTCCTTTTAATAGACACGTTATCATCACAAAAGCCAAGAAACAAAACATCCTTAAAGCAAAAAAACTCACTAAATGACTCAAAACCTTCATGGCCAATGTAAAATAGAGCTTTACGGAGTCTTAATCTTATATACTGTTATTTTATTTTCTCTTGTATCATTTGATACTGCCAACTGTATGTCTCTGCAGTATTTTTGCTTTCCGTTTTCATCCCTTTTCTATACTTAGTGCTAGATTTTCCTCTCCACTCATTGTTTATTCTGCAGGCTGAAAAGAGTTCACTTCAGCATTTATAAATCTTCTCTCAAACAACTGATGAGAAAAGCCCACCAGTTTTCAATGTGGGCGGTGGGGGTTGTGTCTGACTTCACACTGGGCAGAGCAACTTAGCTCTTTGTACCCATCCTGTCCTCTCCCACCATTTCCCACACTGCTTTCTGTTGCTCCTTTTCAAGGGTTATTACGTAGAGATCTCTCATTTCATATTTGACATGTATAATTATATGCAGCCACATAAATTATTTTGAAGACATGTTTAAGAGTGAGGAGTGCAGAATACCGGGGAGATCGTTCTTTTGCTGAATGAAGAGGGAAGGATCACCTCCTTCTGGTACATGTCCATATAAAAGACTCTACAGGTTCCTAAGTTCCATCATACAGTGCTATGCAGAGCACGACTCTGAAAACACATAGACACATATTTTTGCTGAATTGTGTGTTTCTTTGTTTCCCTCTTTCGATGTTCTCTTCCTTTCCACTATTATTTGGACTGAAATTCTCTATGCCTGGAGCCTGCATTGGAAGAGACATTCATTATTTATTTGGGTGATTTATAGAGTGTCTCATCTGGCAACTACTTATTGAATTTTAAAATTAAACATAAATTACATAAGTTAGTCACAATATGCAGCACTATATAAACTGCTTCTGCTACTACTGGGGCATAGATTGATATGGCATGCTGCTGGAAATGAGAAAAAAATACCAACTAGACAGAGGCTATAGGCTATAGCAAATAAATCTGCTGTGCATTGGGATGTGGTAGATGCAAGTTTCGAGCAGGAGTGGGGGCTACTTAAAAAAAATACCTAAAAGCAACCTATAACACGCACGCGCGCGCGCGCACACACACACACACACACACACACACACACACACACACCCCTCTTGAATGAAATTTTCTCATCTGGACTGACAATTCTCCCTCCCATAGTCAAACCCCCGCCTAACAAAACCCCCAACACCAGGTATGAGAGGTCCTCTTTGAGTGTTATCCAGGGCTATCCAAGAGACTCCCAAAACATTACAGACTTTACTATTGTCCTTGGTTGCCCCCAACCCCAGAGGTGGAAGTTAAGTCTCTGAAAATATCATTCATTCTAAACACAGGACCCAGAAACCCCTGAGCTAGAACTGACCTGAATGCCCCTTCCCTGAATTCTAACTTTCATGGTCCCAGAAGGTGCCATGTAAGCTTCCAAAGGAGGGAAACAACCAACAGTCTTACACATTTTTGATGCCTATAAACTATGATCAGCATGGCACCATAATCCATACTTTGGCAGGAATGAACATCTCTCTAATTGTACTTAACACCATGTGACAATGGAGAAATAGTGCCTGGTACTAAAAACCTAGACAACTATCCAGGGATAGGAAGTCATGGCAATTAAGAGAAGAACCTGCAACTCTGCTAAACCATCACAATCCCAAATACACTCTAAATATTGTCCTTATACCTGTAGATAACTTTAGTTCTCACTGCTCATCAAAGAAACTTGTCTTTACAACAGAGACAACAGAAAACCACAACCAATCAAAATATAAAGTTGTGGAGCTCAGTTCAAATGGATAATGATCTACAAAGCACTGTCCCACCTAAGCCACAGGAAACATTTCAGAAGGGGCAGAAAGATTGAACAAGCCAGAGGATCAGGGAGTTTGCTTTGGGATTGTGTCTCCTAGTAAGTTCAGGACTTACACACACAAAGTCTCCCCAACCTGACTCTCCCAACCTGATACATGAGCTGAATAGGGAAAGCAATAGACATGCCAAAGTGGATTGGGAACTAGAGGCAAATAAGGAATACTAAGAGTGGGGAAATGGTTATAGCCCTGAAAACTCATAAACAAGTAACAATACACAGCTTGAATAGGTTACATTCAGGAATATATATGTATAATCATATATGCTTGTAACAACTATCAGTGAAAAAAGAGCCCATGAATTTGAAAGAGGGCAAAGAGAGTATATCAGAGAGTTTGGATGGTGAAAAGGGAAGGATGAAATGATGTAACTATATCATAATAGAAAAAATAAATAAAGCTTGGTGAACTGTACAATATGTCTGTCTCAATCCCAGGTAACTCTTATATTACATATTTAATCACATATTTATTATAACCACATTATAGTGACTTTTTCCAGTTGCATGTGAACTTCAGGGTTTTGTCTTTCATTAAACCATAATTTTTTTAAAAAAAGAGACATAGGGTCTCACTGTGGATCCCTGGCTGACCTGGAACTCAGTATGTAAACTACACTGGCCTTGAACTTAGAGATCTGTCTAATTAAAGGCATGTGTCACTAGGCCAGATTCAGAATTTCTTTTAAGCAGCTCTTGCAATATAATGCCCAGGACAAGCTAACATACATATTGTTGTGTCTTTTAGAAACTCAAGATAATAAATGATTGTCCCTACACAGGAGAGACAAGTCTTACTCATTCAGTTTGTTGCAGGAGGAGAGCAAGCTTTCCTAAAGATTATATAGAGATTGGAGAAGGAGCGAAGTTGGTGTAGGTCTTGATACAGAAGACATATATCCTGAAATGAAAAGGGCTTAACTTCTCTTTCAAGGAAAGACTCCACAATCAATCTGAGAATGCTTAGAAATAGCTCTTCAAGAATAGACGCGTGTAGAAGCTCAGTGACCTTGTCCTGTAATAAACTCGTAAGTCCCTTCATGTAACAGAGTAATTTCCCTGAAAAGACCCTGGGACCTATGAATATTGATAAAATACTTTAACGCTATCAGTTGGAAGAGTAGAGACTTAGGAGTTTGGGTGAGAGAGGTAGGACACTATGGTGTGTATTTGAAGGGGATTACTTTCCTTGCCCCCCCCTTATGTTCCATTACCTATGAGTTGAACAATGTTGGTTTGTCTACTATAAGCCAATCATCCATGGATCAAAATGCCTGAAAGTGTGAGCCAAAAAAACCTTTTGTCTTTCTAAATAGTTTCTTAAGTACTGGTTGAAGTGAATAAAAACAGATTCAGACCATCTATACCTGCTATAGATCTCAAACTTCTCCCTTCTCATCATTGGATCAAGAAATAGCACCTTTCCCTCCCTTCTGTAAGTTCCCTGATACCATTACGGAGAAATAAGTCTGAGTTTACCACTCCCGAACCCCTTGCCGATGACCACATGACAAAGCCGGGCATGGAATTGGCAATTCCTATTGCAATAGCAAGTGAATCCTATTTGGTATCAGGAACAAATCATACAAGATTAGTTCTCTTATGGGAAGAACTAGAAAACCAAATTCTATAAAACAATGAGAGTCTGGGTATCAGGCAGTCCAATATTATGACCTTTTCAATGTAGAAAGGGTCATAATATTCATGTTATCTGCTTAGAGTCACTTTGTCCATATTTACAGGAAGAAAATCATTCCAACAGGGCAAGGTAGTTTTATTGCATTGACAATACAGAAAACAGAGTTCAAGCAAGGTCAAGATAAGACAGCTAGAGTTGGTATACACATCAGGAAGGAGAACAACATAGAGAACATGCTTCAAAAAGTTACATAGAATACCTTGGACTCTGTAATGGAAAACTAAGGGACACACACATACACAGAGTTTAGACAACCCAGACAAAGTACACTCAGGTAGCAATAAGCTGAACAATACCCAGAGCTCCAACAGAGCAGAGCTGGGAGGTGTGCATTCTAATCATCTGAAGTGAGTCATTCACTCAGCATAAAGAGAACCCTATAGAAAGGCCTGCAGTGGTCTTGTAGTAACAGGCTTCAAAGAGGATGAAGTAAATTTTTAAAACCTGACCCTGCAAAACATTTTTCAAGGAATGGGCTTATAGCCCAGATGGTAGAGTGATTGCATGGCAGGGTTAGAGGTTCAGATCCCTATAGATAAGGCCTTGTTGTACATGTCTGTAATCCCATCATGTGGAAGTATAAGATGGAGAATCAGAAATTCAACTTTATTCTAAGCTACTTGGAGTGTTGCAGACTAGACTGGTATACATTAGGTCCTGTCTCAAATGAATGAAGAAGTCAATATTCTGTAAGAAATCAAAAGAACAAAACACCCCAAATAAAATGAAAGTCATAGAATACAGCATCAGAAAAAGAAACTAAAAAGGAAACTATAATATGTGAAACACACACACATACAAAATTGATCAATAGAAACATTCAAAAATGACCAACATCATAAAATAAATCAGAAGCAACTTTAAAAGTGTAGGGTCACTATGCTCATCAGTAACCCTAGAGAGAGAGAAGGGGGAAGAAGGAAAGGGGGGAAGTAGAAGAAAACATATGAGAAAGTTCCAAGCAGAAATTACAAATATTGAAAAAAATACAAATATTGAAAATGATAGTCATGGGATTAACAGCAGGATAGACACTGCTGAAGCAAAAATCTATAAATCTGAAGGCATGGTAGTAGAAACTGTGTAGTGTAAAACACAGGGGAAAAGGATCAAGAAATAAGTCCTAGCTGGTTTTGCAACCAGTGAAACAGTACTAAGTATCCAATACATATGAACAACAAGTTTCAGAGAAGAGAAAAAAGAAAACCCAGTGTTTTAGATAAAATGGTGATAACTCTTAATCTTCTAACTTTGATTAAGGCACTAGATTTTTATGTAATCCAATTTGTTCTGTTGTTTTGAAACAGAACACAGACATAAGCACAAGCACCATGTGTTGTCATGTCGCATGTGGAGGCCCAAAAATGTGAGCCTATTTCCACCTAGTTTGAAGGTCAGAGAGTTTAAGGTTTAAATTGTTGACCACAACCAAGGCTACACATCCTGACCCAGGATGTGGTTACTTGGTTCTTTGGCATTAAGATGGCTCATACAGGTAGATCCACTCTACCCTGACAAATGGTCAGGATATTCAAGCACATACTTCTGCTCCTTCTTTTGAAATAACTTTGACCTTGGGAGTGGTTGCCTTCAGGATACTTGGTCTAGAGTGGTTTTCACTGACTAAACAACAGGATGCTAATGACTTGAGTTCTCAAAATATTGAAGCAAATAACTGCTTGAGTTGTCCTTGCTTTCAGGTTAAAGCAGACTTTGTCTTTTTCCCCTTTCTGTATTGGAGTATAAAAGTGTATGGAAAATTAAATGCAGGTGGATTTCAGTATTCACTGGAACTCCCTCCCGATAATATCCTAGGTTTCTGTTTTATTATTTTTACATGCATCTTTGTCCTCTTTATGATTTTTCTGATCCCCATGCCCCTAGCCTGGTAAGGGGTATTTTTTGTTGAACCTGGTCTCTGACAGTAGTAGCTTGCCCCATACACAATGGATAACCTGTTATCTTGGAGGGAGACTTGTGATGACACAGGATAGTCAAAAAAGATGGAACATTCCACGCTGCAAGGAGCAAGTAGCATAAAACACAGGAAGTTAACTCAAAGGCTTCAGGAAGTCCCTAAAGTTGACCAGATTCACTAGGTTACAAGCAAGTATAAGAAGTAAGAACTACTAAGAGACAATCTCAGAATACCCAAGCTGCTTGGACAGGATACTTTGCAACTTGCCACATTACCTGGTTGTCCAGTTTTTGTGAGCTTTGGTGAGGCAGGGGTCTGAGTCATTTCTGTTCCTGTAACCCATCACTCATATTCCTTTAACCCCAATAAAACTCATTGGACCACCAAGTTGGACTTTGAGGGGATCCTTAATTTCTCTATTATGGGTTTGCTGTCTGGGGTGAATAGACATTTGTTCTCAGCTCCCCATAAATAGTGTCACATAACACATAAACAAAAAACATCATCATCACCATCGAATCAAGACACATCACAAATAAATTCCTGGAAGCTGTGATAAATAAAATGTGTATTTTTTGGTGAAATAGGGGCAGTCAGGGTACAGATGCAGAAGAAGAAAGAAAAGAATATTATAAATATAGCAAAATAGGTGAGGCAAATGGAAATAATCACTTTAAAATTTACAGGCTGCAGATATGAACCATCAAGTTAGATGACATTCTAGATCCGGCAAAAGTATCTTTCAACATGAAGGTGTCACATGGATGTTTTCAGATAAACAAAAACTGAAATAATTTTATTGCCAGCTACTTGGAAGATTTTTCACATTGAGGGGAATATGATACCCCATGGGAACTTGAAAAAGAAAAAAGTACTAGGGATATATGTACATACATATGCGTCAAATAACAAAGCTTTTGAAATCTCACTTTCAACTTTCTTTACAAGTTAATTGGTTTTTGAAGGCAAAGAAAATAATGATAATGAAAGGTTGTTTTTTATCACATGTTGAACTAAAATGTTTTATAGCCCTATAACAAAGGATGGGGATTGAAATATGAGAATGTATTATTGTAAGGGCTGTATTCCATATGTGGAGTGGCATACTTTTGAAAGTAGACTGTGGTAAATTAGAGACGAATTTTACAAACACCGGAGCAACTGCCAAAAACAGCCACATAAATGAAAACGATGGCCTTTAATCTAATGAACTAGCAAATGTTCTCTAATCATTCTTTCGGGGTTAATCAATTTTTCAGATTATCTATTCTCTCCTTCTGCCACTGGCCTGAGTAATATAAAACACCCTGTGGGATGAAGGCCAGCATGATAAGAAGTAAGACAGGCTGTAGCTTTTCTAAAAGCCATGATGCTGCAGACACTAAAGTGCTTGGAAGAAAAAAAAATTCTATCAGGATCAGCAGAGATAAGATGATGAAGCAGCTGAAGTCTGGCTTGGGTCTTTGTTAATCCAAATACAGAAACGCTGTTGTTAAATGTAATTACCTGACTTCATTGCATTCCCAGTTGCCTTTCAGAGCCATCTTCTCTAAAGCCTTTCAGCCTCTTCCTCCTCAAACTGGCTGCTCCATGCTGTGCTTGAGGTAGGAGACACTGCTTGTTTAACATTTTTTTGAACTCCTGATATTTGCCATGCAGGGTCATAAACTATAGCAGCAGTTCTTAACCTGTGGGTCACTACTCCTTTAGAACCACCCTTTCATGGGGGTCACCTAAGACTTAAAGAAAACACAGATATTTACATTACAATTCATAACAGAAGCAAAATTACAGTTATGAAGTAGCAATGAAAATAATCTATGGTTGGGGTCATCACATCATGAGGAACGGCAATAAAGGGTCTCAGCATTAGGAAGGTTAAGAACCACTGAGTAACAGGCTCTCTGTAGTCTCTAACTGAGCAGATTTTGTTAGTTACTGAAGTCAACTTGACTATTTTTTTTCCTGTAAGGCTTTCTGAGGTTATTCGTGCGATGGTTAGTCTTGGTTATCAACATTACTGGATCTGGAGCCTTTAAGAGCCATACCCCTGGACTTATCTATAAGCGTGTTTCCTGAAGGATGACCTAAGAGGAAGATCCTCTCACTCCTAAAAAAGCAGCACCTTCTGGCAGCAGCCCAGACACAAGGAGGCCCCAGGGAAAAACTGCTGGTTTTCTGCCTGCTTGCCTTCATCCTTTACTTGTGAGTGCATCTCTGTTCATCTGTCTGCTACGGCCATCTTCTGCTGACATCATAACTCTGTTTTCCCAGTCTGCCATGGGCTGAAGACGTGTGATTCCCCAAGAATCCTCCAGGCCTTCAGCACAAGATTGGAACCAATGAGGCATCCAGCCTCATGGACCGAGTAGGCTCTGGGTTCTTAGCCAATTCAGCATATAGACAGCTGTTTTTGGACAGTCAGTCACTTACCACTTTGCCCTTTTATGACAAGAAAGTCAGGAAATATTCAAAGATTAAAACTTAAGCTACTAATCAGTTATTTGTGAATGTAAGCATGAAAGCTTATTTTTACTGTAGGGTCTCTTCTATGCATTACAGCAAAATCTTCAGAGTAGTGATGTAGCATTTGAATTCTGGCTTGTTCACAACTTTTGGGTGTAACTGGAATAACTGCCGTGAACAACAATGGTCATGTGGATACTTTGGCAGGTGAGTGTGCAATAGACTTGTTACATATCTATAGTAGTACAGTTGATATGTATATCTAGCCACAAACATTCTCCTCTTCCTGGAACACTCACATCATTGGCACTTCAAGATTCAATTTCTCTGGCACTTAATTCTATTAGACATGGGCAGATGACCCAGGTCAAGCTACATTACAGTAGTCTGTTCCCATAAGATTCAGAGCCAGAACCAGAAAATTTCAGTTTTGTCTTTGTTTGGTTTCACGAATGCAGAGAATTCACAATGTAGAAGTGTCAACCTACTCCTCTTTTTAGCCATATGGAGACAGAAGTAAAATGTAGAACTATTTTGAAGCGGTGGGATGAAGCAGAAGTAAGTAGTAGAAGCGACAAAGAAAGGTGGGGTGTGATGCCACCTTCTATCCCTTGATTTCAGGGCCCCCACAATGATGGTTGAATTCTGAAACCTTCAAATAACAAATCACATGTGGATATTTCTTTTATTTTTTTTTGTTTTGAAGTTGTACTGGTTAATCTTATGTCAACTTGTCACAGGCTAGAGTTATCTGAAAGGAGGGAACCTCAACTGATAAAATGTTTCCATAAGATCCAGCTGGTAAGGCATTTTCTTAATTAGTGATTGATGGGGGAGGATGGAGCCCATTGTGGGTGGCGCCATCCCTAGGCAGGTGATTCTGGGTCCTGTAAAAAAGCCACTGAACAAGCTGTGAAGATCAAGCCAGTAAGCAGCACTCCTCCATGGTGTCTGAATTCAGCTCCTGTCTCCAGATTCTTGCCCTGTTTAAGTTCCTCTCCTGACTTCCTTTGATGAGAAATAACAATATGGAAACATCAGTCTTTCCTCCCCAAATTGCTTTTTGGTCATGTTATTTCACAGCAGCAATATAAACCCTAACTAAGACAGAAATAAAGTCTGACTCATGAAATTTACAGATTAGGGTTCCACTGTACTCTCACCCATCTGTGTCCCTCAGTTGTGGGACACAGATTAATTACATTAATTATAATTATTAATAAGCTATATTAATCTATAACCTACCATAGAAAGCTTCTTTGATGATAGTTGAAAGGTGCACTAATCTTTGGTTATAGCAATAAGGCACAGGGAATTTCTTTAACATTCTGTTTAACAGTTATTGTAGTAGTTTCTTCCCTAGGGCCTATGACCTATCAAGCCACAGATTCTTGGCCCCGGTAATAGCAGGTGGGTAGGAAGATAGGGGTAGATCTGGGAGGAGTTAGGAGAGGGTTCTCATAGTGTCAAAACATTATATGAAATTCTCAAAGAGTTAATAAAAATATTATATTAAAAAGCAACCCTGTGCACATCGCCAATAGCCCACTTGTCAGTCCTCTCGTCTTCATACTCCAGCTACATCCAGTGTGGCCACTAGCTACTCTGGTGTTCCAGTAGCTAAGTGATTTTGAATATCTTTTATGGAAAAGTCAAGTCTTTAATTAACTCTCAATGGAAGCAGAGGATGTTTAATGGAGAAGAATATCATGAAGAACTGATCAGTACAGTGGTAAACACCCTTAGTGGGAATAGGAAAATTTATGGAGAATTTGACTCCTAAAAGATCTGCTGATGTATTTTCCTAAATCAAAAGTTACTTAATGATTTCCAACCATTCAATTAGCTAAACAGCAAATGTATCTGTTGCTTTTGGTACCCTTTCTCCACATGTTCTCTTTTCTCTCAGATCGGAAGTCATTTAGAGGTGCATCCTGTGCCTGCCCACTAATCTGAGTGTTTTCAGCACAGGAATTCCCTATATCTGGTACTTCATGGGTTTCTTACAGGGCCTTTGGTATATATCCTTGACTTGAAGGAACACAGCCACGGCTGTATTGCATGTAGACAAAAGCTAAAAGCTCCAATTAAGATAATTTTGGAAATATTGCCAAAATGAGAGCCGTTGAATGGTCTAGATATATCTTTGTACTGTATAGGGACTAGGAAAATAAAGTGGATGGAGAGGGGACATAAAAGAATGGACAGAAGGACCTGTCAGCCCCTCAATATCCTTTCAGAGAAAGAAATGCAACTCACCCTCCCTCTGAGATTGCATGCCACGTCTCAGTGATTCTTGGCTTGAAATAGGCATTAGAGAAGTAATGCCACTGTCAAACGGTCATACAGAGGCAGGTTCAACCATACAAAATGGAAAGTCTGAAGGGGAATCAAATCATATCACTTACGAAAGTGATTGTTTTTCTCTATCCAGGTGTCCAAAACCAAAGATATTCACTGAAATATGGCCCTTGTTGACATACAAATACCCAAATATTTGTAGAATGGTGGACTCACAATTCTTTCACAATTTAGGCACAGGTATTAGAAAAGACTAGATCCCGTGTAATACACTGTTCCAGAATGATGCACACTCTACAGAGCTTATGTAGCATCTGCACACTCACTAGCAACATGGGTTCCTTATAACATGTTTGTCTCCCATCTTCATGTAGGTTTTATCTTATGGTCTACAGAAGCTTTCTAGGCTCCATTACATCTACCCATCAGTTACACAGTAGAGAAAAATTTCTAGCGATACACACACTCACTTTTACACACTTAAAAGCTGCATATGGCATTTAAAATCTGTGTGTGTGTGTGTGTGTGTGTGTGTGTGTGTGTGTGTGTCACACATATGAGTGCAAGTGCCTGCTGAGGCCACAAAGAGTGTCAGGTCATCTGAAATCAGGGGCAGTTATGAGCTACCATATGATTGCTAGGAACCAAAATCCAGGCCTCTGGATGGGCAGCCATGCTCATAAGCACTGCCTAGGCATTTTGCTGATATCTCATTTAACAGGAATTTGTTTTGTTGCCACTGCCAGTTCCAAGGAAGGCTGGAAACCATGATCCACATTTTGGATGGCTGTTACAGGTGGGATAATTATTGAAAAGTTGATAGCTGCCTTTGTCATAGCTTCTATCTATTAATAGTAGCAATCTGTCACTGATAGCTACTCAACAATCTTTTGAATGAGCTTCCTATTATACTTTTGTTTTCTAGTAACCATCATGGCAAATCCTTAGGGATAGTAGGTGAGAAGCCACAGATGAAGATAGAGAGAGGATGGAGGACTGTCTGGAGGGCTTCATTCATTGTGTGAAACTTGAATTTTATAGATTAGATTTTGGTTTCTTTTGGACTCAGATTAGTGAGAAACATACAAATGAAAGAGTAATATGCTATGTTGAAGTTGTTTTTTTTTTTCTTTTTAGTGGGGAGGTAAAATACAAGTGACAGTCATTGGTCCTTAAGGAGTTTACAATTCTGTAGAGAAATATGTTCATAACTAAAATCCAATGCAAAGTAATGAAATGTAGATTATAGTACCTTTTAATTTACAAAGTATTGTACAAATGACAGAATAAATTATGGAAGTAAAGAAAATGAAATTTAAAAGGAAAGAATATTTTTACAAGTTGAGTAGATTGAAAACATATCTAGGACAATAGCGGGAATTCCTATCAAATTAAATTGGAAAAATCTTTAGGGGTATATTAAATATAATAATTTTTATTTCTGAGTTGTATACAAAAAGAACATTATCCAGGAGTGGCTATAGCCTCAGCTACTTGGGAGGCTGAGGCAGGAAAATAGCTGAGGCAGGAAAATAGCTCAAGTCCACAATTAAAAATAACACAAAGAAAGTGCCCCCACTCAATATGCAAAACCTAAAAAAACAAAGCAGAGCAAAAACAAAATAAAAAAGTAATTTAAAACTTAAAGATTTCTAAGTATCTGCATTAAGATTTGTTTGTATTTAGCAAATATTTACTGGACTGGATATTGCTTTAGTTATTGTGAATTCTAAATCCCCAAATCTCTAGTTACCACCAGGCATATAAATATCATGCAGGATTTCCATTCAATCCCATAAGGTCAACTATGTAAAGTTGAAAAGATCAAAACTTAATGCTCTAACAATTCCACTGGCTCCTGGTTATTAATCTTTCAGATGATTTCATCTTGTCTTTAAATGCACCCACGTATGCTGTAAACTATTACTTTATAAACACACACTTAGTCTGAAACAATAGCAATTTAAAATTTCTCAATATTTTGTAGGGATTTTTGATTCACATGATGGTACCTTCCTGTCTAAAATACTGGCATTTCCAAAATGGGCTCACATCGTTTTGGCAGTTACCACTGACTCTAACTGGTAGCTCAGGTGAAGCTTTCAACAATAGCCCTTGGTATCTAGCCACTGGGTCCTCTCCCTGAAGCAGCTTGGGCTTCCTCACAACATGGCAGCAAAGATATAAGAACTGTTCCAAGTCACAAAGGTAGATGTCATGGACCTTTTCAAGGACAAGCTTTATAAATCACACAGCTCACTATATGCCTTCATTTTGTTCAAAGTAAGTCACTAAACCATATCAGTTCTAAGAAGTGGAAATATCTATCCTGTATATTGATGGGAATAAGGATGAAAAGTTCATATTTCAAAGAGTACAAGTTGGAAGAAGTTGTTTCAATCATCATTGTAAATATAATCTTTCTACTTCTGCGATGGAATATTTCATTTTCTTGCCACACAAAAAAGAATTTTCCTATTTCCACGCCTCAGATCTTGCCTCAAATTAAATCCAAATTAAGACATTAAAACCAAATTCAGATGAAGATCTAAAAATTTTATGTGATTTAGAAAAGCCATCTTATGTACAGAGGTCTATGAACTAGCTATAACATTTAGGTATAGTGGTATTTAATTTGTGTTTTAATACATAAACATAAAGCTTGCCTGAAGAGCAGAGCATAGAGCTAAGCCACTAGAGACCAGAGAGTGGTGACACACACTTTCAATCTCAGGACTCAAGGCCAACCTGGGCTATATGACATTGAATCTGTCTTAAAAAGAGAAACGGAAGTCACACAAAGGTGTTCCCAGCACTTGGGAGTCGCAAGCCTTTAATCCCAGCACTAGTAAGGTGGAGACTGGAGTGATATGGCTGGGCCAAGAGAGGTATATAAGGTAGGAGGAGACAAGAGCATTGCAGTCTGAGGTTTGGTGGAGAGAACCGCAGTCTGCAGTCAGGCTGAGGATGGGATCAGCTCTTCTGTTTATCTGAGCCTCGGTAGAGGTGAGAACTCTCTAGTGGCTTGGCTGCTTTGCTTTTCTGATCTTCAGCTGAGCCCCAGTATCTGTCTCTGGGTTTTTATTATTCTTTTTTTTT